>CM029014.1:192754227-193354227 GCA_016801055.1 Panax notoginseng
ATAACTCATATACTTATGGATCTAACATGATCCATAGTTTAATTCACCAAATAATCAACAATCATAAGATCAAACACAACAAAACCTAAGAAAAATTTGATTTTCTATCTTTTGAAAAACCTAACTCATATTTCTTAGTTTAGCTTCCACTTTTGATCTACAAAAGAGTTGGATCTAGACATAAAATACTTTTAAACACCAAGATCTAAGGTTTTAAACCTCAAGATCATAATTTTACAAAAATCAAAACCCAAATCATCACAAAGAGAAATTAAACTATAAAAGTAGGGATTTCTTATACCTTCTCTCGATTCCTCTTCTTCTTCTTTCTAATACTTAGATTATGGAACTTGGAAACTTACAAAACTCTCCCTCTCTCTCTTCTTCTCTCTTGACCGAAACCTCTTGCACTCTCTCTCTCTCTCTTACTTTGTTTTGTTCTTAGCTCTCTAGGAGTTAAAAGTAAAGAAAAACTTTTGCTAGATAATTAAATGAGGTATTTATAATTGGGAAAAATATAATATATGTATGTATATAATCTTCCAAGATCTCTCATTCCTCTCTCTCTTAGTCATTGGTGGTTGCTTGTAGCCTTAGTAAAATGTTGCTTGCAAGATTGGTTATAAGTGTTGGTTTCATCCAAAGTTAACACCTAAGCAAAGTTGTTCACCTACTAAAGTGGTGCAATGATTACATGCCTCCCCCCTTTCTCTCCTCTATGATCTTTTCGGCCATGATGGCCTTCTTGGACCCCTTTTTATTATCTTTTAAGCTCCATTTAGCTTACTTAATGGTCCAAAAGGTTCCCTCCCAATTGGGCTAAGTGTTGGGCCAATCAATTAATTACTAAGGCTAGAAATTCTAATTCTTTGGGCTTGAAATTCAACATAGTTTATACTTATTAATTTTTATCCATTCCCCATTATTTAATTAGGGTTCCCTTACACACATTAGTAAGTTAATTTCTTACTCATATATCTTTAATTTCATTACCCAATTAGACTTGCTATTTCTAGGTTATAAAATTAATTAATAGAGACGTATAAAATAAATCTCTAAGGATTAGTATATGCTTTTATATACTATCATTCTCTTAAATCATAACCCATTAGGTTATTTAATTATCATACATAATATATGTATTAGGTTACATAGCCTTATTCTTCATCTCTTTACAAAATCAATGTACACACATTATAAAATACATATTTACGCAATCACGTACTTAATTCACATATGTCCTAACATATTTTTCCTAGTTTATTAACTTATTATCACAAATTGACTTAATAAGTTATAAACATATACATACTCATATCAATAATCAATTACTTAAGTATTGTAAATCCTTTTAATTTAGTAATCAAGGCTAACATTCAAGCTATATTAATTTTTTACATAACTTTCATTACTCTTCCTTGAAAATGATTAAGTATACTTCTTAGTTAAAAAAATTAACTATCTAGCTTAATTATCATAAACACTTATATGATTCAAATACTTTCTCTTTTAAGAAAAAAAATTATTCGAAAATTTTAAATTATGTGAAATTCTGGGTTCTCACATTCTCCCCTCCTTATAAGGATTCCGTCCTCGGAATCACCGCTTTCTTACTCTCTAATATCTTTTAAAGTTGTATCATCAATTCATTTATATCAACACAATATTAATTTGTGTTTCATATACTAACTTGTGACTTGGGATCTATAAAAGAAAACCATTCACAGCTATATCTATCCAATATTTCTCGCGTAATTCATTTATTCAACTAAATCATTACCTGTCACCACCTCCCGGGTAGCTACTGCATCTTGCAATGTCATGTTAAACATGCGCGCTGTCGATCTTTCCGGCTGAGCAGGTCCTTTGATCACTAGTGTTCCACTGCTGTTTCCTCTATTGTTGCTTCCTCTTTCTGTATTCTTCTTTGGACAATTACGAATTTGATGATCTAGCGATCCACATGAAAAATAACCTGGTATCTTCTTTGGACTTGGACAATTTGGAGAGATGTGTCCCTCTTGTCCACAGTTAAAACACACTCCTTTTCCCTTCAAACATACTCCATGATGCTTTTTACCGCAATTTGCACATGCCTCACCTTTCTTCCTATTATCTCCTGACTTGTCTCCAGATTCAGTATTGTCCTTCCACTTACGCTTATTAGAGTTACTTCCTTCACTGCTACCTCCTTCATTCGTCTTTTTCTTCTTCTCTTGATGATACCTTGACACAGCTTCACTTCCTCCTTCGGCGATGATTGCTTTTTCCAATAGGGCCAAAAATGTCTTAATATGCAACACAGCTACCTTGCTATATATCCCTGGCTTCAGTCCATTTTCAAACCTTCGCGCCTTTCTTACTTCAGTGTCCACCTGATGCGGAGCAAATCTCGCTAGTTCGTTGAATTTGGCGACGTATTCTGCAACCGACATATTCTCCTGCTTCAACTCCAAAAAGTTTACTTCCATTCTTGCTTGCATACTTTCTGAGAAATAATTTTCAAAAAATAACTCCTTAAACCTTGTCCAAGTTACTACTGTTGTACCAGCTCTAGCTTTGTTTGTCTCCCACCAGTAATTCGCCTCACCCTTCATCAAATAGGTAGCAAAATCTATCTTTTTCTCCTCCGCTACTCTAGAAATAACAAAATCTTTCTCCATCTCATTTACCTATGTTTGGGCTTCTATAGGGTCAATGGTTCCCTTGAATTCTGGCGGTCCTACGGCCTTAAAGTCTTTAAAGTTAGCTAATCGATTAGCTGGTCGATTTCTTGCTGTTGGGGCTCCAGTTTGCATAGCTTGAGCTAGCATGTCTGCGAAGTTCTGCATTGGATCAGCTTGATCTTTTTCATTATTCACAGACCGCTCCTCCCTTTGGTTACGATTTTGTCGTCTTGGTGGCATTATCTGATGAAATAAAGACTTACATTAATACTTTGTCTTTATGCAACGTCTTATTAATAGTAGTCAAAATTTTAAACTTAAACCAATTTCAGCTTCCTGGATTATTTAATCCAGCTTACTAAATTATCATATTCTTCAGATAATCATCTTAATAATTTAATTCCTTATTCAAACATATAATCATATCATTGCATTTATATTCATGCAAATAGTACATAGTACTTTTCAGTATATAGTGCAAACTACTACAAACGATTACTATCCCCATGTGACAAAAGTCAGGATTCATTACTACAACTTTACACAAAAAGTTGAGACATAAAAAAAATTATCTTGATATTCATACCAAAGCGAATATTATACTCCAAAAGATTATACTCCTAACACTTAATCTTTCTTCCGTCCACTTCCTCTATCTGTCTTCTTTTTAGGACAAGTCTTAACCCTATGACCCATTCCACCACATGCAAAACATCATCCTTTCTTTGGTTTAGGACAATTTGGTGATAGATGTCCTTCTTTACCACAATTATAACACACCTTCTTACCCCACATACATTCCCCCGAATGGTTCTTTCCACACTTTCCACATGCTTGTTTCTTCTTTGAATGCGAATTCTCTGAGTTGTTGTCACTGTCGTTGTTCTTTTTCCTTTTATTACCCTTCTTTTTCTTACTTACATCTTTAGATGATACATTACACTTAACCTTCATTCTATTGACTTGTGCCTTCAGATTATTTCGTTCTTCTGTCATCTCGCGTAATGCTCTTTCTGTCTTTCATAATTCCTCTAGGAGAAGTACTTTAGTCCTTAAATCTTGAACTTTCGTAGATGCTTGACCTTCTTCGACTGCTACTTTACCTTCTTCCCCATCTTTGATCTTTATTTCTGGCCCCACCTTAGTTTCCTTGGAATATACTTCTTCCTCTTCATCCAGCTCCATCTCGGGGTACTCGTCATGATCGCTTGCTAGATTTATCGCAGGTTCGTCTCTTAAAACTTCCTCAACTGACTCACTCTGAGCTGGCACCTCGGCTAATGGCATTGGTGCAGCTGCTAACACTTCCATAACCATCTTATCATCTCTTGACATCCTATTACCAGTTTTAAATAACTTTATTAGTACATAACTATCAAACATAATCCATAAACACTGAGTGTCCCCATATCTTACTATTGATAAATTTTCCTAATCCATCACTTAGAACTCTAAACGAGTTTTCTCTATCCTGTTTATGGTTATATTCCTAAGACTTTTTCCCCCACCTAATGTTTATAACCTACAGCTTTGATACCAACTTGTGACGCCCCCAAATCCGAGTTCCCTAACCTCGGGTTTGGTGCTCACGATCCATCATATATAACACATCTAACTACTCATTCATTAATAGAAAAACATCATTCATAATATTTCTTAATACAACTTATAACAATATCCCAGGTTAACTAACATTGACATAACTTACATACCCTTATATAACCAAAAGGTTTACATAAATAATTACATAATACAACATAACCATTAAAAGTTGACACTAACTACTCCTGAACCATGCATTTGCCTTTGTCCCTGTTAGAACCTTCTGCTACATCGACATTAGCTGAAATATTTTATTTAAGCAAGGGTGGGCAACAAGTTTGCCCAGCAAGTTAAAATATACAATAAATGATATATATATCATGAATAGAAGAGTCTAGCTTCTTTGGAACTTCAACAATAATCAAAAGATTTCGAAGTAGCTGAATAATAATTCAATCTCAATAATAAAACTTTCTCCCGTTTCCTACTGAATAACATATCAGAGATGAAAGAGTAAAATTCTTTCAAAGATTCAATAATATACAATTGAATAAGAAGAATTAACAATACTGCAACAATATTCAATAAAGTGGAATATACCCAGATTTCATGCTGAGTGATCACAAAAGGATCATGAACTACTAGAGGAATCATTTAGTTATTAAAACTAAATTTCCACAAGAATATAAATTAGTTATAAAAACTAAACTATACTCTTCTGCAAGTACCTGGAGTGGCCAACTCCTTTGTACCCTATATTATGCATAATACTCAATAATAGCGCATAGATCGATTTACGACATTAAAATTTGTTCATCTCAGTCTTACATCACGAGTCCGTACCACAATAATATGGTTTGGATTACTTTCAAAGAAATACTATGATTTCAATAATTAATAACAATACTAATCTAGCCGAAACCAATGGCATAGATCTTCCAATAACAATTCAGTTCATAATAAATAGAATATTTCATGCTTTAACAAATATTAGTCTCGCCAAAACAATTAGCTGAGACATGATTTATAAACAATTCAAATAATAGAACAAGAATCAATTGCAGTACGTGCGAATTACAATAATCATTATAGATGTGAATAACTATCAATAATTATTCACTACCATGCTTGAAAAATAGTAACTCAAGTTGAGTTAGGAACTTGCCTGATTCGTTGACTACTGCTACGCAATTTAAGTTAACTTCTTTTGTAAGACCTACCATTGATAAAATCGATCTCTTAATTAGCATCACATATCTTACTCATAGCAATTTAACATGAAATCACATAACCTATCATTAGTGAGTACACTATAATATCTTAGACTTAACACTTACTCGTTCATTTATAAGTTCGTAATATAACTTGACAAACTATTTATGAACTCAGTAGACTTAATATATCATTTCAGTTTCTATTTCAGCAAGCTAAAACAAAATTGACTTCACTTCCTGACATTTCAGTTTCCCTTTTCAGCAACCTGAAATGTTCATTTCGAGAAGCTGAAATACACTATTCACGAAAATATGAAATCAGCTTATTTTTTTCTAATCTTTTGTCCAATCATATATACATATATTTCATACACAAAAAGTATTTTTCTGGAATTTTTCAACTCCCTCAAGTATTTTTCAAAAATCAATTTCTAGTTAATTCTTTAAGAAATTAATTACCTCGTACTTAACTCCAAAAATTTCCAACTCTTGGTGAGATCTTACACATGTTAACGTGAGCTTATAATTTAAATTTCAAGGCCATCGGAGCTATACAACTCCGGTTATAGCGATTTTCGTCGGGAAAACGCAAAAATTGTAATAGTCATAACTTGCTCATTTTAAGTCGGAATGAGCTCATTTTTTGACACAACCTACTTTATCCCATATATTTTCATCCCCAAAAGGCTGGATTTTATCTCATTAAATAAGTAGCCAAAATAGCCCTTCCAATTTCTTGGCAGCAGCTTTTTAAGCATTTTCATATTTTTCATCCTTTACCAAAATCATTCCACACGAAACTCTACAAATTCTTTTTCAGTGATTCCACTTGGAAATGTTAGAAAACTTATAGATCTAACTCTAGGACTTGACCACGCTTAAAAATTCAAAGTAGAATGAGAGATATGGTCATTTCCATATCATACTTTGTTTTCTTAAAAATCTATTTTTCAACTCTTTATGTTTTGTATGAAAACTTTCATGATCTCTCATAAAACCAACATAACTCATCATATTAACTCAAAATAACTCATATACTCATGGATCTAACATGATCCATAGTTTAATTCACTAAATAATCAACAATCATAAGATCAAACACAACAAAAGCTAAGAAAAATTTGATTTTCTATCTTTTGAAAAACCTAACTCATATTTCTTAGTTTAGCTTCCACTTTTGATCTACAAAAGAGTTGGATCTAGACATAAAACACTTTTAAATACCAAGATCTAAGGTTTTAAACCTCAAGATCATAATTTTACAAAAATCAAAACTCAAATCATCACAAAGAGAAATTAAACTATAAAAGTAGGGATTTCTTATACCTTCTCTCGATTCCTCTTCTTCTTCTTTCTAATACTTAGATTATGGAACTTGGAAACTTACAAAACTCTCCCTCTCTCTCTTCTTCTCTCTTGACCGAAACCTCTTGCACTCTCTCTCTCTCTCTTACTTTGTTTTGTTCTTAGCTCTCTAGGAGTTAAAAGTAAAGAAAAACTTTTGCTAGATAATTAAATGAGGTATTTATAATTGGGAAAAATATAATATATGTATGTATATAATCTTCCAAGATCTCTCATTCCTCTCTCTCTTAGTCATTGGTGGTTGCTTGTAGCCTTAGTAAAATGTTGCTTGCAAGATTGGTTATAAGTGTTGGTTTCATCCAAAGTTAACACCTAAGCAAAGTTGTTCACCTACTAAAGTGGTGCAATGATTACATTCCTCCCCCCTTTCTCTCCTCATGATCTTTTCGGCCATGATGGCCTTCTTGGACCCCTTTTTATTATCTTTTAAGCTCCATTTAGCTTACTTAATGGTCCAAAAGGTTCCCTCCCAATTGGGCTAAGTGTTGGGCCAATCAATTAATTACTAAGGCTAGAAATTCTAATTCTTTGGGCTTGAAATTCAACATAGTTTATACTTATTAATTTTTATCCATTCCCCATTATTTAATTAGGGTTCCCTTACACACATTAGTAAGTTAATTTCTTACTCATATATCTTTAATTTCATTACCCAATTAGACTTGCTATTTCTAGGTTATAAAATTAATTAATAGAGACGTATAAAATAAATCTCTAAGGATTAGTATATGCTTTTATATACTATCATTCTCTTAAATCATAACCCATTAGGTTATTTAATTATCATACATAATATATGTATTAGGTTACATAACCTTATTCTTCATCTCTTTACAAAATAAATGTACACACATTATAAAATACATATTTACGCAATCACGTACTTAATTCACATATGTCCTAACATATTTCTCCTAGTTTATTAACTTATTATCACAAATTGACTTAATAAGTTATAAACATATACATACTCATATCAATAATCAATTACTTAAGGATTGTAAATCCTTTTAATTTAGTAATCAAGGCTAACATTCAAGCTATATTAATTTCTTACATAACTTTCATTACTCTTCCTTGAAAATGATTAAGTATACTTCTTAGTTAAAAAAAATTAACTATCTAGCTTAATTATCATATACACTTATATGATTCAAATACATTCTCTTTGAAGAAAAAAAAATTATTCGAAAATTTTGAATTATGTGAAATTCTGGGTTCTCACAGGATGAAGCGCAAAACTTTAAGGATATCCCACTAATTTCAGGGATTATAGAAGCAATACTTTCCATAGTACGTTTAGATTTAAGAATATGAAAAGAAATAACATACAAAACTGTAAATGGATTTTCACCTGTCATATGGTATGTAATCCGCGTAGACAGGTTATTTCGACATATTAAAGGATGAATACGAAAAATAGTATTCCTTATGAATACGAAAGAAATAATACCTCTTACCTTAGTAGAAAGCTGGATACTGCAAAAGTGAAGTAGCAGAATACTCTTCTTCTTGCTCTTTATAGTTTCTCTCTCTATAGTGTCTCTTGTGAATCTCAGTGAATTGGTGAGAATGAAAGAAGAATTCAGCTTTTATTTATAGGAGAATGGACTAAATAGTAACTAATTCACGAACAGTCCAAATTGATTCACTATTAGAACGGACGGTCCGTATTGATTACTATTAAAACCACAACCGACGGTCCAGATTGATTTACTTTTAAAACCACCACCGACGGTCCAGATTGATTTACTTTTAAAACTACCACCGACGGTCCAGATTGATTTACTTTTAAAAATACCATCAATGGTCCAGATTGATTTAACTTATTACACTTTAGTACCCCTAAAGTTTTCCAAGTTTACATTATTCCCTCTAACTTTTGTAATTCACTTATCTTCAATAAACACATTCTTAATACTTTAACAATTATTCATCATTAATATTATAACTCACAATATTTGACAACCAGATCGTTCCCAGGAAAGAGGGGCCTTTCCAATAAGGATTTCTCCCTATTGGCGCGCAATTAGGTGACCAAACCTCTCCTCGACAGAACTTTCTAGATATTATCAGTATTGCAAATAATAATATGAATAACTCTGTTGTCTCAATTATTAATTTAATAATATAAAATATTATGCAGATGATAATGTGACAATAATTGAATCAAAAAACGTGAGATACTATGCAATAATTACTGTAGCAATAATTGAGTAAACTGAGTGGCTTCTTACGTAAGCATCAAAAATCAGTATCGTGTGCTACTATGCAACCACGAGTATTACTTTATTTTTACCACTGGATATCTCAACAGTTTAATGGTAAAACTTTCGCCGTTATTTTTATAAAAAGATATTTATGTCGTTTTCTAACTACGATAATTCTTCCGTTGTGGGGTCCACCAATGATTGTACCGTCGTACTAATATTCCCTGTTAAAACGAATATTCTCCGACCAATCGAATATTCCCTGGCACAACGAATATTTTATGTCAACTTGCTTACTTTGTAAAATTTTCAAATATCACCCTTAACTTTAACCTTTTATCAATTTAACCATTTATTAAATAGAATAATAATTATAAGAAAATTGGATACTTTCATTTCATATAATTCGGGGTCTTGCACCTAGTTGTCTCCTCAATGTCCACTTCTTTCAGTTCATCCAGTGGCATGTACACTTCTGGCTCTCCATTAGTTTCATCATCCATGTCATAGAACCAATTGTTTAGAGGGCGATTGTTCAAGGTTTCAAACATTCGATCCATCTGATTCTGAAGATTTTGAATTGACATTTCTTGCTCAATCATCTTCTCATAAGTTGACACTATGAACTTGAACCACAAATCCTCCAGTCTTGAATTATCTTTTTCAGTTTCAAAATCCATGTATTGAGGACCATTCATTGAGGGATTAATGAGTTGTTCCATCTGTCTATTAAGATTTTGGGTTGATAACTCCTAACTCATCGTCATCTCTTCCTGGTCTGCTATGATCTTCGACATGAATTCCTTTAACTTTAAATTTTCTTCTTGTTGCATTGGAGGTGGATACGAGAAATTCGTCGTGTATATTGGATTTAGAGCGTAGTATTGGTCTTCATAATTATAGCTCCATGAAGAATTTGGGTGATACCCCCAACCTTGATGATAACTGGGATAAGCATAGTTGTTGAGGTAATCAACCCCATACTGTACTTGTCTAACACTGATGTTGCACTGATAACTCGGATGCTCGCCAGCACAATATTCACATGTAATAACTATCTCTCGAGTACGTTGGGCTGCAAGA
This sequence comes from Panax notoginseng, assembly GCA_016801055.1. Taxonomy (NCBI): domain Eukaryota; kingdom Viridiplantae; phylum Streptophyta; class Magnoliopsida; order Apiales; family Araliaceae; genus Panax; species Panax notoginseng. The sequence continues at coordinate 192,764,308 of CM029014.1, forward strand.
ACATCCAACCTCTTCGAAAGTGTTTCAATTTGTGCTGACAATGCAAAAAATGCATTAAGTCCATCAACTCATGTGTCCCTTGGTTGAGTCATGTTCGCATATGGCCATTGATAAGCAAAGTCATCCATGGTACCTGAAAAGAGAGAAATATAGGAAGTTAATTAAAATAAAATAAAATAAAATAAAATGTTTAAATTAAGACTAATTTGATTGAAATTAATGTTGACAAAAATTATTAAAATAATTCCCCGACAACGGCGCCAAAAACTTGTTGGTCGTAATCCCGATCAATATCTGCATGCAAGTATACACGGTCAACAAGTAATAAAGAGTAAGTAAAGTATCGTTTCCACTGAGAATTAACTAATAAAGTTCACCAAGCACTAACCCATAACCATTTCAGTCTTATTTAAACGAGTGATTTAATACTATATATTGAAACTATAAAGTTAAATAATACTAACTACCCCTAGAATAAGACTAGATAATGAAGACTTGAGATTACAATTTCACCTATTGAACCATTTAAATCGACACTCTTCCTTTTAAGCCAAATTAATCATACCGGATTGTTAGTCGAGAATACGAAAGTGAGACATGGACATCTTTCGATGAACCAAATCCATATCACATATAAACCACAATTGATAGAATACACATGAACACCCACATTACCTAAACCACTATATGTCTATGCAATTTACAAATAAATAGGGTTTAAGCCCAAGTCCTCAATTGACTACGAGTGATGCTTCGGTATATGTCTATTCTAAACACGAATCATACATTCCATCACCTTGTAGAACATATAAACACAAGTTATTAAGATCATATCTAAACTCATACTTCGTCTTTCAAGTTCATATGGATTATCACAGTAATCGATGGCCAATCAACTAAGCAAATAAGCATGAATCTTAATAGACAATCTCATAATAATCAATAAGGCTAACTATGAAGTATATTAAAGTAAACTACACAATAAGATCCAATGTAATCTCAAAATAGAATTTAGCTCATCATAGAATCAAAATCCATAATCCACAATTGAATATACATTGAGAAATAAAGATAAAAGTAAAGAGAAGTTAGAGATTTGGGAATGCAAATCTGATCTCTCTTACTCCAATTCTGAATTTCCTATTCTCTCCAATTGCTTCAATCTTCAACTCTAATCTAATCTAGGGTTCTAATCTAATCTAACAAAGAAAAAGAAGAATAGAGCATATGTAATCTAGATTGATCCCCAAGGGTGGAATCCCTTTTTTACATTCTGATATCTCTTCTACATATAAGCCCTAATTGAACCCTCCTCCAAGTTACGTTCTAATTGTACTGTTTAGTGAAAAAGCCAGCTCTGGTCAATTTCTGAAGTGGCACGACCGCACTGGGAATGGCCTGGAGTTGGGCACACCTGCGCTTAAGTAGCGGATGGCATCTTTTTGGTCCAGGGACTGGCGCGGCCATGCCCAAAATGCACTAGAAATCCGTGTGCCCGCTCTAAGGATTTTCTACTACAGTGCCCTATGGTAAAACGGCCATAAGTTTTGACCCGTGAGGAGTTTCGGGGCCTGCCACCTATCAAATCGAAGACCTCGACAAGCTCTAAAACTTTCATTCTTTGAGAATTGAGAGATAATGGACGGATGAAGGTCAAAATTGGATTGGAAGTGACTGCTATGCAAATGGCCACCCAAAACATTGAAGTTCAACGTCCGTTGGTACAAAGGTCATAACTCTTGCATTCGAACTCCGATTGGAATGATTCAAGATGTTTCGAAAAGCTAAGAAGAAGCTCTACAACATAATTCAAGTTCCACGCCAAGAATATAAAATGAACATGAAAGACCAAATGATGTCCGGATTGCTTTTCCTTGCGTTTTCATACCAATAGTCGCTCACACAGCTCCCAAGCATAAAATCTACAAAATGAACACAAAATGCATGAAAAATAACTAAGAAACATGAGTTTAAGCAACTAATTCAAGTAATAGATACCGGATAAGTAGGTATAAACCTACTTATCACCCAGCGCTGGGTTCCTTTGTTCCTTGAGCACCCGGCGCTGTGGCCTTGTGCTATAAATTATGATCATGCCCTTGCCTTGCCAGAATTTTCCATTTTGCCATTAAAGCATCCAATTTCCTATTTTGCCATCTTGTCCACAAAATACGCATAAAATAAATAAAAATATCCTAAACCCCCCCCCCCCAAGAACAACAACAAATCAAGCCTAAATATATCTAACTCATGCGTATATTACCCACTCATCAAAAACCAAACAATTATCCTTACTTGAGCAAAACAAATAATGTAGAGCTGTGAAAGCAAAAATTCAAAAATTCTTGGAAATATAAGGATTCCCCATAAAAATAAAAATAAAAGGAACAAACGATTAATACGAGTTATCATTTGCAGATCCATAATCATTGCAACAAGTAGATATAAGCACATGCATTAGAACAAGGCAGCTAACCATTAGTCGGAGGGTCCCAAAACAAGTAAAACTTAAAACAATGAAGTGTTTGATTAGCAAAAGAGTACAAAATCACAATAGTTTCTGTAGACGCTCGAAATTTCGTTTTTCTATTACTAACTATGCAGGAGGACAAAAGTATTTTTTTCACACTCTAGAAATAACCCTGGAGGACCACAACATCAATTCCAACCCCGGAGATAGCCCCGGAAGATCCAGTTTCTAACCCCGGAGATCACCCCGGGAAATCAGTTTTCAAACCCGGAGATAACCCCGAGAAAATCAGTTCCAACCCCGGAGATAACCTCGGGAGATCAAGTCTAATGCACGGAGTCAACCCTGGGAGGTCAAGTCAACCTCAGATATAAGCCTGAGGACATTTAGAGTCAACAACATGACAATCTCATAGATAACCCTGGGAAAAGACCGCTACAACTAGACAAAGTCAGAAACAACCCCGGGAGGGAAAAAATGGTCATTTTGCCTAATTAAACTCAATTAAAATCAAATCAACTCATTTCAACTCAAATTACTTCAATATAAGTCCCAAAAGAACCGTATCTTAACTTACGAGCGCAAACTATGCAAAACGGCTCAACGGACTACCTGACGAAAACCCAAAAATGCCATTTCAGTCATGGATCCATCTTCCCGAAATCAAAAAATGGAAAATCCTATGTCATTGCATAGCTCTCGGAATGAGCTTTCCGAAATGGTATGGCACGCTTCCATCGGACTGCCGGATTGAAAGTTATGAAGGTTCGAGCAAACAACGCGTTGTCTGAGTGCACGTACTTCGAGATAGCGGGTCTCACATTGCCCGAGGCACCTCGGGCAGCAGCAGGTACACATGTGGCTCCCCCCTCTATATATAGAGGACTTGGGGTGGCCATATTTGCAAGAGAAAAGGCGAGGAAGCCCTGCCCAATTTGCTCTGTACATACTATACACTGAGTGCTTTCTCATTTTAAACATTTGTGAGCTTATATATTGTTATATTTTTATCGGCGGCAGCCGAGTGTTCATCCATTTAAAGTCATTGAAGTCTTCTTTGACAGTCCACTGTAAGCCTTCTTACACACTTTAAAGTATTTCTCTTCATCTTTGCACACACCGTTCTTCACGTTGAGAGTTGTGTTGCGTGTGTATGCCCGGACTTCGGTCCGTGGCTTTTATTTTCCTTTATATATATATATATATATATATATATATATATATATATATATATATATATATATATATAAAAAACTGTTGTCGAACTTTGTTCGATGAGCCTGGATTTACATCCAGAGCATTTACCGCTTATATATATATATATATATATATATATATATATATATATGTGTGTGTGTGTGTGTGTGTGTGTGTGTGTGTGTTCGCGCGCGCGTGTGTGTGTATTTACATTTCTGTCAAGCCTGGAGTTTACTTCGTGGCCTTTTACTTCTTTATTTATATTTTGTCCCGCTTGGAGTTTACATCGTGGCGGTTGATCGTTTTTACTGCTTTCTTTACATTTCGTCCCACTTGGAGTTTACTTCGTGGCGGTTGATCATTTTTACTGCTTTCTTTACATTTCATCCCACCTGGAGTTTACTTCGTGACGGTTGATCGTCTTTACTGCTTTATTTACATTTCTGATCCCCCATGGAGGTGCTTCGTGGTGGTTGATCATATCTCTCTCTCTCTCTCTCTCTCTCTCTCTCTATATATATATATATATATATATATATATATATATATATATATTTACCGCTTTTATATATTTACATTTCTGATCCCCCATGGAGGTGCTTCGTGGTGGTTGATCAAGTTTGTATATATATATATATATATATATATATATATATATATATATATATATATATATTTACAGCTTTTATATATATAACTTCTCACTGCTTTCATATAAATTACGGCATCATGTGAGCCTAGGAATCATGTGATCACAGATTCAGTCTACTGAACCTAGATTCGGTTCCCGTGATGGACATTTTCAGCTGTAAACAACCTGTAAATTATTCACAGTGTTAGAATTTTCTTAGATGGCTCTCATGCCCACAAGGAGTTCGGCACTGCTTTGTACATTATTTTCTCGAAGATGTTTCGCATCTCGAAAATAAAAGCAATCAAGCCGAACACATAATAAAATGGAAGTATCAAAGGCCTCAATTACTATTAAGCATAAGGGTTTGAAAAAACCTCTTTTTACAAAACATCACTTCTATATCTTGTTTAAAACTGAATTTTTATATACATTCAAACCCCTTGTATATAGGTGCAAACGAGGCATAGCACTACTTCCGAAAAACTACACATTGATCCATACACACACACATTCATATAACAGTTTCTTGAAAAGTGGCGATAACCGTGGCAACATGGATGTCGGGGGGTGCCTAACACCTTCCCTCCATATAAGCAAGTCCCCGAACCCTAATGAATCTCGGTTTCGCAGACCCGTTAAGTAGTGCCACATCACTAGGTCAATGTGCAAACCTTTTCTCGGTTGTGTTGGTACAACCATTTAAAAAATCAGCTGGCGACTCTTACAGTCAAATCGTCGGCATATAAATGTCGGACCTTTTCACAACTTATTTTTTCAAACAAATCTCACCTAACTTGAGAACACCAAAGAACAAGAACAAAAAAGGGACAAATAAAAATTTTGACGTCGACAGGTGGCGACTCTGCTGGGGACTCCAGTAAGAGGGCTTAAGCCGCTATTTACAAACTTTTCAAAACTTTTATCTGTTTTTGTGTGGATGTTGCATTTACATTTGAATGAATGTGTACTAATGCATTTACTTACTGCACTTAGTGCTTCGCACCATATCTGCCTGTGATATTAGTGCTTCGCACATGTCATCATTTCCATAGGGTAAGACGCGATGCATGTGAATGTATATTGTGTGGTCCCTCCACCAGGAGGCTATCCTGTCGGTGTTTGATTACTGGACTCGTAGGGAGACTAATTCCAACGAGGCTCAGGAAAGGCACCACCCAAATTCGCTCCAGTTGAAAGACCGGATTAATTTCCCGTCAAGTAAATTGCGATGATTTGGGAACCTTCATGCCGAAAAACCGCGAGAGTAGCCTAAGATAGGTCAGGCTCTGATAAACCAAATGCGGAGGAAAGTCTCTTCGTACTTTCATATTTCAATTACTTGTAATTTCATTTCCATGTAAATCTCAATGTAATGGAAAATATGAAGGAATATGTTTACATGCCTTCCCTTTATATCAAAACCTGATATGCTATATGGTTAACTGACATCCGTTTCGCAGGATGATACTCCTAAACGAACACATTGCGTAATATTGCTACATTCACTAAGACTAAACTACATAAGTCTTTTTGTAGGGATATAATTGGTCCAGTAACCCATTCAAAATTCAAAAAGGAAAAGCCTACAGCCAAGCATGGCTTCATCTGGCCAGCCTAGTCCTACTCATGTCTCTCGCTAGGAGTTCGAAGGACTAAGCAACCAAATTACAGAGTTAACTTTTCTGCTTAAAGAACTGCACAAATCCACTCGGGGTCCACGAATGCCCATACATACAGAATCCTCTGCACAGGGAGGAACTCAAGGACCGGACAAAGAAATTCCTGTACCTGAATCTCAATTGGACAAAACCAACAAAACCTCTGAAATCACCCCTCTTAAAGAAGAGCATACACCGGTTCCTCCATCTTCAAGGCGATTGCCTACAGGAGCTGGATCTATACGAACTTCAGTAAGGGTTCCTGCCCATGTGATGACTATGTTATTCCCTAAGCTGATACCGGTCAAAGGAAAAGAAGTCTTGATATCGGATTCGGAGGTGGAGGAAAAGGACCAGAGGCATAAGCATGACATTGCAAGGTGCTTATAAAACATACGCATCATAGTCTACACGGACAGTACAAATAGGGTCACCCCAGACGATGAATGTCTATATATCAAGACCATCATTCGAGAGATGGAGGACAATAATAGCCCCTTCATCACAGCCATCCACCAGGACTTCACCCTTGGCAATTGGAGCAGCACTCCTTACATTTGTCGACGAGGGTAAAAAGGGCAGAAACTTCCTCTGCCCTGTAGATAGCAATAACTGCTTACTTTTTCTGTACAGTATTAGCAGTTATTTTTGTCACTACATGCTAACACTTTGTATGATTAAATAGTTTCATATTTGAAGTGAAAGCATTTTTTTCAGGACTCTAAAGTTAGATGTGCCTAGACTTGCTGATGAGGTGCCTATTCTCCACAAGGATGTAACTTTGATGTAAAGTTGGACTCAGACTTGATGAAAATACAAGAGGACTATGAGATACCTCGGGAGATTAAAGAATGGGTCGAAGACAAACCTAAGCCAAATCTTGATCAAACCACCTCTTTTAATCTCAGAACCTTAGAAAACCCCAAACAAATCCAGATTGGTACGAACCTCACTCCAAACCAAAAGAATGACATGGTTACTCTATTGACCCTATTTTAGGATGTGTTTGCATGGTCTCATGAAGACATGGTCGGTTTATCCACTGACATTGTCATTCATCGCCTTCCCATCAAAGGGAGATTCAAGCCAGTCAAGTAAAAGCTTAGGCAATTAAAACCTAAGTAGAGGTTAAAAGTTAAAGAAGAAATTATAAAATAATTTTAAGCTGACATCATCATGGTGTCAACATACCCTGAATGGCTATCCAACATAGTCCCCATGTCGAAACCTGGAGGAGAGGTGCGAGTTTGGGTGGATTACAGTGATCTGAACAAAGCTTGTCTCAAAGATAGCTTTTTTGTCCCATTCATCCACATACTCATTGACAATACAACTTAGTATGACATGTACTCCTTTGCGGATTGCTTTACGGGGTACCATCAAATCATGGTTGCTGAAAAGGATCGTGAGAAAACAGCATTCATCACTCCTTAGGGAACCTTTTACTACAGACAATTGTCATTCGACCTCATCAATGCCGGAGCTACCTATTAGTGAGCCATATGGCTCTTTTCCATGATCTAATGCATAAAAAAAATTACAAAGAAGAAAAAAAAGAAAAAAAAAAGCTCTTCAACAGGTTGCGTAAGTACAACATGAAGTTGAATCCAGTCAAGTGCGCCTTTGGCATTAAATCAGGTAAGTTGTTAGGATTCCTAGTCAGCCACAAAGGGAATTGAGCTGGATCCCACCAAAATCTAGGCCATCACGAAAATGCCCATTCCTCAGATAGAGAAGGAAATATGGGGATTTTTGGGAAGAATCAACTTCATTAGCAGGTTCATGTCCCAACTCACAGCAACCTGTGAGCCTATTTTCAAGTTGTTAAGGAAGAACTCCTCCATGAAATGGAATGATGAGTGCCAGAAGGCCTTCCTTACAATCAAAGAGCAGTTAGTCAAAGTTCTTATTTTGTTACCACCCAGGGATGATGTTCCCCTGTTCATGTACCTGTCCATAAGTGACAATGTCATGGGCTGCATGCTGAGACAAAAAGATGATAGAGGCCAAGAGCGAACTATCTATTACCTCAGCAAAAGATTCAGCAGCAGTGAGCATAAGTATACTTTGATTGAGAAGACGTGTTATGCTTTAGCATGGGCTTCCATGAGGTTACAGCATTACCTCCATGGTCACACAACCCATCTCATATCCCGCGTGGATCCTCTCAAGTACGTGTTCAGTAAACCCATGCTGAGCTGCCGACTGTCCAGATGGCAGTTGATCCTACAACAATTTGACATCGTCTACGTGACGCAAAAGTCCATTAAAGGTCAAGGAATTGCGGATCAACTGGCTGTCGCACCTTCAAGGGATTTCAAACCTTTGGAAACATACTTTCCCGATGAAGGGGTAATGACAGTTCAGCAACACCATCAGTACGATGCACGCCAAGCATGGAAGATGTATTTTGATGGAACTATAAACATGGAAGCTGTTGTGGCCGGAGCAGTTCTAGTATCCATTACGGGGGAACAGCATCCCGTCGCCGTCAAATTATAGTTTGCCAACACCAACAATACAGCTGAGTATGAAGGTTGTATCATGGGGCTAAAACTTACCCAATCAATGGGTATCAGACAGTTAACTGTCTTTTGAGATTCCGAGTTGGTAATCAAACAAACCATAGGAATCTATCACACTAAAGGTCTACATTTACTGCCTTACCATCGGTAGGTTCTACAGATGGCTTCGAAGTTTGAAGAAATATCCTTCCTCCACATTCCCCGGAATAAGAATGATTTTGCAGATGCACTAACAACCTTGGCCTCCTTGATCAACATACACGACATGGAAGACATGCCAGCCCACACATTTGCCCAACAAAAGGCTCCAGCCTATGGGAATTACATTGGAGAAGTATCGGATGAGCTACCTCCCATCTAACACCCTTGGTATCAACATATCAAAGAGTTCTTGCAAGATGGATCTACACCCACTGAGGCGAGCCCGACTGAAAGAAGGCGGATCCATCAACTGGCTATGAAATTCTACCTGAGCGGGGATGCACTCTACAAATGAGATACAGGATTAGGTCTCCTCAGATGTTTGGACAAGGACCAAGCTCAGAGGCTAATGGATGAGATCCATGGTGGAGTATGTGGCCCACATATGAGCGGCTCCCTACTTGTTAAGAAAATCCTCAGAACAGGGCATTACTAGCTCTCTTTCAAGGCTGACTGTGAGGACCACGTTAGGAGATGTTATCAGTGCCAAATTCATGGGAATGCTATCCACGCCTCTCAATGTGGGAAATGGACGTGATCGGGCCCATCGAGCCCAAAGCCAGTAATGGGCATCGATTTATCTTCACCATGATCGACTACTTCACCAAGTGGATAGAAGCAGCCTCCTTCCCCAGGGTTACCAAAGAAGTCATCATTGCTTTCATAAAAAACAATGTCATTTGTTGATATGGACAACCAGAGGTAATTGTATAAGACAATGCTAAGAACCTCAACAACAAAATGATGGAGGAGTTGTGTAGTAAATTCCACATCAAACATCTCAACTCTGTCATCTACCGTCCAAAGATGAATGGTGCTGTTGAAGCGGCTAACAAAAATATCAAGAAGATCATGCAGAAGATGTCCACCAATCACAAAGGGTGGCCTGACTTATTACCTCTGACTTTGTTAGGCTACAGAACATCAATGTGCACTTCCACTGGGGCAACCCCCTATGCACTAACCTATGGGATGGAGGCAGTTCTCCCCATAGAAGTGGAAATGGAATCCCTCAAAGTGTTGATAGACGCTCAGCTGGATGAAGACCAATGGGTACAAGATAGGTATCACCAATTGTCTCTAATAGACTAAAGGTGTGCCGCTGCTATCTTCCACGGTCAGTTATATCAACAAAGGATCGCCAGGTCCTATAACAGAAAAGTCCAGCTACGGCAGTTCAAACTACACGACTTCGTTTTGAAAAAGATCATTAAAAACTAAGATCAGTCTAAGGGAAAATTTTCCCTGAACTGGGAAGGCCCATTTATTATCAAGGAGGTATTGACAGGAGGTGCTCTCAGGTTACAGGAAATGGATGGAGATGAATTTTCACAGCTTATCAACTCGGACACCATGAAACGGTACTATGTCTGAGGTTACCATCAAGCAAAAATCCTAGTTTTGGATCACCAGATCTCCAGTCATTTCAGGTTTTCTAACCCTTTATTACATACAACTTTACTTCACACTCATCTGCCCCATTAGGGACAAACACATTTTCTAACCAGCAGCCTGGTTGCGGATCGCTATATCCTTCTTCATTTGGTTTTGAAACCTTACTCAACTCTGATTATTCCACCAGGGATTGAACCTTTCACACCCGCAGTTTTACCCCACTAGGGATAAGACTTTTCACACCTACAGTTTGTCTTGTACATAGGATTAAACTTTCTCACCCGCAGTTTGTCATGAACATGGGATCAAACTTTTCATTGGCTGCAAACCGTCTTGAACATGAGGCGAACTGCGCAGACCTGATCTCCCCAATACACGGGAGTACGTAGGCAGCCATTTTTATGGTCCTGTCTCACCACAGAAAAAACAAAACAAACACACTCCTATCCATAACCACATACAGAAACTAATCCCAAGACACCAACGGGTAGGAATACACACAGATCAATGATCCATTCTGAAAGATCCTGAGACATCTCAATGTTCATCCATCAAGGAGGAGTTCAGAATACATCAAGATCACAAGCTCTAGAGGACAGGCAACTATCAAGCAAGTAACAAGGCATAACTAAAAGGGAAGTGAATCAAAACATATTTCCCTGCCATATAATAGTGTTTGATATATACAATGTGTCTTGTACATAACAAAAATGGCTAAGCTAGTCTATGCTGGAAAATCAAAGCTAATCTACAAACCAGTGGATAAGCAAGCCACCAAATCTAACGTGGCATCCCTCTCGAAAGAAGGAGGTAACGTTGTGATCTCCTGCCCAAGGGTCTCTACACGAGCCAACAAATCTACAACCAACTGCAGGCGATATCTCGGGCAGATATAGCATCATCCCACTCAGCAACAGCAGTATCCCTATGAGTTAGAGCATCATCTCTCTAATGGAGCGACATCTCTACCAGAAAGAGATGTCAACATCAAATCCCAAATCCACTACCTGTTCACCTTATGGTACAGAAGTAAAAGCCTCTTGCGATCTCGGCGTCTTATCAACTCATCTGTCAAAGCAACTATCCCAGACAACAAGCAAGGCTGGGGCAATTTCAAAATTGGCGACAACCCGATATTGGAACCCGTACAACAAGACTGGGGCAATCTCAAAAATAGCGATAACTCAACACTAGGGCATTTATCAACCATCCTAACGAGGAAAATGTTCCAGTCAGCACCATCAACATGGTACATCATCATCAGAGCTTCCCTCACATCATCTCACTGGCGATTTGGATATTACTCACTTGCGACTTCATCAACAAAGAGAGTTTCTCATATGTTCCCTTGCCATCAACATGCGAAAGGACTGGGGCATTGTCCAATTCTAAGAAATGGAAGGAGATTAAGGCGGGGTCAAGCCTCTCATCAAAAGAAAGGAGAGAACTCCTGAAAGAAATCATGGCGACTTTAGCTTGCCCCTACAAAAGAAGGGGAAAATTCTCAAAAAAAGTCCTTAACTCAAGAGCAGAAGGCCAACGACAAAAGGTCTAGCGAATGAAATCCTCATCATCAAATGTGCCAACCGACTTCGAGTCCTCACAAGTCAAGGCCTTTACACCGAAGTTTAAATCTGGGCAGCGAAAGAACGAGTTGCACCCTCCAGGGATATCATCGACATTCAGGTCATCAGTTCAGCCGGGTTGCGAATCAGACGCTCAAGGAAATGGGAAACAAGTACCCAACAGCAAAAGGAAACTCCAAATCACCTCAAAAAGGATGAGCGTAACATCGGGCAGAGTCTGGCGAAGCAAACCTTGGAATATTACTTCAGCGAAGGTATCGGAAGATTCGGTATTCAAAACCACTGGCATCAATTCAGCGCAACATCAAAATAATTCAGCGATGAAAGCTTCGTATACCACCGTTCGAGTGAGAACCAAAATAGTTTGGCGATCAACAGGGTAGGCACCGTTGCAAACTACTAGCGTATACATCGGGAAGGTTCGATGATTTTAGAAAATCATCCCCAGTAGAGATGTAGAAAACATCTCAACTTATCTTCATCAAACAAACATCGACAACACCGACAAAAAGCCAAATCGTTGGAGTTAACACCAGCATAGGCATCAGTAATGATCGATAAAGGGAAAGCGATTTGCAAAAAATATTTTAACATTCATCATAGTGTAGACACTTGAAATTTTCTTTTCCTGTAACTAACTATACAGGAGGGCAAAAGCGTATGTTTCACACTCCAGAGGTGACCCTGGAGGACCACAATATCAATGCCAATCCCGGAGATAGCCCCGGGAGATCCAGTTTCCAACCCTGGAGAAAACCCCAGGAAATCAATTTGCAACCCCGGAGATAAAGTTCAAAGCCTGGAGATAACACCAAGAGATCAAGCCAACCTTAGAGATAACCCTGAGGATAGTTAAATTCAACATCAAGTCAACCTCAGAGATAACCTTGAGAAAAGACTGCTACAACTGCGCGAAAATCGGAGATAACCCCGGGAGGGGTAAAATAGTCATTTTGCTGACTCAACTTCAATTCAAATCAAATAAACTCATTTTAACTCAAATTGCTTCAATACAAGACCCACAAGAACCATATTTTAACTTTCGAGGGTAAACTACGCAAAACGGCTCAACGGACTGCCTGACGAAAACCTAGAAATGTCATTTCGGTTATGGACCCATCTTCCTGAAATCAAAAAAGGGCAGATCATATGTCATTACACAACTCTCCGAAAGAGCTTTCCAGAATGGTATGACACGCTTCCATCGGACTCCCGGATTGAAAGTTATAAAGGTTCGAGCGAATAGCACGTTGTCCGAGTGCACGTACGTCGAGATAGCGGGACCCACACTGCCCGGGGCACCCTAAGAAGCTGCAGGTACACCTGCGGCACCCCCTCTATAAATAGAGAGCTTGGAGTGGCCATATTTGTATGAGAAAAGGCGAGGAAGCCATATCCAATTTGCTCTGTACACCCTATAAACTGAGTGATTTCTCATTTTAAACACTTGTAAGCTCATATATAGATACTTTTCTACCAGCAAGAGCCAAGTGTTCATCCATATCAAGTTATTGAAGCCTTCTTTGGCAGCCCACTGTAAGCCTTCTTATACACTTTAAAGTCTTTCTCTTCATCTTTGCACACCGTTCTTCACGTTGAGAGTCGTGTTGTATGTGTTTCCCCGGACTTCGGTCCGTGACTTTTATTTCTTTTGTATATATATATATATATATATATATATATATATATATATATACTGTTGTCGAACTTTGTTCGATGAGCCTGAATTTATATCCGGAGCGTTTACTTGCTTTTATATATATACATATATATAAACTGTGGTCGAACTTTGTTCGATGAACCTGGATTTTACATCCAGAGCGTTTATTGCTTTTATATATATATAAATATTTATATATATGTTGTTGCCATCAAACTCTATTTGATTGAGCCTGTATTTACATCCGGTGCGTTTACTGCTTATATATATATATATATATATATATATAGAGAGAGAGAGAGAGAGAGAGAGAGAGAGAGAGAGAGAGAGAGAGAGAGCCAGAATCTTACACGGACTCAAGTAACGGACCAAAATGACGGACCAGAACAAAAAACCAGCTGAAACCAAAATACACGCGGGCGGGTCAAAAACCCATCTTCTCAAAACATTTGCTTTCTCTCTCTATATTTGTCTGTTCAATTTTTTTGAACAGAATCTATATCCAATATGATGAGATCGGATCGAAAACCCCCACTTGCAAGATCTCCGATACGACTTTGCCCTCATCGAGTTCTTCAATCATGTGCCAAAAGTATGCAAACACCACTAGGTATATATAAACTCAGAACAGAAAAGTTCAAACTTTATAGCTATAAAGTTTGAAGTTTTATTTTTCCAAATTTTCTTGATTTTTATTGGGATTATTGAATATGATAGGTTCGCTAACAAAAACCCAATTGCCTAAACGCACTTGGGGTACAGAAGAGTTAGAGCTTCGCCCTGAATACCAGACGATTTCTTGCAAATTAAGGGCTCTGGCCAAAATGGTATAGGGTGAATCCAAAGAAAATGAAATGGGTAATAATGCTGGAAATGCTAATAAGAGTCCTCTTTTTGTAAGGGGAAGATTTTACGAGGAGTATTCGGCAAGAAGGAATGAAAGGCTAAAAAGAAAGAAGGGTAATTTAACAGGGGATGAGAAAAAAACAGTGTATGATCTTGGTGTGAGGGTGGAATCTGCTAAAAGAAAGGAGACTAAAAAATTTGAGGGCTTGAGGAAATTGGTACCATCTACGTCGCTAACAGAGAGGAGAGAGAATCTGAGATATTCGTTGAGAAGCAGTAGCATCAAGGAGAACAAGAAGAAGCCTCCTCTTCCGCTGGCTGTGAGTTATGAGAAGTCTGTTAGGCATACTGACAGAAAAATTGGAGTGAGGAGGATTAGGAAAATATGAAGGGGTGGAATTGGGTTTGTGGGTGGGGAAAATTGGAGTTGTGGTTTTTGTTTTAGTATTTGTTTGGCGGTGTTTTCAGGTAGAAGTAGTTAGTTGGAGAGTTGAGGAAAACTAGTAGAAAATGGTGGGTTTTTTTAATGGTTGGATAATATACTAGTGTTCTAAATTCTGGAATGTTGCAATTAATTTGATTACTGCAGATTTTAAGTATTTTTGGTGCTTTCATCTTCTTACTCTTGTGTTGTTACAGTGATGATTTACGGTTATGACTGCAGCAGCTAGAATCACATTATGTTCATTTTCATCTTCTCTTCTAGAAAGCCATGTTAATTTAAGAGTGGAGAACTGAGTAGCACAGCTAGTTTTCAATGCTCTCATAAGAATTCTGAAATGTAATTTTTGGATAGCTGAGGTTTTACTCTAAACCTAGCTTCGGGCCAGTCCCTTTAACAGAAGCAGCACCAATGAAGCTTATGGGTAGCATAACAAATGCTTATGCTTTATCCTTCCACAGGTGGGAGAAGAGATGAAACTAAAACAGATTCTTAATCCAAATTTAAGATTTCAGTTCAAATAACTAACTCAGAAATCCAAAGTAGCGCAGTTCTGCATACATGAAAGCTAGGTCGGTGAATTGCCTTTCTCATAAGGGCCCTTTGAAAGATTGAAATGCTGCAATATATGAAATAAGCCACCTAAACAACAGAGCTTTTTTATTTACACTTATAGAATTTCATCAAATATAGTCCTATTACAATCCAACACCATCACAAACAAACACAATGCACTTGTACAAAGGTGAATAATGTTGTTATTGCAGTCACAATCCTCATATTATATCAAATATAATATCCTTTACGCACAGTGCAACTTGCTGAGATATTCTATTACATTTGAAAAACGTACAATCAAATGACATTTATATAAACAAAACTCATTTCACGACGCCTATGTCCCTGCTTATCAAAATTTATTATATAAAATTTGTAAAAGGGAAGCAGTTAGAAACTACCAATAGAAGTCGAGTGAAGTTTTTTCCCCGTTTCTTTTGGTGGATTGCCAGGGATGAGGGTGGCGAACAAGTATTTTGGGTTGGAGAAGCTAGGATGATTAATTGTTGTCAACCAAACCAAGAGTTGCAGTTATTTGTAAGTATACAAAAAGGATGCCTCCTATGAAAGTTGAGTTACAGGGAATAGCCTTTCCTTCCATTTCAAGTCGTAACTAGAAGATATACAAGACCCTTTAAATACTCCACTATTTCTGATCCGCCGAGCTTTGAACTCCCATACACTGTCCACGAAGGTGATGGGAACCTATGAACAATAATAAAATCAAAGTTAGAAATCTATTGCCACAATAAACTAACAATAATCAAGGTGAGATTAATTTCTTTTGATAATTGCTCCACTTTTGTATAAGAAAAAGAGAGAAGTCCAAAACCTGGTAGATATAATAGAAAATTAGTCACAATATGCACACACACACACATGGTCAACTTTTAGCCCGATGTAACTGTAAATAAGTAACTATTTCCATGAAGAAAATAACTATGCCAAAGAAAACGTGCCACGGAGCCAGCTTAGACCTTGTTCCCGATTCTGCTCCAGGGAACATGAAGGAGAAAAAGGCCAAGAGCCACTGCAAAATAATTGCAAGATTATGTATGGTTAATATAAGATACTATTATGCTTTGATGTTTTGTACAAAGAAAATTTATCAAATAAGTAACAGAGGACTCGATGTTTAACAGTCAACTAACCCACTAAAAGAGCAGAGTTCATCATTCTGGCATCTAAAACTATTAGTTAAACATGCATTAATCTGGAGAAGTGGCCAAAGAGGCAAGCAATTGATTATATAACAAAGAACTAAAAAGAAACGAGTCTTTAAAGAAATACATATATCACCATGAGACTCTGAACCAGGAACCAACCTAAAGCCACCATCATATGACTGCAAGAACAGTACTCACTGGGTGAGCAGATATAGCAGCCATTCTAAAATTTAATATACTTAACAAGATAGATAGGTATATGATTAGAAAAGAAAGGCAACACACGAAAATTATTATGTGGCAATTTTTCCTTACCTGCACAATATACGAAGCGAAGATTTGTCTCTGCTCCAATATGAGTAGGCATAAAACTGAGACATGAAAAACAAAAATAAATAACTTAAAGATTAAACTTGTGAAACCATTAATATTTTATATAGTATTTTCAATGTGCAAGCTCTTTATTTGAATGAACACATCTTTAAAATGAATCATCTAAAAATAATTTAAAATAATGAACATGTCATTTTACGAAAATTTAAAATTGGCCATGTACTTACAAAATTATTTAATCTCTCTCTCTCTTTCTCTATTTTTTTCTTTTTTCTTTTTTCTAACTGAGGCCACTCGAAATTAGGAGGCTACAAATGTGAAAATTTTAACAAACTTAGGCATATGCAGTTTTGTCAAGTTCATAGTTTACAGGAAACTAAGAACAAAAGATATGAGCTATTCTACTTCTAAATACTTACCTTCTCTTACAATTAAAACAAACCCAACAGTCATGAACAATGGTTGCAGCTGTACAAGAGAGTACAGAAATTTAACCTCCAACACAATTAATTATACATATGAATAAGACTTAATAAATTTATACCAACTTTCCCACCATATATCAGGAAGCTCCATCACTGATAAACTCCAATCACCTCTGTACCTTGATGGTTTTTGAGGGAATGTTCTCCCCAATTTGACGAAAAGTTCAGATGAATTTCTTGAGATCAGTGTCCATGTACTCAAATACCAAGTACAAAACTGTCTTCCCTTCTTTATTCTGGCCTTGTTTGACATCCATCAACCTATAATATATAATATATACAAAAGTAGACTAGAAACCAAAACAGAATAACTTGTTCTTGACTAGATTCCTTTGCTAAGCTTATAGAATTTGATGCCTAGATTCTAAACAACTCACATCAGCAGAGTACATTCTCTTCCAATTTGGTATTCACATTTGGTATTCAAGCACAAAATTTTCCTAATCATATTGTTAGAATCTGAAGGGTTCCCTTCGATCCTCATAATATTAAGGATCTAATTTTCTAAAATATTAATGGAATTAATGGTATATTTGGAATTAAAATAATCAGAGAAGAACCATAATCAAATCATCATCAATTCTAATAAACCCAACAACAACAAAAATAGCAGATTAGGAGAGTTAAAGAGGAAGAAGAATAATTACCCAGATTCACTATAAACGAAGTCAATCACAGAAGCAAATTTTAAAAAATTAGGGTACATAATCTGGGAATCTTACTCGTGATTTCAACAAAAACTAGCAAATCGAAAAAATTGACAGCGAACAAGAGAATCGTAGCGGCGGAGCAACTGTTTCTCTCTCTAAATATTTCTTCTCCCTTCAACTCAACTTCGTTCTCTTTATTCTCTCTAAAGAATAGAATACCTGAACGTGGAAAGAGAGAGGAGAATGGGGGCAAATGATTTAGAAAAAAAAAGGGCAGAAAGACTCTTATGTTGACAGCCTCCAGACCATGGCTTTTGTTTTTTTTTTTGAGTTCGTCCCGAAACCCGTTACTTAAGTCCGTCTAAGATCTGGGATATATATATATATATATATATATATATATATATATATATATATATATATATACACACACAATGGATCCTGTCCGGACTCCCGGACAGGTCCTAAAATACGGACCGAATTTTTTTTTTTTTTTATTGCTTTTTTTTTAAAACAACTAAAAAAAAATATTTAATATTTTATGGAACTGAAATTTTTTCATAATACAATATTTTGGACGTGTTTTGAATACCTATACCAAAAAGTGGTGGTACAGTCTGCACAGACAGTACCACCATGTTTTGTTATACGTACCCAAATCACACCCAAAATACTGTATTATGAAAAAATTTCAATTCCATAATTTTTTTTTTTTTTTAGTTGTTTCAAAAAAAAAAACAAAAAAAAAAAAAAATAAAGGTCCGGATTTTATAGAGTCCGGGATCCCGGACTGGATCCGGACTCTATATATATATATATATATATATATATATATATATATATATATATATATATATATATATACATTTATGTCAGGTTTGGAGTTTATTTCGTGGCCTTTTACAGTTTTCTTTACATTTCGTTCAGCCTAGAGTTTACTTCGTGACGGTTGACCGTTTTTACTATTTTCTTTATATTTTGTCCCACCTGGAGTTTACTCTATGACGGTTGATCGCTTTACAACTTTATTTACATTTTTGATTCCCCATGGAGGTGCTTCATGGTGGTTGATCATGTCAATATATATATATATATATATATATATATATATATATATATATATATACAGCTTTTATATATATAACTGCTTACTTCTTTTATATAAATTACAGCATCATGTGAGCCTAAGAATTATGTGATCACAGATTCAGTTTACTGAATCTAGATTCGGTTCTCGTGATGGACATTTTCAGCTGTAAGCAGCTTGTAAATTATTCATAGTGTTTGAATTTCCTTAGATGGCTCTTATGCCCACGAGGAGTTCGGTACTGCTTTGTATATTATTTTCTCGAAGATGCTTCGCATCTCGAAAAATAAAAGCAATCAAGCCGAACATTTAATAAAATAGAAGTATCAAAGGCCTCAATTAATATTGAGCACAGGGTTTGAAAAATCTCTTTTTACAAAACATCATTGCTATATCTTGTTAAAACTGAATTTTATATAAAATTCAAACCCTGTGAATATAGGTGCGAACGAGGCATAGCACTACTTCCAGATAATTGCACATTGATCCACACACACACACATTCATATAACAGTTCAATTAAAAAGTGACGGTCACCGTGGCAACACGGATGTCGGGGGATGCCTAACACCTTCCCTCTGCATAACCAAGTCCACGAACCCTAATGAATCTCGATTTCACAGACCCGTTTAGCAGTGTCACATCACTGGGTCAATGTGCAAACCTTTTCTCGGTTGTGCTGGTACAACCATTTAAAAAATCAACTGGCGACTCTTATAATCCAATCGTCGACATATACATGTCGGACCTTTTTCACTTGTTTTCTCAAACAAATCTCACTTAACATGAGAACACAAAAGAACAAGAACAGAAAAGGGACAAATAAAAATCCTGACGTCGACACATAGCATTCATTACATTGCGATTTTCGATATGCAAAATGTGATGTGCAAGTTGCGATGTGCGAGTTGCGAAGTTCGATTGGCCAAATGCGAAATGCGAAGTGCAAAATGCGATGTGCGATTTACGAACTGCGATTTGTGAAAATATTTTAACATTCATCATAACATGCATTATATTAAGATTTACATCATTAGAAATGCCTTGTCATAATTTCAAGTGTCTAGTAATCTTTATCATGTCCATTCCATTGCATTACATGAACATGATAAAGAAGGGCATCTGTTGACACTCGAAATTTCGTTTTCCTGTTACTAACTATGCAGGAGGACAAAAGTGTCTTTTTCACACTCCAGAGATAACCCTGGAGGACCACAACATCAATTCCAACCTCGAAGATAGCCCCGGGAGATCCAGTTTTTAACCCCGGGAAATCTGTTTCCAACCCCATAGATAATCCTGAGAAAATCAGTTCTAACCCCGGAGATAACCCCGGGAGATCAAGTCTAATGTCCGGAGTCAACCTCGGAAGGTCAAGCCAACCTCAGAGATAACCTTGAGAACATTCAGAGTCAACAACATGACAATCTCAGAGATAACCCTAGGAAAAGACAGCTATAACTATGACAAAGTCAAAAACAACCCCGGGAGGGGCAAAATGGTCATTTTGCCCAATCAAACTCAATTCAAATCAAATCAACTCATTTAAACTCAAATTACTTCAATAGTAGTCCCACAAGAATCGTATCTTAACTTACGAGCGCCGCAAAACGGCTCAACGGACTACCTGACGGAAACCCAAAAATACTATTTCGGTCATGGACCCATCTTTTCGGAATCAAAAAAGGGCAAATCTTATGTCATTGCGTAACTCTCGAAAAGATATTTTCTGGAATGGTATGGCACGCTTCCATCGATCTCCCGAATTGAAAGTTATGAAGGTTCGAGCGAACAGCGGATTTTTCGAGTGCACGTACTTCGAGACAGCGGGACTCACATTGCCCGGGGAACCCCGGGCAGTCGCAAGTACACCTGCTGCTGCCGCAGGTACACCTGCTGCTGTCGCAGGTACACCTGCTGCTGCCGCAGGTACACCTGCGGCTCCCCCCTCTATAAATAGAGGGCTTGGGGTGGCCATATTTGTAAGAGAAAATGCGAGGAAGCCATGTCCAACGTGCTCTGTACACACTATAAACTGAGTGCTTTCTCATTTTAAACACTTGTGAGCTTATATATTATTATATTTTTACCAGCGGGAGCCGAGTGTTCATCAATTTAATGTTATTGAAGTCTTCTTCTTTGGCAGTCCACTGTAAGCCTTCTTACACACTTTAAAGCCTTTCTCTTTATCTTTGCACACACCGTTCTTCACGTTAAGAGTCGTGTTATGTGTGTATGCCCGGACTTTGGTCTGTGGCTTTTATTTTCCTTTGTATATATATATATATATATATATATATATATATATATATATATATATTACATTTCTGTCAGGCCTAGAGTTTACTTCGTGGCCTTTTACTGTTTTATTTATATTTCGTCCCGCTTGGTGTTTACTTCGTGGCGGTTGATCGTTTTTACTGCTTTCTTTACATTTCGTCCCGCCTGGAGTTTACTTCGTGGCGGTTGATCATCTTTACTGGTTTATTTACATTTCTGATCCCCTATGCAGGTGTTTCGTGGTGGCTGATCATATCTATATATATATATATATTATCGCTTTTATATATTTACATTTCCGATCCCCCCATGGAGGTGCTTCATGGTGGTTGATCAAGTCTCTATATAAATATATTTACAGCTTTTAAATATTTGACTGCTCACTGCTTTCATATAAATTGCGGCATCATGTGAGCCTAGGAATCATGTGATCACAGATTCAATCTACTGAATCTAGATTCGGTTCTAGTGATGGACATTTTCAGCTGTAAGCAACCTGTAAATTATTCACGGTGTTTGAATTTCGTTAGATGGCTCTCATGCCCACAAGGAGTTCGGCACTGCTTTGTATATTATTTTCTCGAATATACTTCGCATCTCGAAAATAAAAGCAATCAAGTCGAACACATAATAAAATAGAAGTATCAAATGCCTCAATTACTATTGAACATAAAGGTTTGAAAAAATCTCTTTTTACAAAACATTACTGCTATATCTTGTTCAAAACTGAATTTTTATATAAATTCAAACCCTTTGTATATAGGTGCAAACGAGGCATAGCACTACTTCCAAATAACTGCACATTGATCCACACACACACACATTCATATAACAGTTTCTTGAAAAGTGACGATAACCATGGCAACACGGATGTCGGGGGGTGCCTAACACCTTCCCTCCGCATAAGCAAATCTCCGGACCCTAATAAATCTCAGTTTCGCAGACCCGTTAAGCAGTGCCACGTCACTGGGTCAATGTGCAAACCTTTTCTCGGTTGTGTTGGTACAACCATTTAAAAAATCAACTAACGACTCTTACAGTCAAATCATCGACATATAAATGTCGGACCTTTTTACAACTTATTTTTTCAAACAAATCTTACCAAACATGAGAACACCAAAGAACAAGAACAGAAAAGGGACAAATAAAAATATTGACGTTGACAGTTTCCACCCCTTATCCATAAAGACAAATAAGGGCCAAAAAATAAGGGACAACATTTGAGGTAAGTTTGATAAAAAGCAGTAGCATAAATGAGTACACACCATAGAGAACTGACCCCTTGTTCCTTCCCGGAGGGTCTTGGCAACATGAAATGGGGTCTTTCGAAGACCTTCTCGATTTATGTCCTCACCCAAACCCAACAACAAGACTTTCACAGCATCCTCAATTGCCTTAGTCTCTAGTTATTTTTCAAATTCCAGCTCACTAAATACCCCTAGTTTCACTCCATTCTCTAGCTCCACATTATAATGCCCTCACCTACAGCGTGCATTGACAGACCCTAAGAGCAAGCAAACCCCACACACCAACTACCCAAATGTAAAAAAATTCAACAAGATTCCAAAACCAATTGAATTAACTAGTCTTCTCAATAAAAGAAATAACCAAGATTTTCAAAACCCGAGCAACCAAGATTAAGAAAACAGTACAAACACAAAAGGGTTCTCAGATATCAAATCAATACAACACATCACTCAGATAATAAAGAATAAAGATTGAAACTTTATATATGGAAATTTCAAAAAAAAGAAGATAAAAAGGGTATGATGTCGCTGTTATTAAAAGGAGGGATTGATGATAATTATTGAAATGCAGTGGTATTGAGACGTGCGGTTGGTATTTTATCTTGGAATGTGTGGAATGAAAGAAATTTCTCTTCTGAATTTCATCATCCAAAACTGGAATGCGTTGAGTGAAAGAAATTTTTATCTCTTCTGAATTTCATCCTCCAAAACTGGGCCCTAATTTTGAGATTTTTTAGCTCCCCATAGATATATTTTCCCTCCACTTGTTCGACAGTGACTTATAATGTTGGAGTGTTTGACAGTGACTTATTTTGTAACTTATAAATAGCTTTTCAAGCCAAAAAATAAGCACGTAATTGGAACTTATTTAAAAATAACTTGTAAATCATTTTTACTAACTTATTGACTAAATATAATGACTATTTTACCCTTTTTTGTCTTGGTAAATTACATCTCTACCCCTTTTAACCTAACAGATCTCTTCCTGAACATTTTTAACAACTGCTAATTGAAGTTCTAATCTGCTCTGCTCTCTCTCTCTGCGGTTCTTGGCTTCTCCCTCCCTCGCTCCGCCGCTATTACTCCTGCTACTCATTCTACTTCTTCGATTGCTGGTACCATATTTGATATGTGTGTGTGTGTGTGTGTGTGTGTATATATATATATATATATATATATATTATGTTATGTTTGAATCTTTGGCATGTGGTTTTTCTTCTTCTTTACCTATTTAATTTTTACTGTAGTTTTAGAGAATTGTTGTATATTTGGTTGTGCTTAATTAGTGCTTAATTAAGAATATGTGAGCAGCTTAATATTAGGAATTTTTAGTAACTCTGTTTGAAACAAGAATTGTGTGTTCAAAATCTTTGGCATGTTTGAAAGGACTCAACATCTGCATTTCTTGCCTTTTCTGTCTGGCTTCTTTTATCATATCTTCTTAAATTTGGGGCTTGTAAGTTGTAATTGTTAAATCCACCTAATTGGGTCTGAATTTTCATTGGTTGGTGATTTAGGGCTGATCCATTAGGCAAATAATATCTAAATATCTATCTTTGACCGGTAATGATGAAAAAGTATGACAGTTGACTGTTATTTCTGTCATGCATTAATGTGGATGGGATTCTTAGCCGGCCGGAGGTGGAAAACAGTGACTGAAAGTAGTGGGTGTGTTGCCTACATTCAGTTGAGGTGACTAGGAGTGGGGAACTGTGCTAGTGGAGAGTGGGTGGCACGAAAAACCGGACAGAGTGTATATGAGCAAAGATCACACATGAAAAAAAAGATAACTGATATTTTATCTCCCTCGCTAGACACTAGATATTTTTATCCTCCATTGTTGACCTTGTGATCGCCTGTACTGACTCTCATGCCGGAGCTATCCCCCGACGGTCAAGCCGTCAAGCTTTTGGTGTTGATTGTGTTTATTGTGCAGGATTATAGCGTCTTACGTGATTGGGACGTGGAAGAAGATCTTGGCATTAACATTGGCGCTAGAAGGAGGGGTGATTTCTAGTGTCCTTGAAGTTTTTAATCACAAACTATACTTGTTCTACGTTGGAATCCATGGTGAAGAGTAGAACAGATACTCCGGAGGGACAGCCGATGGCTGTAAGCACGTCTACACCACGGATATCAGTTAAGGATCGTCTGGGTCCTGCTAACAGTGCACATGCCAGTACAGCCTCCAAACATACGTCAGAAGGTTCTCATTCGAGAGCCATGGGGAATGTTAAGAGAAGATTAGTTTTCACTACCGAAAAAGGGCCTGATCATGGTCGAAAACGGGTAGAAGGCACACCGCCTAGAACCTGACACCGAAATGATCAGGATGATAAGGTCTCCAAGTTGGCCAAGATGGCAGACAGGGCTATGGAGGTACTTATAAAGTAGCGACAAGATATAGCCGAGCAGATGCTTCGGATGGAGGAGTTAAGAGACGAAGCGTCTAGCTATGTTCAATCTGAAGAGACGGGCTCAGGAGAGGAAAGGAGCCTACCCATTCGGGTCGTGAATCTCGGGGCCAACCTCGTGAACGAAGAAGGTCAAGAAGCCCTACTCCCCAAAGATCTAAGAGGGCACACCGCCCTATCGGTTCTAAAGAGCAGGGTCGAAGCAGACAGAAGGGCAGGTCTAGAGAATATACTCCCGAGAATACAAAGAAAGCACTCTGCCTTGTTCATTCTCGTCACAGCGACAGAGCACCACGACGAAGCAGGTCCAGAAGTCGTACACCCGAGGGTCCCCTGAGGGCACACCGCTCTGGGGACGCTCATCGTCAGAAAAAGTCCCTCGAAGATGGGGAGTTCTATTAAAAAAGGTCGGTCTACTCAAAAGAGGATGGAGTTGCCAGAGAAAGAAGTTTTGACACAACCAGAAGGAGTAGAATTTCTGGTCAAGGAAGTAAAAGAGCTTCGAAAATAGCTTGCCGAAGTCCAACAGGTGAAAGATACTTCAGGAAAGAAGGCTTCTCCTTTTTTCGCAGAGATTCTTAAGGAGAAAGCTGACCCCACCAAAATGTTACCCCACATGGAAAGCTATGACGGATCTGGAGACCCTTATGACCACAGTCAGGCGTTCGACTGATTGATGGACTACTATGACTTTAGCGATGCAGCTAAGTGTCACACCTTTGTTACGATGCTTCAGAGAGACGTCAGGCAGTGGATGGGGACGTTGCCTTCAGACTCAGTATCATCGTGGATAGATTTATGCAGTAAATTCCAAGCTCATTTCGGAAGCAACAAGAGGAGGGGTAAACCAACCGGCTCATTGGCTCAGGTTCGACAATGTAAGACCCCAACTTATTAATAAATGAAATTAAATTTCCTCTATTTATTATTTTGAAATAGAAAGGGTTGATTTGATTAATGTGGTTAGTTATGGGTAAAATGCGTAAATATTTTAAATAAGTAAGTGGTTATAAAATATTCATTTTTGATCGGTGAATATTTGTTTGATCGTGGAATATTCTTGCTGTCGGGGAATATTTGTACGACGGCGCAGCCTTGTGTGGGCCTCATAACGGAAAGCGATTGGATGAAGAAAACGACAAGTATAAGTTGTTTATAATTAACGGCGTAATTGTTACCGTTAATACTGTTGGAATACCTGGTGGTTAAAATACAGTAGCACACGGTATTGCACCAATTATTGATTCTTACGTAAGAAGGCACTACTCAGTAATTGTTACAGTAGTTACTGTTCAATATTTTATTTTATTGATTCAATAATTGTTGCGTTGATATTTTATATTATTGTTGTTTCAATAATTGTTACTGCACAGTATTTTCCATTATCAGATCAATAATACATATTATTTGAATAATATTATTAGATAACATTATTGGCAATGTCTAGAAAGTTCTATCTAAGGAGAGGTTTGGTCACCTAATTGCGCGCCAGTAAGGAGAAATCCTTATTGAAAAGCCTCCTCTTTCCTGGGAACGGCTTGGTTGTCATAAATGTGATTCTGTAATATTATTTGTGAATAATTAATTATTGATTCATATGATAAGGAAATATTTATTTTATGTGGATATAAATGAGGGATATATTTTTGTGGTTAAAAATGAAGGAGTTAATGTTGAGGTTTTTATCAGTATTTTTGTCGGAATGGAGGTATTAAAAATCAAGGTTTTTGAGATATTTTGCGGGGGTTATAATTTTTAATCCGACCGTTGGATCGTGGTAATTTTTGGATATGTTATACATATATAAGTTGAGTATATGTCCACAAATTTTGAACCGTTAAAAATGAACGTATGATTTATTATGAATTTTACGAGATGACTGGTTCAGAAATTGTTGAATTTTCGAAATTTATCATTTTGGTGGAAAATTCTAGAATTGGTGGGTCCCACTCTTGGTTGGTGAAGAAATGTACTGAGATTTTTATTCAAATGTGGTAGGCTTGAATAGTAGCAGGTAAAGCCATCAAGTTGCAGGTTAAGTCTGCTTCGGCGTGCTAACATTTTCCAATAAATAGAGGGCTAAGTTAGAATTAAAAATCACACCAGAAACAAGTTTTCTCTCTTTCTCTCTCTAGATTATTGAATGTATTTTGTGAGTATTTAGATACTTTGAGAGTTTCTATTCATCAGAGCAAGTTTCTTTCTGCCTTATACCGGTATTCCGACCAGAAGTACTGATATTTTGAGGTAAGGGATATTATTTTATTCTTAATGATATTATTTTCTTCAATATCATTATGCTGAACTATTGATATAAACTTTTTATCAAATTTGGAACTTTTTGTGTCAGGGTTACTATTCATGTATACGGCACTATTCAAGTATACGACACTATTCACGAATACGGCACTATTCACCGAAAAATAAAAAAATTTCTTTTTGTCCAAGATGTCTATTACGGTTACTATCTTTGATTGTATCCATGTTTTGATCTTTATTTTTGAATTCTCCTTCACAATTGGTTATTATGGAGTATTATTGCACTTGGATAAACTATAATATGAATCCCTAATATTTGTCCTTCTGTCTCATTGGATATGTTTTCTTTAAGATAATTTTTCATCATCCTCAGTCCTAAATGATGATATTACTGAATATCTTTGGCCTGTAATGCAAAGATGTATGATTACCTGATGAATATCTTTGGCCTGTAGTGCAAAGATGAACAGGTGTTGAGATGAACATGACTGACTGGTGATACAAATGAATATCTTTGGCCTGTAGTGCAAAGATGAATATTTGGTTAAAGATGATTATTAATTGATGTTACAGGGATAAAATATTGATGATGGACTTTTAAATCTTAGAAGATAGTAGAATTCATTCTCTACTTGACTCTTCTAATGGTTTGATGTTTCCGCTGCAGTTGTTGATCTAAAACTTGTTGTCGATTATAATCTATCAGATTTTTCCCTATTGAATACTAATGATAATTTGTTGTATATTATCTTAGTCATAATATTCTTTACTGGGCTAGTTGAGCTCACCCTTTTCTTTTTTGTTCCATTTTTCTTCTCAGGAGGTGAGAACATAGCAAGATCTAGTCGGGGTATGGAGTGATGGTTCTAGAAAGATGTTTTAGCAGTCCTCACTATTTTTATAAAATAGTGTTTGAATAATTGTAATGATGACTTATTTGAGTGTGGATATTGTCTAGAAGATAATATTTGTATTTAAACTTACAGTATGTGTTGTCGTATTTTGCACGACAATTGTATTATTGAAGTTATAGTTTGATTTTTGTACCATGTATTTGGCAACTCAGAATGGGTGTTGTATACCTATTTTGGGGGCGTCACAGTTGGTATCAAAGCTTAGGGATATGATCCCTGGCTAAGATGTGAGACAAGAACTAGGAGGGGAGAGACGGGGAATTCCTTCGCTAGTATGACCTGACTAAGTTTATTTGGTATTTATTTGGTCGGTCAGAGTATAGGGATAATATATGACATGACTATTAACCCTTGTTTTATGGCAGTGTTTAAGAATGGCAGCTGAGAACGTTAATAATGGAGTAAATCAGACAGTGGAGACACCTTTGATCACCACCCAGGGGAACGTGCAACAGGAAGGCAATATTCCTCCTGTAAACAACGTTACCGAGCAAACGATGAATGATGAAATGTTTAGGAGCTTTTTACAGTTCATGCAAAATCAAACGAGGGAGACTCGTGTGCAGAATACGGGTGGAAATGATAACAACGCGCGGTTTGTCACAGCCAAACAGTTCAAAGAATTGGGACCACCAGAATTTAAGGGAAAGCCGGATCCGATCATGGCAGAAACGTGGGTCAAGCAAATTACCAAGATATTAGATGTCTTGGGATGCACGGAGGAACAGAATGTTCCATTCGCCACCTTTATGTTTCGCGGTGAGGCAGACTACTGGTGGGAGTCTGTGAAGCGTACCCAGCCTGACGCACTCAACATGTCCTGGAAAACATTTCAGAAACTGCTCAATGACAAGTACTTTCCTGAAAGTATTCGTCATATGAAGGAGGTGGAGTTTATCAAACTGGAACAAAACAACATGACTGTGTCCCAGTACGAGGCGAAGTTTGCAGAGTTATCCAGGTTTGCACCTCATTTGGTCGAAAATGAGGAACGAATGACAAGGATGTTTCTAAGAGGTCTAAAACCCGAGATTCGACAATATCTTATCTCTCATAATTCTTTATATTCAGATGTTGAACATGGCTCAATTATTAGAGCGAGATAATGAGTATGTGCAACCGAGGGACCACAACCAGGGTCATACCGGTGGCGGCAGTCATCGAAGTAATGAAAACCAGCAGGGAGGAAAATATTCGGACAAAAGCGGGAACCACTCTGGTGGTAATCGTGGCCGTGATAATAGAAGGAGCGAGTCGGGAGGAGATTTCAAGAAGAGAAGGTACAATAATGATACGTGAAGACGTCAGGACAAACATCAACTGCTTTTAGGGGAGAAGAATGAGCACCGGTCGTTTGTTACAAATGCGGGAAGGAGGGACACTTCAGCCCAAACTGCCCACAACAGTTCAAGGTATGTTATAACTGTGGAAAGGGAGGTCATATAGCTAAAGATTGTCTTGTTGCGAAACCAAGTTCAACGGGGATAGTGACTCCGAAGGCTGTTCCGGACAAGTCAAAGTCGGTGGTTCCTAGAAGGGCGTTTGTCGTGACTGCCCAAAACGCGAGGAACCCAAACGAGATGATCACGAGTAAGCTAATCATAAACTCTTGTTAAGTTTATAACTTATTAGATACCGGTTCTATCCATTCTTTTATCTCTCCTTCTTGTGCTCAACGTTTAAACTTGACTCCGGAGAAATTAGACTTTAACCTATCTGTGGAGACTCCGTTAGGAGAAACTTTCATTACATCTACAGTTTATAAATTTTGCTTAATCCAAGTTGGCACAATCACATTACCTGTTGACCTTATCTCTTTAAAGATACTTGCTTTTGATGTGATTTTAGGAATTGATTGGTTAACTACTCATCATGCCAAAATTGATTGTTTTCGTAAGGTTGTTAGTTTTCATATTCATAACCAACCTGTTATGCGAATTCAACCAACCAAACCACTAAAATCAATCGCTGTCATATCAAGCCATAAAGCCATTCGTTTATTAAAAAATGAATGTCAAGCTTTCATAGCCCATGTTACGGACTTGAACAAAAACACGTCAGATTTGAATAATATTTCTGTTGTTAGTGAATTTCCTGACGTATTTCCTGAAGAACTTCCCGGTCTACCCCCAGAACGTGAAGTTGAATTCTTTATTGACCTTGAACCTGGTACAAAGCCCATTTCTAAAACTCCATATCGAATGGCTCCTATTGAACTTCAGGAGTTAAAGGTTCAACTACAGGAGTTGTTGGACATCGGTTTTATTCGTCCTAGTACATCTCCTTGGGGTGCTCCTGTGTTATTCGTAAAGAAGAAAGATGGGAGTATGCGACTTTGTATCGACTACCGAGAATTGAATCATGTCACTATCAAGAATAGGTATCCGCTACCTCGCATTGATGACATGTTTGACCAGTTGCAAGGAGCACAATTCTTTTTAAAGATCGATCTTCGTTCTGGATATCATCAGCTGAAGATTAAAACTGAGGATATTCTAAAGACTGCCTTCAGAACTCGGTACGGGCATTATAAATTCTTAGTCATGTCTTTTGGATTGACTAATGCTCCTGCTGCCTTCATGGATATGATGAACCGTGTATTCAAAGAATATTTAGATCAATTCGTTATTTTCTTTATTGATGACATCCTTATCTATTCCAAAAGCCATGAAGATCATGAGCACCATTTGAAGCTGGTACTGCAAAGGCTTCGTGAAAACAAGCTATATGCCAAATTGAAGAAATGCGAGTTTTGGCTTAAGGAAGTAGCATTCCTTGGGCACGTGGTGTCAAAACATGGAGTATCTGTCGACCCGACAAAGATTGAAGCCATACAAAGTTGGGAGCAACCGAAGTCGGTGACCGAAGTACGTAGCTTTCTGGGCTTAGCTGGGTATTACCGGAGATTCATGGAAGGATTTTCTAGAATCGCTACTCCGTTAACTCAGCTGACTCGGAAGGATTGTGAGAAGATTTTTCAAGAACTCAAGAGAAGACTCATTTCGGCACCTGTTCTGACAATACCAACTGGTTCGAATGGATTTGTTATCTACAGCGATGCTTCAGGCAAAGGGTTAGGATGTGTTCTCATGCAACATGGGAAAGTCATAGCCTATGCCTCGCGACAACTCAAAGAATATGAGAGGAATTATCCTACTCATGATTTGGAGTTGGCAGCAGTCGTTTTCGCGTTGAAGATTTGAAGACACTACCTGTATGGGGAGAAAGTGGAGATCTATACGGATCATAAAAGCCTCAAATATTTCTTCACCCAAAAGGAACTCAACATGCGGCAACGACGTTGGCTTGAGCTGTTGAAAGATTACGATCATACCATCCAATATCATCCTGGAAAAGAGAACGTAGTAGCTGACGCATTGAGTAGAAGATCATACGCGGGTATGAGTGCAATGGTGTTAACACAAAGGCCCATTTTTTATGATTTTCAAAGGATGGAGATAGAGATGAAGGCTCCAAGTACCCACATGATGATATCAAATATACGAGTAGAACCGACTTTAATTGATAAAGTTAAAGCCGCTCAAGCTACGGACATAGAGCTGATACGTATGAAGAAGAAAGTGTAAGAAGGTGCTATTCCAGAAGCAAGAATCGATGAAGAAGGAATACTTCGAGTCAACTCCAGACTTTGTGTTCCTAATGATTTTGACTTGAAGCATAGAATAATGATGGAGGCACACAACACACCATTTGTAATCCATCCTGGGAGTACCAAAATGTATCATGATCTTCGACATACATTTTGGTGGAGCAATATGAAAAGAGAGATCGCGGAGTTTATCTCGAGGTGTTTAACTTGTCAACGTGTAAAGGCAGAGCATCAAGTGCCAAAGGGTCCATTGTAACCACTTGAGATCCCAAAATAGAAGTGGAAACACATTACCATGAATTTCGTTACAGGTCTTTCCAAGGTTTCTAAAGGTATAGATGCGATTTGGGTTATTGTTGATAGATTAACCAAGTCTGCTCATTTCTTGCCTATACGTGAGACTTATTCCCTTGAATGTCTTGCTCGTATGTACGTGAATGAGATTGTGAGATTGCATGGCATGCCAGTATCCATAGTTTCAGATCGT
Source organism: Panax notoginseng (assembly GCA_016801055.1). Classification (NCBI taxonomy): domain Eukaryota; kingdom Viridiplantae; phylum Streptophyta; class Magnoliopsida; order Apiales; family Araliaceae; genus Panax; species Panax notoginseng. Next base: position 192,796,412 of record CM029014.1, read on the forward strand.
GACCCAAGATTCACTTCACGATTTTGGGTTAGCTTGCAGAAAGCTATGGGCACGGATTTACGATTTAGTTCAGCATACCATCCTCAAACGGACGGGCAATCAAAAAGGACTATTCAAACCCTTGAAGATCTATTAAGACTCTGTGTTCTAGATTTCAAAGGAAGTTGGGATAAGTACTTGCCACTGGTGGAATTCTCCTACAACAATAGTTATCAGGAAAGTATAGGTATGGCTCCATTTGAAGCCTTGTATGGACGAAAGTGTCATTCTCCAGTATGCTAGAACGAGGTGGGTGAAGCAACGTTGTTGGAACCAGAATTGGTACGCATAACTATAGAGAAGATCCAAATGATTCGACAACGTATACAAACGTCACAGGATTGACAAAAGAGTTATGCGGATCTTCATCGAAAGGATGTAGAATTTAGTATTGGGGATCATGTATTGTTACGTGTTGCACCATGGAAAGGAGTTACAAGATTTGGAAAGAGAGGAAAGCTCAATCCACGATTTGTTGGTCCATTTGAAATTCTTGACCGAATCAGAAATGTGGCATATCGACTCGCATTACCTCCAAGCATGTCTCGTGTTCATAATGTTTTTCACATATCTGTGCTTCGTAAATATGTGAAAGACCCGAACCACATAATTAAGTTAGAACCAGACGAGATAGCTGAAGATTTAACGTACGAGGAGGTACCTGTTAAGATCTTGGATAGGAAAGAGCATGTTCTACGCACGAAGGTTATACCACAAGTTAAGATTTTGTGGAGAAACAATGCTATTGAAGAAATGACCTGGGAGTTGGAATCAGAAATGAAAGCGAGGTATCCTCACCTTTTCGAAACACCAGGTACGTACGTCAATTTCGAGGACGAAATTTCATAAGGAGGGGAGGTTGTCAGACCCCAACTTATTAATAAATGAAATTAAATTTCCTCTATTTATTATTTTGAAATAGAAAGGGTTGATTTGATTAATGTGGTTAGTTATGGGTAAAATACGCAAATATTTCAAATAAGCAAGTGGTTATAAAATATTCATTTTTGGTCGGTGAATATTCGTTTGGTTGTGGAATATTCTTGCTGTCGGGGAATATTCGTACGACGGAGCAGCCTTGTGTGGGCCCCATAACGAAAAGCGATTGGATGAAGAAAACGACAAGTATAAGTTGTTTATAATTAACGGCGTAGTTGTTACCGTTAATACTGTTGGAATACCTGGTGGTTAAAATACAGTAGCACACAGTATTGCATCAATTATTGATTCTTACGTAAGAAGGCACTACTCAATAATTGTTACAGTAGTTACTGTTCAATATTTTATTTTATTGATTCAATAATTGCTGCGTTGATATTTTATATTATTGTTGTTTCAATAATTATTACTGCACAGTATTTCCCATTATCAGATCAATAATTCATATTATTTGAATAATATTATTAGATAACATTATTGGCAATGTCTATAAAGTTCTGTCTAAGGAGAGGTTTGGTCACCTAATTGCGCGCCAGTAAGGAGAAATCCTTATTGAAAAGCCTCCTCTTTCCTGGGAACGGCTTGGTTGTCATAAATGTGATTCTGTAATATTATTTGTGAATAATTAATTATTGATTCATATGATAAGGAAATATTTATTTTATGTGGATATAAATGAGGGATATATTTTTGTGGTTAAAAATGAAGGAGTTAATGTTGAGGTTTTTATCAGTATTTTTGTCGGAATGGAGGTATTAAAAATCAGGGTTTTTGAGATATTTTACGGGGGTTATAATTTTTAATCCGACCGTTGGATCGTGGTAATTTTTGGATATGTTATACATATATAAGTTGAGTATATGTCCACAAATTTTGAACCGTTAAAAATGAACGTATGATTTATTATGAATTTTACGAGATGACTGGTTCAGAAATTGTTGAATTTTCGAAATTTATCATTTTGGTGGAAAATTCTAGAATTGGTGGGTCCCACTCTTGGTTGGTGAAGAAATGTACTGAGATTTTTATTCAAATGTGGTAGGCTTGAATAGTAGCAGGTAAAGCCATCAAGTTGCAGGTTAAGTCTGCTTCGGCGTGCTAACATTTTCCAATAAATAGAGGGCTAAGTTAGAATTAAAAAGCACACCAGAAACAAGTTTTCTCTCTTTCTCTCTCTAGATTATTGAATGTATTTTGTGAGTATTTAGATACTTTGAGAGTTTCTATTCATCAGAGCAAGTTTCTTTCTGCCTTATACCGGTATTCCGACCAGAAGTACTGATATTTTGAGGTAAGGGATATTATTTTCTTCTTAAATGATATTATTTTCTTCAATATCATTATGCTGAAATATTGATATAAACTTTTTATCAAATTTGGAACTTTTTGTGTCGGGATTACTATTCACGTATACGGCACTATTCACGTATACGGCACTATTCACGAATACAGCACTATTCACCAAAAAATAAAAATTTTTCTTTTTGTCCAAGATGTCTATTATGGTTACTATCTTTGATTGTATCCATGTTTTGATCTTTATTTTTGAATTCTCCTTCACAATTGGTTATTATGGAGTATTATTGCACTTGGATAAACTATAATACGAATCCCTAATATTCGTCCTTCTATCTCATTGGATATGTTTTCTTTAAGATAATTTTTCATCATCCTCAGTCCTAAATGATGATATTACTGAATATCTTTGGCCTATAGTGCAAAGATGTATGATTACCTGATGAATATCTTTGGCCTATAGTGCAAAGATGAACCGGTGTTGAGATGAACATGACTGACTTGTGATACAAATGAATATCTTTGGCCTGTAGTGCAAAGATGAATATTTGGTTAAAGATGATTATTAATTGATGTTACAGGGATAAAATATTGATGATGGACTTTTAAATCTTAGAAGATAGTAGAATTCATTCTCTACTTGACTCTTCTAATGGTTTGCTGTTTCCGCTACAGTTGTTGATCTAAAACTTGTTGTCGATTATAATCTATCAGATTTTTCCCTATTGAATACTAATGATAATTTGTTGTATATTATCTTAGTCATAATATTCTTTACTGGGCTAGTTGAGCTCACCCTTTTCTTTTTTGTTCCATTTTTCTTCTCAGGAGGTGAGAACATAGCAAGATCTAGTCGGGGTATGGAGTGATGGTTCTAGAAAGATGTTTTAGCAGTCCTCACTATTTTTATAAAATAGTGTTTGAATAATTGTAATGATGACTTATTTGAGTGTGGATATTGTCTAGAAGACACTATTTATATTTAAACTCACAGTATGTGTTGTCGTATTTTGCACGACAATTGTATTATTGAAGTTGTAGTTTGCTTTTTGTACCATGTATTTGGCGACTCAGAATGGGTGTTGTATACCTATTTTGGGGGCGTTACAGACAATATTCAAATAAGTCTTTAAGCCAATACGTTAAGAGATTCCGAGAAGTAGTTAGCCAAGTGACCGACCTTAATGATCTTCAAGCAGTGGGTTTATTTCAGAACGGGTTGAATTTGGTGAAATCAGAGAAATTGGTGAAGAAGTTGGTTTTTCACCATCCGAAGAGTCTTGCTGAAGCCTTCGATAAAGCAGAAGGCTATATCGTGGTAGAGGAGGCCATGAATAGTTCAAGCGTCCTTCTTCGGATCGGCTTAAGGAGACAGATCGGGATAGAACAGACAGCGACCAGAAGAAAAGTGAGGGGAATAAAAACCGCTATGATGGTGGGTCAAAGAAATATTATAACAACTGGAGACAGGGGGGAGGTCATTCATCTTCCCCAGCCCAAAGAGTTAATAGGACGTACATTGCACTCAATACTGATAGAGATGTCATCCTAGACAAAATTAAAAATCAACCTATCTTCGAACCACCTCGAGATAACATTAAGCCTGGAAAAGGTAATGCTCGTAAATATTATGACTATCACCAAGCTTCGGGTCATGATACAAATGACTATGCTAGTCTGAAGGACTTCATCGAGAGAAAGGTTCAAGGTGGGGCCTTAGTTTAGTATGTGGCTGCAAGAATAACTCAACAAGCCCAGCAGAGGGATAGAGAGCCTGTTCAGGCGGCTCAGCCAAGTCAGCAAGCATTGCCAGCACCTGGACCGCCTGTGAGGCATGTAGTAGATGTCATCACTGGGGGCACTTCTAGCAAATTTGTCAGAAAGAGGCGCCGAAGTTATCTGGATTCGGTCATGTCGGTGGCGGGTACCCTCCCGAAGACTGACAGACCCTTCCCGGGTACGGTAATCTCCTTTAAAGATGAGGATTACCCTTCGGAGACCATCGAACCGCATGAGGGATCATTGGTGGTGACGGCACAAGTGGGTTCGGTGGATATGAAGCGAATGATGACTGATAATGGGTCTTCTGTGGATATTCTGTATGCCCACGCTTATCAGAGGATGCATCTGGATGGGCAAAAGATGGATATTGGGCAGGAGGTTCCTTTGTACGGCTTCAGCAACGATCCAGTCAAGGTGACTGGAACTATTGAGATGCCGGTTATCTTCAGAACGACCCCCCAACAGGTAGAAATAACTTGTAAATTTTATGTTGTGCATGTAGATTCTGCTTACAATGCCATTCTGGGGAAGCCTACTTTAACTGCTTTGCAAGCTGTAACCTCAATCCCGCAATTTAAAATTAAATTTTCTATGGCTCATGGGGTTGGGGAGGTGAAAGGGGATCTGGACTTGGCCAGAAGATGCTATAAAAATACAGTGATTACTTTGGAAGTGGGGGTGTCGAAACAGAAACTGACAATGGCGATAGAAATCAAACCCTTCATCGAAAGCAGTTCAGAACCATTGGTTATGCCGACAGAGGAGACAGAGGAGTTCGAACTTATCCCTGGCAAGATAGACAGGAATGTAAGGATAGGTTCGGGTCTGCCGGAACCTCTCCGGACGAACCTTATGGAGCTTCTACGCTGTTATGCAGACATCTTTGCATGGGAACCTCAAGATATGCCAGGGGTGAATAGAAAGATAGCAGAGCATCGGCTGGAGGTGGACCCATCAAAAAAGCCAGTTCGGCAGAAGAGAAGGATTTTTGTCCCGGAGTGCCAGCGAATCATCGATGAAGAGATTGCGAAGCTGCTGGCCGCGGACTTCATCTTTGAGATTTACTACCCGGAGTGGATGGCCAATGTGGTGCTGGTCCAGAAGCAGAATAGGAAATGGCGAGTCTGCATTGACTATACAGATTTGAACAAAGCTTGCCCGAAGGACTTCTATCCGCTACCCCACATCGACCAACTCATCGATACGGTATGCTTTATTGAGTTTTACGGATGCTTTCTCTGGTTACCATCAAATTTCAATGTGCAGAGAGGATATACCGAAGACGGCGTTCATTACGCATCGTTCGGTATATGCCTACAAAAAGATGATGTTTGGCTTAATTAATACTGGAGTCACGTACCAGAGAATGATGAACTTCGTCTTTAGTCGTCAGCTGGGCAGAAACATAGAGGTGTACGTCGATGACATGATTGTCAAAAGCATGCTTGTGCAGAAACACTTGGATGATTTGGAAGAGTGCTTTCAGATAGTTTGTCATCACAACTTGAGGCTGAATCCTACCAAGTGCACCTTCGGATTAGGGGCTGGCAAGTTTCTAGGTTATCTTGTCAGTCAGAGAGGAATTGAAGCCAACCCAGAGAAGATCCAGGAAATCTTGAGCATGAAGACTCCTCAGTCATTTAAAGATGTTCAACGTCTGACTGGAAGGATTGCAACTTTGAGGAGGTTTATGTCCAAGTCTGCAGAAAGGTGTTTGCCATTTTTTGACACATTGAAAGGGCCGAAGAATGCGAAGACGTTCCAGTGGACTTCGAAATATGAAGATGCTTTCCAGAGTATAAAGGCCTATTTATCTTCAGCGCCTTTGTTGGTGAAGCCCGCCCCTGCTGAGCCTCTGTATTTGTACTTAGCAACTAGTTTGTTGGCAGTAGGAGCAGTTTTGGTGCGTGAAGTAGGGGGTAGGCAGCACCCGATTTACTACGTAAGCCATGTCCTTCGGGATGCTGAAACAAGGTACCCGAATATTGAAAAGTTTGCTTTTGCTTTGATGATTGCTAGTCGAAAGCTTAGGCAATACTTCCAGGGTAGGTTGTTGGTGGTGTACACAGATCAGCCTTTGAAGAAAATTATGGGTAAACCTGAAGTATCGGGGAGATTAGCTGCATGGACAATGGAGTTGTCCCAATTTTTCATTGAATAGCATCCCCGAACAGCTATCAAGGGGCAGGCCTTGGCTGATTTTGTGGTCGAATGTTCATTTTCTGAAGCGAATAAAACTGTGGAAAAAGCTGAAGGGTTTGACATGACAGTTGCGGTTCTTCAGCAGAAGCAGAGCTCGTGGACGTTGTACGCAGATGGGTCTTCTACTGCGGACATCAGTGGAGTAGGAATCATTTTAACAAGTCCGGAGGGATTCAAAGTGCAGCAAGCTATCAGATTTGGGTTCAGAGCAACGAACAACGAGGCAGAGTATGAGGCAGTGCTAGCAGGGTTGCGACTGGCTAAGAGTCTCGAAGTGCAGAGGATAGTCATCTTCAGTGATTCTCAGTTGGTCGTAAACCAAGTCTCAGGGGAATACGAAGCTCGAGGTCAGAGAATGGTTAAGTACTTGGCAGAATTAAAAGATCGGCTTCAGTATTTCCAGTCGTATGAGTTTCAAGGAGTCGGGCATGATGATAATTCCTTTGCCGATGCACTCTCAAAGCTAGCCACTAAGGATGCTAACATTTTTTATGGGTCCGTTTACTTGGAAATTTTGCAGCATCCTAGTGTTTAACATGAATCGATAATGTGCATTAATCGCTCCAATTACTGGTTGACTCCATATCTGGAGTATCTGGCAGATGGCATCTTACCTTCGGATCAGATGATGGCCAAGAAAATCAAATATAAAAGTGCTAACTTCGTTCTGATAGATGGGGATCTTTTTCGAAGGGCCTTTTCATCTCCATTGCTGAAATGTTTGACTTCGTCTGAAGCTGAATATGCTCTTCGAGAAGTTCACGAGGGCATCTGTGGTGACCATATGGCTGCTAAGTCATTAGCCTACAAAGTACTTCGCCAGGGGTATTATTGGCCTACAATCTTCAAGGAAGCTACGGAGTACGTCAAGAAATGTGAGAAGTGTCAACTTAACAATCCGATCCCACATCAGCCACCAGAAGAGCTATACTCGATTTTATCTCATATACCCTTTGCTGTCTGGGGGGTTGATATACTGGGTCCATTACCGAAAGCTAAAGGTCAGGATAGTTTTGTTATAGTTACCATCGATTATATGACCAAATGGGTAGAGGCGAAGCCACTTCGGTTTATAACAGAACAAGAATGCTTGAAGTTCATGAAGGAGTCAGTAATGTTTCGATTCGGCATTCCTAAGGTGGTGATATCGGACAACGGGCGTCAGTTTGTTGGATCGAAGTTTGAAGCATGATGAGTAGGTTTTATATCTATGAATCCGATATTATTAAACTTAATTATTGTTATCTTTAATTGTTTTTTAGTATTTTTTTATGTGTTTTGTGTTTATTTCTTGTAGGTTGGAGCTGGAGGGATAAATTGGTCATTTAGGAGAAGAAAAAGGTCAAAAATCATTAAAATTAGAGCTGAGTGGCATTTTTGTAATTACGCGGTCCTGGTCAAGCGCCTAGGCACTTGGAAATGGCCTGGGTTGAGCGCCTAGGCGCTCATGTGCGGCTAAAAAAGGATTTTTCTACTGTTAAGTGGGTTTTTGGAAGCCAAGAAGGAATCTAAAAGAGGGCTGAGATTAATACAAATAGGAGAAGACTTTAGAAAAGACGTATCACTTAATTTTTCAAGAGATTTGCAGAGAAGACAACGAAGAAAAATACGAAAGGAGAATTGCAAGGGTTGAAGATCAAAGAGAGAGTATTGGAGCAATTTTAGAGTTTCTTCATCTCTTCTCTAGTTTTATCTTTTGTAATTATCTGGGATGTTTGGATTATTAATCTGGATGATGTTTTTCTTTATTATTATTATGAACTAAATTTTCATTAAGATTGCAATGGAACTTGGTATGTAGTTTAAATTAAACCTTCCCATTGAATGAAAGTTGATTTTTATTGAATTATTTATTATATCTTTTGCTTATTGATTAATTGTTTGGCCAACAATTACTGTGATAATCTATATAAAATTGGAAGATGGAGTATGGATTGAGATCTGGATATGATAACATCTGTTCATATAATCTGAATAGGGTTAATATGATTACCATGTAGGATAGGCATATACCTATGTGTCTTTTGTATCCATTGAAAGAATTTGTGCGTAAAACCCTAATTAACTTAATTCACATAGCAATATAATGAATTAATTAAATAGGGTGTTCCTTGTAATTCTGTGTCTTTAGGATCGGAGTTAGGAGGATTTGTTCACGTGTCCTTGGAAGAAGTGCGTGAATTTTATAAAGTATTCTTGGATAATGATTCATATTAATTAATTGATTTAAATGGGATTTTAATTATTGTGAAATTCTGATTTTAATTATTAGTTTTGTTAAGTTTAATTTTCAAATCACAAACAATATTTCGTAGTTTAAAATAGGATTAATTGCATTGAAATTAGTAATTGATAAATATTAGTCTATTTCCTCGTGGGAACGATAACCTTGCTTGCTGAATATTACAATTGAACACGTATACTTGCGTGTTAAAGTGCTACAAAAAAATTAGGCAACAAGTTTTTGGCGCCGTTGCCGAGGAAATTAGTTTATTATTTTCTGATTATTGATTTTGATAGAGTTAATCTTAATTTAAACTTTTTCTTTTCTGTTATATTCAGGTGTTCTTGACTAGTGTATGCAAACGCGATCGAAGAAGCCAGATTTATTGCCTTACGAGGACGACATCGAAAAAAGGTTTCAGCGGTTGCGTCAGTGGGTTAAAGAAACCAAAGAGGCACTTGATAAGAAAGATACTATGGTTGAAGAAGAGCAAAAAGCACTACGGGATTATGCTACGCCGCGGGTTACTGAAATTCAGTCGAGTATTACGAGGCCTGCCATTACTGCTACAAGTTTTGAGATAAAACCAGGGACAATACAGATGATTCAAAATTCATGTCAATTTGGAGGGTTGCCGAATGATGATCCGAACGATCACATAGTCATCTTTATAGAAATCTGCGATACTTTCAAGTACAATAATGTGTCAGAGGATGCAATAAGGCTAAGGCTGTTTCCATTTACTCTCAGAGATAAGGCTAAGAGTTGGCTCCATTCACTACCACCAGGCTCGATTACTACATGGAACGACCTAGCCCAGAAATTTCTTGCAAAGTTTTTTCGGCCTGCAAAAATAGCAAAGTTGCGGAACGATATCTTCTCTTTCGTTCAGCATGATTCAGAATCACTATATGAAGCATGGGAGAGATTTAAAGACTCATTGCGAAAATGTCCACACCATGGGATTCCTAAATGGCTTCAGGTGCAAACTTTTTATAACTGTTTATTCAGCACAGTGAGATCGAGTATAGATGTTGCAGCGGGAGGAGCTATTATGGCCAAGAATTGTGATGAGGGGTATCAGTTGCTTGAAACCATGGCAGCTAATAATTATCAGTGGCCAACAGCAAGAACGACTCAGCCAAGGACAGTAGGGGTTTATGAAATGGATGCGATGACAGCATTATTAGCTCAAGTGACAACTCAGATTTCTGCTCTTAAAAAGAAGATAGATGCACTTGGGTTACAACCAGTTCAGAAAATGGAAACAATTTATGAAATATGTGCGGGTAGCCACTCAAGTGATCAATGTGCAATAAATCCTGAATCGGTCCAGTTTGTTTCTAGTTATAACAGGCAGCAGGGCAGTTATCCAAACAGTTACAATCCAGGAGTGAGAAACCACTCAAATTTTTCTTGGAGTAATAATCAGTCACATGCTCAAGCACAAGCTCCAAGACAATCATATCCACCTGGATTTCAGCCACATCAACAATCTCAACAACACCCACAACCTCATCAACCTGATAAGCTATCACAAATGGAAGAATTGTTGGTAAGATTGGCAACTCAGTTTGAAGCCACAACGAAAAACCAAGCAGCTGCAATAAAGAACCTTGAGAACCAAATTGGGCAGATAGCTAGTGCTTTGAATACTAGAACTCCAGGTTCTTTACCTAGTGATACAGAGAGAAATCCAAGGAATGATGGAAATGAACAATGTAAGGCAGTTACACTCAGAAGTGGGAAGGAGTTGACTACAAATTTAAACGGACAAAAGAAAATAATTTTTGCTGAGGATGGTGAAACAGAGAGTGGAAATTCGGAAAGTAAATATGGGGAAAAAGTTGTGAAAAAATAACAAGAAGATAAGCAAACAGCAGTCGTACCACCTGTGTCGTTTCCTCAAAGATTGCAAAAGCAGAAATCAGATAGACAGTTTTCAAAATTTTTAAAAGTGTTTAAAAAGCTGCAAATCAACATTCCATTCGCAGATGCTTTAGAACAAATGCCTAGCTATGCGAAATTCATGAAAGATATTTTAGCAAGAAAGAGGAAGCTAGGGGAGTTCAAAACTATAGCGTTGACAGAAGAATGTAGCGCAATTCTGCAAAGAAAGTTACCACAGAAGTTGAAGGATCCGGGTAGCTTCACCATACCGTGCACGATTGGACCCCAGTTCTTTAATAGATGTTTGTGTGATTTGGGTGTGAGTATTAACTTGATGCCACTTTCGATCTACACTCAGTTGGGACTACCAGCACCAAAGCCAACCAATATCTCTTTACAACTCCCAGATAGATCAGTGACATACCCTAGGGGCATTGTGGAAGACATATTAGTGAAGGTGGACAAATTCATATTCCCAGCCGACTTTATTGTGTTGGACTATAAAGAAGATAAAGACATACCCATTATCCTTGGAAGACCATTTTTAGCCACTGGAAGGACATTAATTGATGTACAAAAGGGAGAGTTAACAATGAGAGTCCAAGATGAAGAAGTAACTTTTAATGTTTTCAAGGCTATGAAATTTCCGAAGGGAGAGGAAGAATGCTTTAGAGTTGATCTGATTGAACAAGCAACTAGAGAGGTATTTAGTGAATCTGTGAATGAAGACCCTCTTCAAACTGCACTGGTTAGTGAAAATTTATCTGATGATTCAACTGTGCTAGAATAGGTTCAAATGCTAGATTCAGCTCCGAAGTTCACACGATGTTTGCAAAAATTTGAACCTCTGGATTATTGGGGAAAGCCGGATGAAAAGGTGAAATCATCCTTAGAAGAACCTCCCACCTTGGATCTTAAGCCATTGCCTAACCATCTACGGTATGCCTACCTTGGTTCTTCTTCTACCTTTCCAGTTATTATTTCTGCATCACTTGATAAGGTTCAAGAAGAAAAGCTACTAAGGGTACTTTGGCAATACAAGACTGCTCTTGGGTGGACTCTTGCGGATATCAAGGGGATAAGCCCATCAATTTGCATGCACAAGATTTTATTGGAAGATGAAGCAAAACTGACTATTGAACAACAACGAAGACTCAATCCCATCATAAAGGAAGTTGTCAAAAAGGAAATCATTAAATGGTTGGATGCGGGAATTATCTACCCTATCTCAGATAGCTCATGGGTAAGTCCGGTTCAATGTGTGCCAAAGAAAGGGGGAATGACAGTAGTTGCAAATGGGCATAATGAATTGATCCCCACTCGAACATTTACGGGTTAGCGGGTGTGTAACGACCCCAAAATAGGTCCATTCCATCCAACCTATTCTGAGTCGCCAAATACATGGAACAAAAAACAACTACAACTTTATTACAATAATTGTCGTGTAAAATACAACAACACATATGCTGTGAGTTTGGATATAAATATATACCAAATGTGACACATGTCCCAACCGTGGACAGCACCTCACAATGACACCTTACATAAAGGTATAGTCAAAAACTGTTTTAGAAATTAAAATCTTTGGGAAGTGCTCAAGGAAACCTTCGTACATGGGAGGCCATGCGTCTAGGTTATGATAGATATCATATGGCCACAGAATTATTCTTGGTTGACCCAATAGACCCCAAAGAAAAACAAGAAGATTACTAACATATTCTTCCCAATGGTGAGTCTTCTCTTGACATATCATTATCTCCACTGTCTCTAATTGAGAATTATACTTCAAACAAACACCAAGATTATATAGGTAGTGCTCGCAGATATACTCCGCAAATGGATATGCACAACTCTGCCTTATGATGACATGAGGTTGTATGTCATTAGACATCTTGTATGATAGTGGCAAAACACCCTTCCAACGTTGGGTACACCTTACCCTATTGGATTCACCAAATATAACTATTAAATGATGACCACCGTTCTATTCTCCTGTTACCCCCGCTCGACCCAGCTACACTCCTATTACCTGAAAGGAATTGTGAAACAGAAGGGTGAGCACAACTAGCCCAGTAAAGAATATCATGACTAAAGATAAATAAATTATCAATAGCCTTCAACAGAATTAAATCAGAGATTTAGAACATATGGTAGATGATAAAACTTCTCAACCATAGTTGCAGCAGAACGAGCAATCCATTAGAAGAGTCAAATAGACTATAAAATCTATTATTTTCTCCATGTTAAGAATCCACCAACAATGTTTTATCCCTGTAACATCACTCAACAGTTTCTTTCCACAATCATATGAATAACTCATAATCATAATTGTGATTCTAAATTTTTTTCGCACCCAGGACGAAGAATATTTTCATCACCTGTCTTTACCTGAAACATCAAAGATCATGGTTATACCAAATCACAGTTCATGTTCATAATCATGCTAATAAATCCATCTTCGCACTACGGCCAAAGATATTCATCAACAAACCATCTTTGCACTACGGGCCAAAGATATTCAACAACAGTTCATCTTCGCACTACAGGCCAAAGATATTCATCAATAATTCACCTTTGCACTACAGGCCAAAGATATTCATCAACAGTTCATCTTTGCACTACAGGCCAAAGATATTCATCAATAATTCATCTTTGCACTACAGGCCAAAGATATTCTTCAACAGTTCATATTTGCACTATAGGCCAAATATATTAATATCTCAAAGAAATATATAATCATTTTAGAACTTATATAAACAATAATTATAACCATGTTAATCAATTCATCTTTACACTTAAGCTAAAGATATTCAATTATAAATTCAATGGTCATGATCATACCAGTCACAATTCAACTTTTCCACTACTGGCCAAAGAAAACCCTAGTCATGATCATACCAATAATCTACCCATCTTTACACTCAAGTGAAAGAGAAATTCAACATCAGAATTATAAAAATGTTATATATGATAATAAAAATAATATGATCAACAACTGCATTTATTTTTAAGAGCAACAATCATAAATCAACGATAATTTGGTCAGAAAAAGAATCCAATTTTATCGTGAATTAACTCGTGAATAGTAACTCATGAATAGTAACTCGTGAATAGTAACTCGTGAATAGTAACTCGACATGAAAAAGATAGAAATTCCACAATAAAATCCATACCAATATTTCGGTATAATGATATTGAAAGAATAACATCATTATGAAGAATATAACATCCCTTAATATCCCTTACTATCCCTTACTATCCCTTACAATCCCTTACTATCCCTTACAATCCCTTACCTCAAAAGAGCAGTACTTCTAATCGGTATAAGGCTGAAGGAAACTTACACTGATGAATAGAAACTCACAGAGTATCTAAATACTCACAAATTACACTCAATAATCTAGAGAGAGAAAGAGAGAAAACTTATGAATTCTGGTGTGATTTTCAATTCTAACTTAGCTCTCTATTTATAGGAAAATGTTAGCACGCCGAAGCAGACTTGACCTGCTACCTGATGGTTTTACCTGCTACTATTTCCACCCACCACATTTGAATAAAAATCTCAGCACATTTCTTTACCAACCAAGAGTGGGGCCCACCAATTCTAGAATTTTCCACCATAATGATTAACTCTAAAAATTCAACAATTTCTGAACCAGTCATCTTGTAAAATTCATAATAAATCATACGTTTATTTTTAACGGTTCAAAATTTGTGGACATATACTCAACTTATATATGTATAACATATCCAAATATTACCATGATCCAACGGTCGGATTAAAAATTATAACCCTCGCAAAATATCTCAAAAACCCTAATTTGATTTTCAATACCTCCGTTCCGACAAAAATACAGATAAAACACCTCAACATTAACTCCTTCATTTTTAACCACAAAAATATATCCCTCATTTATATCCACATAAAATAAATATTTCCTTATCATATGAATCAATAATTAATTATTCATAAATAATATTACAGAATCACATTTATGACAATCAGGCCGTTCCCAGGAAAGAGGGGGCTTTCCAATAAGGATTTCTCCTTACTGGCGCGCAATTAGATGACCAAACCTCTCCTTAGACAGAACTTTCTAGACATTGCCAATAATGCTATCTAATAATATTATTTAAATAATATGAATTATTGATCTGATAATAGAAAACAATGTGTAGCAACAATTATTGAAACAACAATAATATAAAATATCAACGCAACAATTATTGAATCAATAAAATAAAATATTGAACAATAACTACTGTAACAATTATTGAGTAGTGCCTTCCTTCGTAAGAATCAATAATTCTAAAATACTGTGCAATACCGTGTGCTACTGTGCAATAACGCGTATTACTGTATTTTAACCACCGGGTATTCCAACAGTGTTAACGGTAACAACTACGTCGTTAATTATAAAAACTCAATTTTTGTCGTTATCTTCATCCGACAGTTATTCTGTTATGGGGCCCACAAATGGCTGCGCCGTCGTATGAATATTCCCCGACAGAAAGAATATTCTATGACCAAACTAATATTCCCCGACAACAATGAATATTTTATAACCATTTGTGTATTTTGAAAAACAAATCATATATCACCCTTAACTTTAACATTTATCAATTTAACCATTTACTAAATAGTAATTATAAAAAAAATTGAATACTTTTATTTCATAAAATTCGGAGTCTTACAGGGTGTGTATGGATTATAGAAAGTTGAATAAGGCCACTCGTAAGGACCATTTTCCTATACCATTTATAGATCAGATGTTGGACAGGCTTGCAGGGCATGAGTATTATTGTCTTTTAGATGGATACTCAGGTTATAACCAGATTGCCATTGCACCTGAGGATCAGGAGAAGACGGCATTCACATGCCCATATGGTACCTTTGCTTTTCGCAGAATGTCTTGGATTATGTAATGCGCCGACGACATTTCAACGGTGTATGATGGCTATTTTCTTTGATATGGTCGAACAAAATCTCGAGGTATTTATGGATGATTTTTCAGTTTTTGGGGATTAGTTTGATTATTGTTCGGAAAATCTTACTCTCGTGCTCAAACGGTGTATGGAAATGAATTTGGTTTTAAACTGGGAGAAATGTCATTTTATGGTGCAAGAGGGGATAATCTTGGGTCATCGAGTGTCATCAAAAGGAATTGAGGTTGATAGAGCTAAGATCGAAACCATCGAGAGTCTGCCACCACCTATTTCAGTAAAGGGTATTCGAAGTTTTTTGGGACACGCTGGTTTCTATAGACGATTTATAAAAGACTTCTCCAAAATCACGAAACCACTTTATAATCTTTTGGAGAAGGATGTCCCATTCAACTTTGATCAAGCATGCCTGGAAGCTTTTGATGTGTTGAAGAAGAAACTAGTTACCGCACCTGTAATCATAGCGCCAGATTGGAGCATCCCGTTTGAATTAATGTGTGATGTTAGCGACTTTGCGATTGGCGCAGTTCTTGGCCAACGTAAGGATAAAATTTTTCATGCTATATACTATGCTAGTAAGACATTAACGGATGCTCAACTGAATTATACCACTACCGAGAAAGAGCTATTAGCAGTTGTTTATGCATTTGATAAATTTTGCTCATATTTGATTGGGACAAAAGTGATCGTGTTTACAGATCATTCGGCAATTAAGTACTTAATAGCAAAGAAGGATGCGAAGCCGAGATTAATTAGATGGGTATTATTTCTACAAGAGTTTGACTTAGAGATCCGAGATCGAAAAGGAACAGAAAATCAGGTTGCTGATCATTTATCACAATTAGAGAATACATATCTAAAAAAATGACATAACAATGATCAATGAATTTTTCCCAGATGAACAACTGTTTGCGGTAAGGATGGATACACCATGGTATGCAGATTATGTAAATTTCATTGTGAGTAAGGTGTTTCCGCCAGATTTGACAAGTCAACAAAAGAAGAAATTTATCCATGATGTGAAACAGTATTTATGGGATGAGCCATTTTTATTTAAACAGTGTGGAGATCAAGTAATAAGAAGGTGTGTTTCGGAAGTTGAAATGGAGAATATTCTCTACCAATGTCATGCATCTGACTATGGTGGACATTTTGCGGGAGAAAGAAAGGTAGCTAAGGTGCTTCAATGTGGATTCTTCTGGCCAACACTCTTTAAGGATGCCCGTGTGTTTTCATTGAAATGTGACAGATGCCAAAGAGTTGGTAATATATCAAAGTGACAAGAGATGCCACTAAACATGATCTTAGAAGTCGAATTATATGATGTTTGGGGCATCGACTTCATGGGACCATTTCCATCATCTTTTAGCAACTCCTATATACTTCTAGCGGTGGACTACGTTTCGAAGTGGGTAGAAGCTATATCATCGCCCACCAATGATGCTAAGGTTGTGGTTAAGTTCATCCGGAAGAATATTTTCTCTAGATTCGACACTCCTCGTGCAATCATTAGTGATGAAGGCACGCACTTCTGTAATAAGCAGTTCTCAGCTATTCTCACTAAGTACGGAGTCACTCATAAGATAGCTACTGCTTACCATCCACAAACAAGTGGTCAAGCCGAGGTATCTAACCGAGAAGTGAAACGAATCCTCGAGAAGAAAGTGAACCCTAGTCGGAAAGATTGGGATAGTAAGTTGGATGATGCTTTATGGGCATATCGTACAGCTTACAAAACTCTGATAGGGATGTCTCCATACAGGTTAGTATATGGGAAGGCATGCCATCTTCCGGTTGAACTAGAACACAATGCTTATTGGGTAATCCGGAAGTTAAACTTTGATATGTCTGCTGCGGGAGAAAAGCGCCTCTTACAATTGAACCAAATGGATGAATTCAGACTCCAATCGTATGAAAACGCGAAGTTATATAAAGAAAAGGTTAAGAGGTGGCATGATGAGAAAATTCTGGAAAGAAAGTTTGAAGCAGGGCAAACAGTGCTATTATACAATTTCAGGCTTAAACTGTTTCCAGGAAAGTTGGAATCCCGTTGGTCAGGGCCATTTATCATTACAAAAGTTTATCCTCACTGAGCTGTGGAGGTGGAAGACTTGGATGCCAAGCGTAATTTCGAAGTCAACGGTCAGAGATTGAAGCACTACTATGGGGGTTGTGTTGATCGTGAAAAGACATCGGTCAACCTTACTGATTAGAACAGAGAAGAAAGTCAGGCTGAAGACTATAAACCAAGCGCTAATTGGGAGGCAACTCAGGAATTTTTATTGTTATTTTTTTTATTTTTTATTTTATTTTTATTTTGTTTTATTTGCTTTATTGTTAGTTCATTTAGTGGTTAAACTTTTATAGTTTAGGATTTGTTACACCCCTTATGTTCTCTAACACGATATTTAATTGATTTCAGGGTAGGAAACAAGATTTCATATTTGGCGGGTTCGACTAATGGCCACTACGACTACCCAGTCGGGGGTCTCGCTCCCCGGTGAGCGAGCGGCTGCCCAGCTCGTCGGTGAGCTGGCGGGGGTTGCAAGGGGGCAGCACCCCCTGGAAGCCAAGCACTTATGAGCTTAATAGATGAATGTCCATTTGTCAAATTCTCATATTTCTTATCATGTTCTTCATTTTTAGTGTTATTGAATTGCTTAGTGGTGTAGGGTATCTTGTTTTTGTTTTTCTTTCTTAGTATATTAGTTTAGTTAATTATGTAGTTTATCTTAGTTTAGGGTTTTACAAGAAGTCTTAATCTCCTAGCAAACAAAGAATAAGAATGTAAGTTGTGGTATGCAGGTTGAAAGCAAGCAGGAGCACAAAAGTCACCAAGACAAGCTGAAGCACCTAGGCGCCCAAGCCATGCATAAACCAAGCGCCTAGGCGTCCAACAGCAGAAGCTGAAACGTGCCCCAAGCACCTAAGCGCCCCTACCCATGCACAAACCAAGCGCCTAGGCGCTCTAAGCTGGCAACGCATTCTGCTTTCAACTGTCTAGGCGGTCCATCGCATACAAACCCAAGCGCCTAGGCGCTCCTGCTTGCAACATAAAAAAAAGGGTTTTATAAGCCCTAATCGGGCATACCTTGTCCAAACCCAATTCAAATATTCTCTTGATCTCCTACTCCCACACAAACTCACTCAAATTACTCTCCTCTAATCTAGCCCATGATAATCACACCTCTTCTTGTATAAGCATAACCAAACACTCAATCTCCTACCAATTAGACTCCATCTGGGCAACCTTCATCAGCAATTCGGGGCAACTTTTATCACCAATTCAGGCATCAATTGTCATTCAAAACACATCTATCCGAAGTAAGGGTTTAAAAACTCAAACAAATTGTTCCTGTAACTTTGATTGGAACTTCATATTTGGTTATTACCAAGTAAGTGTGCAATATTTTATTGCAAATTGTTTTGAATTGCTTGGATAATAGCTAAGTTTGTACTTTGAAGTTAGTTTCTTTAATTGTATTGGCTCAAGTGGGTTTGGGTACTCTTAATTGTTGCTTGTATAGCATTGGAAGGCTAGTGTGCTTAATAATTGACAAATTTGGTGAAAATTAAGTTTGGGGGAGTGCTTAAACAATAGTGTTCAAAATTTTTGCACACCAAGTGTTCGATAATTTGTCACAAAGAGGATTTGCCCATACTAAGCCACTGATCATCATTTGTTGGGAAAGAAATTAACACGCAAGACTAATGGCTCCTAAAAGGCATAGAGGAGAGACTTTGGGAACTTCGACAAAGTTTGACAAAAAGAGATTTACAAGTGCTAGTGCGTCCGAAAGATATTACAATGTGCTTTCTAGTAAAATGCTAATTCCTGAGCGTGGATTATTGCCAGAGGTAGAAGATGGGCGAACTTTACAGCCCAACCGGATTCATCGATCTTTAAAATTGTTAAGGAATTCTATGTCAATGCAAAAGATCATATTGGTAACATGGTTTGGGTTCGCGAAAAATCAGTGAAAGTCAGTTTAGGTCAATAAATGCTTACTACGGCTTGAACACAATACCCAATAATGGCTTCACGCAATATTTAGAGCACGAGCTGGACTGCAATGAGGTCATTCAAGCTTTGTGTGTACCTGAAACACAATGGAAATTAACATATCAACAAGAAGCTGTTTTGTTCCTTACATCCGCACTAAGTAGTTACGGGAAAGCATGGCATGCCTTTATTTATGCCAAGTTGATGCCGTGTAGACATACAAGTGATGTTATAAATTGACGGGCAGCATTACTTTTCTGTATTGCACAAGGAAAATCTATAGATGTGGGTCAGGTTATACATGATTCAATTGACAGAGCAATTCAAGGAGGAACCTCAGGTGGACTACCTCATCCATTTTTGATTACTGGACTATGTCGACAAGCTGGAGTAAAATGGGATGCTGAAAAAGCTACACAACCTCCTTTAGCCGTAATTGACCACTCAATGATAAAAAAAGTACAAGGTATGGGGTAGGGGCACACCACACCCGAGAGGGTAAGGTTTCATTATTGTGCCTCCCGAGCCTACAGCCGAGCCTAATCAACAATCACACGATAATCCTACTGCTGCTGCTGGAAGTTATGGGCCACCACCGAATTTTTTTGAGGATATTCGTCGAGAATTAAGAAATCAAACTAGAAGGATTGACATGGTGGCTAATCAAGTTCAGTATGGATTGAACCGGGTGGAAAGAAATCAGGATAGCTTGGCTCAGTGACAAACGGAGATGCATCAGAACTGTAGCACAGCATTCGAAGAGATGTTCGACTGCATGAATCTAGCAGGCGCTCCCTACCAATTTCCACCCTTGTCTGCGTACCCCCGGCTGATTTACCCCCTGAGGATGAGGTTGATGAAGAAGAAGAAGAGGATACTGACGAGGAATAAGGCTTCGATCTTTCAGGGAAGTCCTCAGTGCCTAATTTCTTATATTTTTTTATTTTTATATACAATGAGGACATTGCATATGTTAAGTTTGGGGGTGCATTCTTCCAGTTCTAGTTGCATTCATTTAGTATAACTTATTCATTTCCAGTTCTAGTTGCATTCATTTAATATTCATTTTGTAGTTTTTCATGTAGTTTTCATTCTAATTTCTTAAAAAAAAGAAGAAGAAAAATTCAAGTATTTGCATGTTTCCAGCTGTTAGATAGTTTAAGTCTGTTTTGGCCAATGATGATATTGGAATTGAGTAGACAAGTATAGTATTGACTGTTAAGACTTTGATGTGATTTCTTGTCACGATTTGAATCTTTACCTGTTTGAAACTGATATAATAAGGATAGCACAGTAAAAATAACTATGTTGACTGATTGAGTCTAAATTGACATATAATGGACTTCTTGAGGATAATACTAGTTTGAATGAATGAAAGACATGAATAGGCGGAGGTGACTAAATTTAGACAAAAACTTAAGTTTGGGGGAAAAATTTAGGATATATAAGCTTAAAAAAAATAATATGAAAAATATACCGTGGCTAGTCTGGTTTTGGGGCCTTTGTTACTTGAGCAAGTACGTCCGAGGGGATTGTCTCTACACCTAGCGCCCTAAGGTCTTATATGATCTGGGAGTCGTTGGTCGAAAGCTCACTAAGGGGTAGCACTGTTAGCCTAATGGAATGAAACATTACACAGTCATGGTTAGAAAAAAAAGTAATAAAATGGGAAAAGAGCAAAAAACCCCCGTAATGATACGTAAAGCATAAGTATCCCGGATTGGACTCTTAAATTTGGTGGATGTTTGATTTTAGTTGGATCTAGCTTGTTCGTGAATTTTGTGAGTTAACACTGTATGATGCCTTTAAAGAGATTTATTATGTGTTAAATTTGATTTTATATCAGTTAGCATGGTTGTTGAGCACACACGCACCATATCAGTAATAACAGGGTAAGATTTGATGATTGACTAGAAAATTATTGATCTGTCTTGGTATGATGTACTAGCATGTTTATTGTGATTTCTCTGAGGCTTGATGAATAGATTTTGTTCTGTTTGACTACTGAAATTTTAGGCATGTAGATAGCTGCATTTGCATTTGCATTGCAAATTTAATTGTTGCATTGTGTTTTGGTGCTTGGGGACAAGAAATTGGTTAAGTTTAGGGGTATTTGATGAGTAAGTTTTATATCAATGAATCCGATATTATTAAATTTAATTATTATTACCTTTAATTGTTTTTAGTATTTTTTATGTGTTTTGTGTTTATTTCTTGTAGGTTGGAGCTGGAGGGATAAATTGGTCATTTGGGAGCAGAAAAAGGTTAAAAATTATTAAAATTAGAGCTAAGTGGCATTTTTGTAATTACGCGGTCCTGGTCAAGCGCCTAGGCACTTGGAAATGGCCTGGGTTGAGCGCCTAGGCACTCATGTGCGGCTAAAGAAGGATTTTTCTACTGTTAAGTGGGTTTTTGGAAGCAAAGAAGGAATCTAAAAGAGGGCTGAGATTAATACAAATAGGAGAAGACTTTAGAAAAGACGTATCACTTAATTTTTCAAGAGATTTGCATAGAGGACAACGAAGAAAAACACGAAGGAGAATTGCAAGGGTTGAAGATCAAAGAGAGAGTATTGGAGCAATTTCAGAGTTTCTTCTTCTCTTCTCTAGTTTTATCTTTTGTAATTATCTGGGATGTTTAGATTATTAATCTGGATGATTTTTTTCTTTATTATTATTATGAACTAAATTTTCATTAAGATTGCAACGGAACTTGGTATGTAGTTTAAATTAAATCTTCCCATTGAATGAAAGTTGGTTTTTATTGAATTATTTATTATATCTTTTGCTTATTGATTAATTGTTTGGCCAACAATTACTGTGATAATCTATATAAAATTGGAAGATGGAGTATGGATTGAGATCTGGATATGATAACATCTATTCATATAATCTGAATAGGGTTAATATGATTAGCATGTAGGATAGGCATATACCTATGTGTCTTTTGTATCCATTGAAAGAATTTGTGCGTAAAACCCTAATTAACTTAATTCACATAGGAATATAGTGAATTAATTAAATAGGGTGTTCCTTGTAATTCTGTGTCTTTAGGATCGGAGTTAGGAGGATTTGTTCACGTGTCTTTGGAAGAAGCGCGTGAATTTTATAAAGTATTCTTGGATAATGATTCATATTAATTACTTGATTTAAATGGGAAGTAAATTGGTTTAAATAAAATACTAAGGAAAGTTGTAATCTTAACCTGTTAAATCTGCAGTTATTCTTGTGAAATTCTGATTTTAATTATTAGTTTTGTTAAGTTTAATTTTCAAATCACAAACAATATTTCGTAGTTTAAAATAGGATTAATTGCATTGAAATTAGTAATTGATAAATATTAGTCTATTTCCTCGTGGGAACGATATCCTTGCTTGCTGAATATTACAATTGAACGCATATACTTGCGTGTTAAAGTGCTACAAAAAAATTAGGCAACAAAGCATTTTTGAAAGAGCTAGGTGTTCAACACATAAAGGCTTCAGTAGCTCATCCACAGTCGAACGGGCAGGTCGAAATGACCAACAAAATGCTGCTGAATGGGATCAAGCGAAGACTGGATGAAGCTAAGAAAAGATGGCCAGAGGAGCTGCTCAGCGTATTATGGGCTTATCGGACTACACCAAGGACTACAACAGGGGATTCACCTTTTAGACTGGCCTATGGTATTGATGCCTTAGTTCCAGTTGAAATTGGTTCTCCAAGTCTTCGGGTCAGTCAATTCAAAGAGATTTACAACGAAGAAGGGTTGAAGGTCAATCTGGATTTGCTCGAAGAAGTCAGGGAAACAGCTTTGATCAGATTGGCGGCCTATCAACGAAGAGTGGCTAAGCATTACAATAAGGGGATAAAGCTTCGTAGATTCGAAGTGGGAGATTTTGTCCTTAGAGAAGTCGAAGCATCTACACCTCAGAACTTGGAAAAGTTGATGCCAAACTGGGAAGGACCGTATGAAGTCATCGAGGTACCAAAACCGGGGACTTATCTGTTAAGGGCACTAGACGGATCAGAGATCAAGAATACTTTGCATGTCGGCAGGCTTCAAAAGTATTTTCAGTAGATACAATGTCAGTATACCGGAAGTCTGTAAATGTTCAAGTCATCATCAACAAAAGTCCCTTTTTCTCAACAAGTCTTGTCTTCGTTGCTGTTCACTTCATTGGTGTAAGAAGGTTCGGGTGGACTCGCTGACCATTCGATGGTAGTCTTATCGGCAGGTGGTCCTTATGAGTTTGTCAGGCCCTTCGTGGTAGGCAAACGTCATTGGTGTAAGGAGGTTCGGGTGGACTCGCTGACCATTCGATGGTAGCCTTATCGGCAGGTGGTCCTTATGAGTTTGTCAGGCCCTTCGTGGTAGGCAAACGTCATTGGTGTAAGGAGGTTCGGGTGGACTCGCTGACCATTTGATGGTAGCCTTATCGGTAAGTGGTCCTTATGAGTTTGTCAGGTCCTTCGTGGTAGGCAAACGTCATTGGTGTAAGGAGGCTCGGGTGGACTCGCTGACCATTCGATAGTGGCCTTATTGGCAGGAGGTCCTTTAGACTTTGTCAGACCCTTCATGGTAGGCAAATGTCATCATGTGGGTTTGTTAGGCTCTTCGTGGTAAACAAATTTTCGATGAAGCAGATCTACCTCACACTTCGGTAACGAATAAGTATTCCTTTACTTTATTACCAAATTTTGTTTAAGTGTTGAGTTCGAATTGCTTTGGTACTTAACTTGATCTTATCTGTTATATGACTCGCCTATTTATTAATTAACATTGTAAATTATAAAGAGCTTGTACATTTTTTAAGTTGATTGATGTTGGAGTATTGACAAAAAGTAATTGCACAGAAGTCATAAGGAATGAAGCCAATTTTTCATTAACATGGTGTTGGATTACAAAAAGACAGGAGTTTTTATAGAAATCCTATATCTAGGGGAGAGGAAAATCATCTTCAAACGTCAGCTTCGTCTTCGGAAGAATCGAGAATGGTCGGATCAACCTTGGCTGTGACAAGTTTTGCCTTGTCTTTGCTTCGGCATTCGGCATATCCATCTGAGAACATCTAAATGATCTTCTCATTCAACTCAGTTGAGTTCCGGTTGTCTTGCTGGATTTCTTTGCGAAGATCTTCGGTCAGAGGTGGGCCTAAATCTCTTACAGTGCGAAGCTCGCGAAGCTCCTCTTCGAGCTTGGCTCGTTCCTTCAAACTTCTCAACTCCCTAGCTTCAAATTCATTCACCTGCAGCGCCAAGCTCTTGTTGGTTTTCACAAATGTCTCGTTCTTCTGCGCAAGGATTTCATTCCTATGAACCAAGTCTACGTTCATATTGACGGTGATTCGGTGAGTGGCTTCAGCTGTCTCCAGTTTTCCTTTTAACTTATTCAAATCCTTTTGGAGGCATTCATTATTGAAGAGAGCAGTACCGTGGTCACTTCTCTCTTTATTCAAAGCCGACTTCAGAATAGCATTCTCTCGTTTGGCTGCGTCTTCTTCGGCTTCGGCTTCTTTATATCTGGGGAGAAGCCTCCCGAAGATAGCATTCGCCTGCAGATATTCAAAGATAATCAGTTAATCGTTAATCGTTAATCGTTAAGAAATATACATAATTTCAAACATTCAACTAATTCACCTTAGCATGGTAGCTCATGCCCTCCTCGATTAAGTCCCTAATCGAGCTGTTTCCGAACCGATGGTCATCGGTCTCCCGGACAAAGGAGTCGAACAGTTGAAAAGGAAAGTTTTCATTGAATTCAGGCCATATGGTAGGTGATGCCATGGCTTCGCGCCTGAACTCTGAAGAGGATGGCCGTGATGGAGAAGGCATACGTGGTTCGGAAGAAGGTGGAGGTTGAGTAGGTATAGGTTCAGGGGTTGGTGGGGGCTGGTTGTTAGAGGGTTGTTTCCTTTTACAAGACATGGAGGAGGAAGGCCCAGTACGTTCTTTGAGTTCCTCATCAGAAATGTGGATTTCCACTGGGACGATTATTGGAGGATCAACTTCGGGGGTAGGCACTCGAAGTTCATCGACAGAAAGAGGGGTCACCTTGGTTTTCCTCTTTTTGACACGGAGGGCTTGCATCCGTTCATTCACCGGCATATCCATCAGACTAGAAGTAGAGGTTGGTTGAGATTCTTGAGAAATTGACCTCAGTTTTCGCATAGCCCTCTTCTTCTTACAAGGTCGGCTGGAGTCCTCCACAGTTTCTGGCTCTACGGGGAGGACCTCGGCGTCTTGAGCATCAAAGGCCGGAGTTTCTTCCGGTGGAGTTTCAGTGGAGGGTGATGAAGATTTACCCAAGAGGAATTTCTCCAAATCCCTTCGGTCGATCGACGTCGGCTTGATCAAGGACACTGCAGTAGAGAAAAACCTTCTTTTAGATTATCTTACTAAAGGAAAGTTCAGCAAATTATGTATCGGTATGAGTTTGGAACTTACACTTATGGTCATACAACCATGCTTGCTTACTCAGGAGTCCGAAGCTCCATTCCTTCAGGGGAATCTTTTCTATAATGCTCGCCATTTCTTTCACACGTTCCTCTGAAATGTCTCCGAAATCCGCAGAGATCCGCTCGGAGGTGGTCCATTCTGGAATAGAATAGATTTCAGGTCCCTTCACGAAGAACCATTCTCTATGCCACCCTTTATTGCTCGAAGGAGTATCCATCAAAGGTCATTTTTCGAACTTGGCATTGGGCTTGGGAGGCTGTTTGCTCAGCATTTTAAAGCCTCGTTCCCGAGATTTTTCAGCGGAGAAGAGGGTGAAGAATGAATCAACTGTAGGGGGTATCCCTATCTCATAGCAGAATGCTATGAAAGCCAGAATATGGATGTATGAATTCGGCACCAATTGGGGAAACCCCACTCCAATAAACCCTAGGAGTGTAACCAGAAAGGAGTGAAGGGGGAATCGAACCCCCTTCTCTAGAAGAGTTACCGGTACGGCGGTCCAACCATCCGGTCGCTGGTACATTCGTTCATGCGAGGCTGGGGATCTCACCAAATGGGTGTCCGAAATCTGATAGCAAGTTCTAATGTTGCGCAGCTCAATCTCGGTAATAATGGAGGGGTATTGGCGTGGGGATATTGTTCTTCATTCTCGAAAAACTCTGAAGGATTGGGTAATGGGTTTGATGGTGGATGCTTGGCAGGATTAGCCGCGGTTTGAGGGTTTAAGTCTGAAACCATTTTGATAGGGTTTGGACTGGGAGGGATGGTAGAAATCGGAACTGCTGGGATGGGGATGGAATCATCTGAACTCTGGGACGCCATTGCTGAGATTGTGAAAATAAAGGAGAAATCGAAAGGGAAAAGATAGAAAGAATACGACTGAAATTTGAAATGGTTGGTAAAACTGTCAAATTTGGGGGAAGAGGGTTTTTATACTAACTGTCTTTTCAAATTTTCCACGAAACTCGAGGGCGACGCATTGATGACATACAATGATGGTGAATTGGAAGAGGTAGCATCCAGTTTTGGGTTTAGTGATTTAAACAGAGTGGGCTTATATCCATTAGGCCTCCAACTTTTGTCCTTAATGCTGATGGGGGTGGACCCTTTAGGCCTCGGTAAGATCTTTCTCAGACCTTTTCAAGTTGATTCCAATTCCTTTCCTTATGGGCCTATGATATTTACAGTCTTTCATTAAACCTCCTGTTTAATAAAGGACTGGGGAGCAATGTTGGGCCATAATACTTTCACCATTGGGCCAGATCGAATGGAGTTCCCCCTTAGATCTTGATATCTTTTACGTTGGACCGGATTGATTGGGCCCATTCCTTAAGTTATATTTATTGTGTCTTAAATGTATTGGGCCTTTGATTTAGGGCTGATCCATTAGGCAAATAATATCTAAATATCTATCTTTGACCGGTAATGATGAAAAAGTATGATAGTTGACTGTTATTTCTGCCATGCATTAATGTGGATGAGATTCTTAGCCGACCGGAGGTGGAAAACAGTGACTGAAAGTAGTGGATACATTCAGTTGAGGTGACTAGGAGTGGGGAACTGTGCTAGTGGAGAGTGGGTGGCACGAAAAACTGAACAGAGTGTATATGAGCAAAGATCACATATGAAGAAAAAGGTAACTGATATTTTATCTCTCTCGCTAGACACTAGATATTTTTATCCTCTATTGTTGATATTGTGATCGCCTGTACTGACTCTCACGCCGGAGCTATCCCCCAACGGTCAAGCCGTCAAGCTTTCGGTGTTGACTGTGTTTATTGTGCAGGATTATAGCCTCTTACGTGATTGGGACGTGAAAGAAGATCTTGGCGTTACCGGTTGGTATTTTTGGTTTTTGGTTCTTAATGTTGGGGTCTCTCGTGGAGGCTGGAGGCTGGAGGCTCTCTCTTCACACACATACACACTGCTGATTATGTGCTTTTTACTTCTGGGGGTTTCTTCTGAATTTAGGGTCTTGTTATTTTTGATTTTTATGTTATTGAATTTCTTTTAAAAATTGAAGTTGTTTGTTGTAGTCTTGTAGGTGGTGAATCTGTAGCAGAGAATTGCCAAATTCTTCAAACCAGGGTCATCTGCTTCCATCTCTAGTCAACTGCTGCTTCATCTCTCTTTTCAACAGTCACTACTACTACTACTGCATCAACTACAACAGTTTCATCAGCTGCTCCTACCTGTCTGTTTTCCAAGTTTTGGTTCTCCAAACGCAGCTTCTTCTTCGGGCACAACTGGGTTGAGTTTTTCTTTGTCCACGAAAACACCTACAACTGCCTCAGCATCACAACCACAACCAGCAGCTCAGTTTGGTGAGTGTTCTAATCTATCTATATTTGCAGTCACTTTTCTCCTGTATAAATCATAATTATAGTTTTGTCCTACAATAGCAAGATTTAATTTTTGTTATTTGGATTCTACAGTGTTTTGGTTGTGTTTTCCTGAATGACTGAAAATTAAAAAATCAATGAATCTTGGGGAATTTTATAAATTGAGATAAGCAGCAAAAAGCTTATCAAATTATTGCCGATTTCGAGCGACAAGGCCTCGATCGTCTTCAAATCATGCCCAGTTAGCCCATATATCTTTGTTATAGTACATATACATATATTTATGCTCTGTTTTTTTATTTTATGAATTTTTACTCTGTTTTGATTAATTGTTTTAGCTTAATTATCAATTATTGGAAGCCCACAGGCAGGCCTCTGTTACAGATTTTCCTTTTAAAGACCAAATTTTCCAATTCTATTTGTAAATTTTGAGCTGAAACTTTAGTTTGATGGCTTTAAGTATTTATATATACATTCTTTTATTCTTTCACATTTGTAACAAGTCGAAAACTTTATATGAATGATAGGAAATTCTTTCTTACTTAACTAGTAAAATTGTGGATTTGTATCCGAAATTTCAGCTTAGACAAGTGTAATGCTATCTTTACACATCACTTGGACAAAATAAGAATTCTTGCAGCAGCCTCAATCCTTACTGAAGTTGTAAATGAATCGAGTCGAGTAAGTTTCATAAGTTATAAGCTGACTTTGTTTTGCTTTGAAAGTAGATAGTGTTTGGTCCTTGCTAATGTACTGCATTGTTAATTTGATATATGCAGGAACAACTGAGATATGACATGGTTCTTTTGCAACGGCATTTTTTTTAAGTTGCACATGTGTTAGTATGTCATAGTTATGTGAAACTTCTTCATGTCAGGTTTTATATTTTCCAACAAGAAGTTAGCGAGACCAGCTTTTATATGTTGGTCTGGTGGCGAAACAGGGACGGCCACGGCTACCATTATGATTCTTGGAGATACTTGTACTAGAGGTTGCAGGTGAGTTATCTTTTAAATTCACATCATTTTCGTGGGATGGACTATGGAGTTCGGTTTTGGATTTCTACTTACAGAGAGTATTAGTTTTTATCTATGTGATAACTAAATTTGTAGATTTTCTAGATTTTTTAGAGGGATGTTATAGATAGGTGTTCTTAGTCTTCTATGTGATTTGATTCTAACCGTTGTTTGTAAGGCCTAGTGACTATCTAAAGATGACCCTCGTTTGCAAAATCATAAAACGTAGTTGTAAACTTCTTTCAGTCTCTTGTTACTAAATAAGAAAAGAAGTTTTCAATTGCTAAATTTAATATTTGGGAACAAAAGTGTTTCATAATTTGGATTTCTTTTAATTGAGATTCTTACGACATTTGTTGACTAGTTACGATCACCGTCTCGTGCATAAGCCCTTTGTATTAGACACCAACATCTCTTAGACTCTTTGTATACACATGTTTATCCCATCTCAGATGGATTCATGATATAGTCAAATAAGATCATTACTTAGACTAATGCATTTCACACTCAGGAAAAGATTTGAGCTTACTCTTCAAAGTTATTGATACTCAATATTCTAATCAACGGAAACATCTTGACTTTCTTTTCTTTTAAGCTCTCTTTTGGTATGTTTTCAAACTTTTGAATCTCAAGTATATTTCAGTCTTATTATATCAGTAACAAACGTGTCTTCTGGAAACTGCTGGCAGTTGGGTAATATATCTTTGATTTTTCTTGTGGAGTGGATTCAACCAGTTTCCACTAATGTATTGACATTTTGCTTCCTATATTATTAATATGATCATGATTCGCGAGAGATTAGGAATGTCAAAAAGAGTCCATAACTCCATATATTGACCCCCTATCTTATCAACCAAAATCAAACGACTGGTTTAAATTAAATAGTTACAACATTATGGTGAAGGTCTTTTTCATTACTTGGTGAAAAATGCAAATATTACATGTGGAAAGAAGCTGAAGTTAATGGTATCCTACAATATTAATTGGGGACCACTATTTTCACATGAGTTTTTGATATTTCCGTATGGTCCCTCCTCACATGAAGATGAGACCCACTTTCTTCTCATGTGAGTGAGGACTATGTGGAAATATCAAAAACACATGTAGAAATATTAGTTTCTTATTAATTAAGTATTAATATTGGAATGTCTCTTCCACATGGACCGTCAAGGTATTATGGATGCGGGATGAAGCTGCTGTATTTATCAAAGAAAAAAGATGATGATGTATCATTTTTGAAATTGTTCCAAACTGGCTGTTTTGCTAAGGAGGGCATTGCAATGCGATTTTTTTTCTCCTTTTCAATTAGTGTTTTTTATTTTTTGGGAAGGGGTAGGGTTGAAGATTTGCCAGAATAGAATTTACATGTGCTGAACCTGTTTTGCTATATCCTTAGGTTTTACTGTTTTTTTGCTCCGTCTCTATGTTGAAGTTCTCAAGGGTCTGTTCCTTAGTTATAGATCAGGTTGCCTTGTGCCTACATAGAAATCTAGTCCAATAAAGATTAATTTGAATTTTGATGTGCAATTATTGAAGCCTGAAATCATCGCGTCTCTAATTCATATGATCATTCATCAGTTCTTTCTTTTATTTTATAAAAAGGATCATTCATTGTTCTGTCTTTTCAATTTGTAGATTCTGCAATGTGAAGACATCACGAGCTCCACCACCTCCTGATCCAAATGAACCATCTAATGTGGCTGAGGCAATTGCATCATGGGGTTTGGATTATGTGGTGATTACTAGTGTTGACCGTGATGATCTTCCGGATCAAGGAAGTGGTCATTTTGCTGAGACCGTGCAGAAGTTGAAGATATTGAAACCAAATATGCTGATAGAAGCCTTGGGTATGAATCATTCTATACCTAGTAGTATTCCAGTTACTCGAATTAATCTTGGTGTTTGGAATGGTAACTGGATTTAGGAAAGTGTATTTCACAGCTCTTAAATTTGAGGTGGTAATACAGTCCAAACTTCTGAGCAAAATAGGTGTAAGGCAGCAGTTTTAGTGTTGTACATGCTTAAAATTTAGGAACCTAATCTTTTTTTACAAGGATTGTACAACCCATAGTGCAACTTAAAAGCCAAGAAAAGTTCAAGGCTTTACATTCTCAAGATTCTTTGCTTAATGCTTGGCTTACTGAGAAGGATTGTGATAATTTTCGTGTGAATTTGATAGGGCTAGTTGATATGAAATGGTTTAAATAAGAATAAATTTCAATGCACAGCTAAATTCTAGACTTTTATATGCATCTCGCTTCCATTTTAGTTATGTTGCTTGCCTTGTTGGATTGTGCAGTTCCTGATTTTCGAGGAGACCCTGGCTGTGTAGAGAAAGTTGCAAAATCTGGATTAGAAGTTTTAGGTCATAATATTGAAACAGTTGAAGAGCTTCAGAGTGTAGTGCGAGATCACCGTGCCAATTTTAAACAATCCATTGATGTTCTAATGATGGCCAAAGACTATGCTCCTGCTGGTACTCTTACCAAGACTTCAATAATGTTGGGGTGTGGTGAAACACCTGACCAAGTAGTGAGAACCATGGAGAAGGTGAGAGCTGCAGGTGTCGATGTAATTACATGTGGTCAGTACATGAGACCTTCCAAGCGCCACATGCCTGTATCTGAATACATAACTCCTGAGGCTTTTGAGAAGTATCGAATTCTTGGCATGGAAATGGATTGTTTTTAATCCTTCAGTTTCAGAAATTATGGTTTTTTGGGTGTTGTGTGTATAATTTCTTTTGCATGACATTCTTATTGCTTTCTCTTCTCGTGTGAAATATATGTTTTCTGGCTATGATTATAAATGGCTACTAGTTGATGTTTGGCTGGTATTCATTTTTGGCTGGTAGAATATGAATTAACCATACGAAGGCCTCCAACTCTCCTCCTTCATCGTTTCCTCTCTTGTTGTTGATGCTCCAGTTACCACATACTCAAATCATGCCATACCTTCTATATAGGACTTTATTTTGTCCTAGAAGTACAAGAATGATGATATTGTCATGAGATTCTAATTTTATATTCTGAGCCTCTTCTGATTCGGAAGGTTTTTTCCCCTTTCTTTTAAAAATAAAAAAAAGTGAAAGACAGACCAAATCCTAAGACAATTGCAATTTTCACATGCACTACATGTGCATATCAGTAGTTCATATACATATGTTTTACACACTGCTGTACTTAGCACCTAACTGATAAACTTGCCCAATTCCTTGGAGTTGAAGGTGGTAGGTCAGTTGAGAAAAATCACCCACCATGGGATGTGGGTTTTACTCCCATCCTCCTCCCATTTAATGATTTTTGTAATGGAACCCAAAAAACCATTTCCTAGTTATCTTTGTCCCTTTATTAAGTTATATCTTTTGCTCCGTATACCTTGTGTCAATTTTAACTTTTTAAATATGTATTTTTATTGATTTTGTGGTGATAACTTATCTTCCTCAACAACAAGCCCTTTAGCAATTTCAACTTCCACTAATCAAATCTTGTGGTCATCTTTCACTCCTAATACACTTAAGTTAACACCATATGAGTACTAGCTACTGCCATGTACCTTAACAAATGTTCAGGGATTCCATATGAAACTCTCAGGTGTTGCAATTACAATCAACTTATCTAAGTATAGATTTTTCTTTTTTTCCCTTCAATTTTCGCCATCTCAGTTATCATTGTTCCTTTGCAGTTGGTCAACATTTTTGAGTAATTCATTGGAGGCTTTCTTTCTTATTCTTTTCTGTTTAATGGGTCTTATTCTTTTTAAGTCTACAAGTATTCTTTTTTCTTAAGTTTTGGATAGATATACGAAGCTTTGTCTGTTCTGAGATACTGTAGTGGTCCATCTTGATTTAATTTTTCTTATATATGTCATTTTCTTGTATTTTGATTTATAGTGCAATATCTTTTTCCTTATATTAATCTTGTTTATGTGATATTCCATCAATTTATTTATGGAGCAATTGACAAAGCTATAAAGCTATTAGTGTCATTATAAACGAATAACCATTTGCAAGGAGGGCCATTGGTTGAAATTTGAGAATGACCCTTCTTCCCATGAGAGAGCCTTGTGGACATGCTGACCAATTCATCTTCCTGTTATTCTTTGGTCTCAGCTACCTATCATCTCTTATTTTAGTTTCCTTTTATATCATTGGAGATGGATTTTTAAAAGATTTAGAATACTGTATTTCAACTTATAATGCATTACTGATGTTTTAGTACAGGCACATAAAGTCCATAATATTTTATGTTCAATCACATCTGCAACCATGTAGTATTATCCTATTACAGCTTGTTACTTAGCCATGTCTAAGTATATAGGTTATGAAGACATTAAATATAACCTTGTTATAGTTTGTTTGTGACATCTAGTTGCAATACAACATAAAATCTCAAATCGTTTTCCGGAAGCATGTATATCATGGACAAGTATTCAATTCATTTTTGGCGAGGCCAAAATTGATGATCTTCATGCCTTTGGTAAGCTTAATTTTTGTTTTGGAATGTGTCGGGGATTCCGATATGTGGCATCTGGTCCCATGGTCAGGTCATCGTGTAAGGCAGGTGAATTCTACATCAAATCCATGATAGAATCGGATCGGGATGCATCTTCATCTTAATGGTCAGTTTTTGGTAGCCAGATTTTTACATTTTTATCATGCATCAAATGTTTTTAAGGATGATTAGATGGGATTGAGCTATATGAGACTTTGGCTTGTTCAAAGAGATCTTGTTCATACTAGAGAATATTGACCGATAGAGAATATATGCCAGAGAGCCAATCGAATCACGGGTTGTTCGTGCACAAGTCAAGCTCGTTGATTAAATCTATCATTCATTAATCATAATTTGTACCTGGGTGTATCCAGTTGTGTAATTTTCAAATTCTATCTTGTGTTTGTACATTTTTTTACCTGATAAAATTTGTGGTGCACATTTCAATAATAAGATCAACTTTCTTCAATGATGTGTTCGCGCTGGACCTATTTGTTTGGATCTACTTCATGCAGTTGCATGTGATGAACCTTGCTTCTCCGCTGGCATAACATAGCTGGGCCAGTTTAGTATAGGATCTATACTATAGGTGGTGGTTCTATATCTAGTTTAACTTGTTGGATCACGGTTTTTGTGGTTGGCATCAAGTGCAAATAATTAGGAGCACATTGATTCAAACACCTTTGAAGCTCTTTAATGGGACCGTGGTGCCCTAGAATTTCAGGATGGAGAGACAAGTAGACACACCCTCATCGTGTGTAGTTTTGGACTTTCTGAGGTTTCATAAATCTCCTTAATACTGTGTAAGTTTTTATTTGAGGGGAAGGGAAGTGAAAATAATCAAAATCCCCCCAAATTACATGTTTGTGAGATTTTTTAGGAAGGGAAGGGATTAGAAGGTTAAATTGATTCAATTTTTTTGTCAAAATTTTCCTTTCAAAAGTAGGAGGATTTGGAGGGATGGAAAAGTGAGATATTTTACATTACCAAAAATAACCTTATAAAATAAATAACACTAAAATACACTTTGAACCCTAAATTTTATAAGCATGTTGAGGTTTGCATCCTAAACTTCTAAATATGTCTACTTGTACCCTAATGTTTAATTTGCTTAACAAAAAGCACCCTCCAAACTCTTAACCGGTCAAAAATGACTGGAAGTTCAGGTTGCTGTATTTTTTAAGGATAAAATAAGTAAACTTTTAACAAAAATAATATAATAATATTAAAACTAATAAATGAAAATAAAAATTAATTAAACCTACCACCACCACCCTTCTCTCTCTCCCTCCCTCCCTCCCTCCCTTCACTCGATTCATCTTCATCAGTCATGGTTAGCAACATGATGTTTACAGAGCAGTGGCATAATCAATTGATTGTGACTTCAATTCATTGTTTCATCCCCCGATAAAAAAAATTCATCCAAGTTGATTTTAACCATCAATGAGTAAAACCCTAACCCGCACCAACCCCAAATTGATCTAAAAATTTCTCACCCAATTAATTAAAAACATCAATAAAATCTAATTTGGGGTTAGATTTTAGGTTTAACATTATTGTTGTGAAGAAGATGATGAAGAAAATGAGCAATTTGATGTGAATTTTATTAGGTATGAGATTAAAAATTGGAGTTATAGTTAGAGATCAAAATTAAATGAATGTTTAAGGTATTTGTGGAAGTTGAATCGGTAAAGAAATATCAATATTCATTTTCTCTCTTTGCTTTTCTCTATATTGTGGGATGAAAGAGAGGAGGAGATGAATTTTTCTTTTCTATCTCTAATCATGCATATCTCTCTACTCTACTTTTATTGGATGAAAGGATGAAAGGATGAAGGAGATGTAATAGTGATTAAAAGGAAAGGAGATGTACCAATGGTGATGAAGACGAAGAAAAACAAGAGAGAGAAAGTGAAATGGTTAATATTTGAGTGTTAATTTTAGAAATTAGGGTTGATCAAGAGTAAATATTTGTTGTGAGTTTGGGGTTAAAATAAAAAAGATGAACAGGAGTGAAAGAAAATAAGTGATGTTAATTTAATTGTTTTCTATTTATTTATTTTTACTTTTAATTTAAATATATTATTTTTAAAGTATTAATCATAAATTAACATGAACTTCAAGTCATTTTTAAGTGGTTGATAGTATGGAAGATGTTTTATGTAATGCAAATTAAATTTTAGGGTGCAAGTGGGCACGTTTAGAACTTTAGTTGCAAACCTCAACATACTTGTAAAATTTAGGATTCAAACTGTATTTTAGTTAATTAATAATGACAATTTTGCTCTCACTTATAATTAACTCTCAATTGCGTATTTTTAGGTTTTGAAACTCATTTTTCTCTCTCTACACGGCTGCTGCTTGCTTCTCCGTGTGCTTGATCCGCCGTAGTGGTTCTCTTGTCCACCGTCAATTTTTCTGATTTGCTTCTTTCTGTTGAGATCTCTGGTAAGATCCCCAAATCACGTGTCCTAGTTTTTTCAAATTTGCTTCGGTGATTGAATTCATTTTTGGTGAATCCGGGTAATTCTTCTTCTTCCTCCCATTTGAATTGTCACAACTGTCTTGTCTCAGTGAGGGTTGTGGCCTACCTACTGTCTTGACACTGTTTTCGTATTTTCCTAAAAGAGTTGATTAAATATGCGAATTCATATAATATTATATGAATATAATATAATATGAATTCATATTATATGTTATTTTTTATGTGAATGCATTCATTTTGTGTTGATTTTAGATTACAATTGGTGTTAGATATTCCCTTATAATTAATTGGTTTATAGAATAAATTTTGTTACTTGATGTGTGAATATATATATTAATTTTGAATTTATATTGTGAACTCCCTTTATGACTATCTTATTAAATACATGTTGAAAAGCCCTGTAGCCAGGCTTAGTAAACAACCCTGTAGCCAGACAAGTATCTCTGTTGTAGTTGTTTCCAAATGTTTGGCATGAATAGTAGAGCTTTTGAAAAGGCATCTATCGCAAGTTTGAAGAGTTTTATATGTATTGTCTACATAACTTTCAGCTGTGGTGGTGGTATACTAAACTTTTGAAGAGTTTTATATGTATTGTCTACTATGAAACTTGATGATATTGATAATATAATTGACCATTGGTGGTATATGTTCTGAAATATTATTTTACTAGTAATTGTCCGTGCCTGAAGGCACGGCGTAACGAAAAATTAAATTAAAATTCGAAAAATACTATATTACTTAAAGACTCTTTACAACTTAAAATAACTTACAATCAGACATAATAATTATCATAATTTATCACACTACTACAATAATTAATATTCCTTTAAAAATAGATATCCAGAAAAATATAAACTTGTCTATAAAACTTACAATCATAAAAAATAATTATCATAATTCACCACACCACCACAATAATTATTATTGTTATTATTATTGTTATTATTGTTGTTGTTATTGTTGTTATTATTATTATTATTGTTGTTGTTGTTGTTAATTATTATTATTAAAATAATAATAGTTTTTATTATTATTATTATTGTTGTTGTTGTTGTTGTTATTACTATTACTACTACTATATTATTATTATTATTATTATTAGTATTAGTATTGTTATTATAATTATTATTATTATTATTGTTATTATTAGTAGTATTATAATTATAATAATAATTATCATATTATATTTATTATTATTTTGAATTAAAATTAGAATGAATCTGAACCGTACTTGTGCTTTCCCGCCCAAATCAATTAGAATGAATCTGAATCTTTATTATATAAATTACTATTACTATTATTATTATTATTACAATTATTATAATAATAATAATTATTACTATAATTATTATTATTATTATAATAATAATAATAGTAATAATAATAATAATTATAGTAATAATAATTATTAGTACTATTATTATTATTAAATAATAATTATTATTATTATTTGTTTGTGTGTGAAGAAGAGAGGAGAGAGAGATTTTGTGTGTGAACATGAGAGAGAGTAGGGTGTAGGGGTGAATTTGATTTGGGCGGAAAGAAATATGAGTCTTTAGATTAAGTTGGAAGAATTAAGTTATATATATATATAACTTGTGTTTTGTCAAATGAAAGATTCAAAATAGGTTCTGTTTTATTATATATATATATATATATATATATATATATATATATATATATATATATATATATATATATGCATTGTCTAGCTTTACATAACTTTCAGCAGTGGTGGGATTATAGCTACTCGAAAATTGAACACTACGTGTTTGAAAAAAATGTCCGACTGAGTTTTTTATTTTTTGTTTTTTGTATACTAATCACTCAATTGAACATTTGAATGAAACCCATTTTGGTTTATAGTTGAAAGTTTTTTGTATACTAATCACTCAATTGAACATTGAATGAAACCCATTTTGGTTTATAGTTGAAAGCCATTATTTGGAGCAAGTCTTTTGCTAATTTCCAAAATTCATGATTTATGAAACTCTGATGATTACATATATCATCAAAGAAATGAGAAGGCCTTTATATACCATCAATGAAGGTTGCCTTGCTTGAATTTTGATCATTAAAAGATGTGGGATTTATCAGTTGGAAGAGGACACTTTTTGTTTCATGTTTATTTGAATTTTTGCTATATGGGTTTGAAAATGTTGCAGCTAACTAGTTCTGAATACCAATCATACTAGTGGATGCACTGAAGAACATTGATTTTGTGCAAAATGTACATGAAATTCCCTCATTTTCTGATACTATTGTTTAAAGATGGCCTATTTGGTTTATAATTGAAAACTTGATTTTTTTTTGCACTTTGCACCTTTGTGATGAGTCATGAAGTTGTGGTGGTTCTATTTGGATTTGGTTCTTTGTAATAGGCACATCAAATTTGGGCAAGGGAGAGTAAGCTAATATTAACTAGATAACACAGATTTATCTTAATCAAAATAAACTGTTTGATCAAAAGCTGGGAGGTAGGTGATAGTTATGATTTTTTGAGCTTAATTAATCTATCAACTCCTTATAAATCTTTTCTTTCCAAATTCCAGTCAATAGCAAATTGTCAAATATCATCTCATGTGCTATGCCCTATTGCTGATGTTGATGTTAGATGTTATGCATAAAAAATGTACATGTTTATATACAGATTACACCGAATAATTTGCAATGGAATGTGAGTTGAGAGGTTCATGAAAAATTACTAATTGCTTGATTGCTGAGAATTTTCGGTTTACTGAGAATTCATTACATATCAAAATTCAATTGACCTCCTATACTATACCCTTATATATTTTCAAGTATTTTACATTAATTTTGCAGATTTTGTGGAAAGAAGTAAATTCTATAGTTTATGAGGAGGAGCAAATTGGACATATAAACTATAAGTCAACATTAACATGGGCATGCATTTAACAAATCTGAAGCTTGGGTTGCATTTATATAGCTGGACATTCTCAGTGTTATGGAACATAATGATATAGGCTAAGATACATGACCAAAAGCTTGGGTTGCATTTATTTTATTTTTTTCCTGAAAATTTATACTTTAGCATGTCCATATTACTTGTAATGTGCCACGGAGTGAGATGCTGTCAACTGAGAAAATGAAAGTATCAGTTTGCTTATGTTTTGTTGCCTTGGTTGATATGAACTATGTTTACCTATTTTATTTTTTTAGGTCCAAGTTGTAGTTTAGTTTGTTTTCTGCTTTGGTTGAATATATATTTTTTGAATCAGGCAAACCCAAAGGCATCAAAATGGAGGACAAAACCTATCAACCACTATGACAAATAGGAAGAGCTTTTTGCCAAGGATAGGGCAACGGGAGACAGCTGAAACTGCAAAGGAGAAACTTAAAAGATGGGATAATTCGTCTGAGAAATAAATGGATATAGATGATATTGACAAATATCATCTAAAAAAAATTGGTTCTTGTAGAATTATTTTATTGTAAAAAATAAAATTGGTTATTGTAGAATTATTTTCAATATAGTTATCAATTAAATATAAAATGACATTTTCATTCTTCTTTGGGCCATTATTATATTTTTCTACATTTAGTGATAGAGGTTTACGCAATGGCCGACATAGGATTTTTATCAAGAGGGATCACCTTTAAATAAAAAAGAAAAGAAAATTGTTTTCTTAATTACATAAAAAGTTTCATATGTAATATATGTAATTATTAGTGATGTGTTTTTATTTCATATTTATGACTAAATTAAATGAGTTGTTAATTAGTTTGATAGGTGGTGACATATAATAAAATTTTGAAAACAAATTTTAGGATACTGTATCATTTTATAATAAGTCAATATATATGTTTGTGTGTGTGAGACGAAGCAAAAAAAAAACTAAGAAATATAATTTTAATATATAGATATTATTAAATTATATCATTTCTTATATTTATATATGTAAGGATAATGTGACACCCCTAAATTGGAGTATTCATCTGGTGCACTGTTCAACCATATACGCTCTCTGTTTCTAAAAGATTGTCGTTTAATGTTAATGCATACAGATTAAGGAATATAATTAATACCTAGCGAAAATATTATACTACCCATATTAATTGTCTCAACTAATTATTCCCTTCCCAATGTTTCTTATTCAATTCAACCAATTACTTCTTATCCAACCAATTACTACTTGGATTATAGCATTGAATTGA
Organism: Panax notoginseng; assembly: GCA_016801055.1. Taxonomy (NCBI): domain Eukaryota; kingdom Viridiplantae; phylum Streptophyta; class Magnoliopsida; order Apiales; family Araliaceae; genus Panax; species Panax notoginseng. The sequence continues at coordinate 192,836,680 of CM029014.1, forward strand.
ATAAGAATCATTGGAAGGGAAGAAAGCTTTAAATAGGAAAAAGCTTTAAATAAGGGTAAAGTAGGGAAAAAATAATTAATGTGTATTGATAAATTCAAAACGACAATCTTTTTGGAATAAAAATTACTTCTTAAAACGATAATTTTTTAAGAACGGAGGGAGTACATATTATTAGCTTCTACCATTAACTATCCCAACTTTTATAAATAAAGATGAATTTTCTATAAATATCATTTTTGAATATTATGGAATTAATTTGATATAATGTTATAGTTGTGAGTAATATTTATAAATTTTGCAAAGTACGCAAGTTGTTATATAATATTCGATTGGTCGGGGAATATTCGTTTTAACAGAGAATATTCGTACAACGGCACAATCATTGGTGGACCCCACAACGGAATTATTGTCGGATTGAGAAAACGACAAAAATATTTTATTAAAAATAACGGCGGAAGTTTTACCATTGATACTGTTGAACTACTCAGTAGTAAAAGTACAGTAATACGTGTGGTTGCATAGTAGCACACGGTATTGATTATTAATTCTTATGTGAGAAGTCACTCAGTTTGATTCAATTATTGTTAGTTAATAATATGAATTATTTAGCGATAATGAAGTTTTGTTTTATTCGTATTATTAACGTAATAAAACATAAACATCTTTTTATATAAAACAGAATACTTTATTAAAGTTATTCTATAAATAGAATATATTATATTTTATATAAAAGATTTTTCTTTAAATATGGACCGTCAGATTAAAGTAATCAATCTGGACCGTTCATGGATTAGTTACTATGCATTCTATTTTTCTATAAATAGCAGCTCATTCCTTCATTATTTCTTACGAATTCACTGAACTCTAGAGAGAGAAACTATAGAGAGAGAGAGAAGAAAAATATTCTGCTATTTACTACTTCCTTATTTCAGTTCTTCTTTAAAACGGTAAGGGGTGTTATTCTTTCTTATTCATGAAGAGAACTGTTGTTATTGTATTTCTTATTATTCTGTTGGAATAACCTGTATACGTGGTATACCCTATACTTGGTTCCATTCTTCTATTATTCTGTTGGAACATCCTGTCTGTGTGTTTTACACCGGACCTGGTTCCGTCTTTATTATTATTCTGTTGGAACATACTGTCTGTGTGTTTTACACCGGACCTGGTTCCGTCTTTATTATTATTCTGTTAGAACATCCTGTCTGTGTGTTTTACACCAGACCTGGTTCCGTCTTTATTATTATTCTGTTGGAACATCCTATCTGTGTGTTTTACACCGGACCTGGTTTCGTCTTTAGTATTATTCTGTTGGAATATCCTGTCTGTGCGTTTTACGCCGGACCTGGTTCCATTATTTATTATTCTGTTGGAATAACTTGTCTGTACGGTCTATCGCATGCATGGTGATTTCTTTTATTATTTCATTCTTTATTATACTCAGTTGGTTAAGTTTTGACTTCTATACTCCATGAAATTTGTGGAATATCCTTGATAATTGCGTTTCATCCAGTATCTTTTCATGAAAATATTCTTCTAAGCATTCTTGAATATTACTCCACAAAGCAGTATCATGTTGACAATTTGGACGTTGTTACTTCTTGGATAAATTAATTCTTGAACTTGTTTTATTGAATTCTTATATCATTGTCATCATCCTCATGTTTATAAAATGTTGAAAGTCATCTGTGGCCTGTAGTGCATAGATGGACTTGGTATGATTATGACCAGGGATTATTCGGTATAATCATGACCGTAATATTACAAATGATATGGTAAAAGTTCTCATTGTCCTGTAGTGCATTGATGGACAGTTGTTGGCATGATCATGACCATTAATGAGTACACAAATATTCTTGGCCCGTAGTGCATGGATAATTGTGGTCGTGATACTAAAGAATATCCTTGGCCGTAGTGCAGGGGTGATTCGATAATGTGGATTATTTTATTAAGTTGAGTCCCAGCGATAACAGTGTTGAAAAACCTTTTAAATCATAGAAGATAGTAGATTTTATTCTCTAGTTGACTCTTTTAATGGATTGCTTGTTCCGCTGCAGTTAAACTTGATGTTCGTTATATTTTATCAGTTTAACACTGTTGAAGGCTAATGATAATTTATTCTGCATTATCTTAGTCATAATATTTTTTACTGGGCTAGTTGAGCTCACCCTTTCTTTCACTGTTCTCTTCAGGAAATGAGAATATAGCTGGGACGAGTCGGAGAACGGAGTGATGGACCAGATGATAGTATTAGTAGTCCTCACTATTCTATTAAATAGTGTGACAATAATTGTAATGAGGACTACTTTTAAGTTTGTATAGTCTCTAGTAGACAATAATTGTATTCAAACTCACAGTTATGTTTTGTCGTATTGTACACAACAGTTGTATTAGTAAGTTGTATTTGTATTCTGTACCATGTATCTGACGATCCAAGATGGGTGATGTATACCTAATTTTGGGGGCGTCACAGTTGGTATCAAAGCTTAGGGATATGATCCCTGGCTAAGATGTGAGAATAGAACTAGGAGGGGAGAGACGGGGAATTCCTTCGCTAGTATGACCTACCTAAGTTTATTTGCATGGTATTTAATTGGTCGGTCAGAATATAAGGATAATATATGACATATCAATTAACTTTTATTTTGTGGCAGTATCTGAAAATGGCATCTGAGAATATTGAGAATAGCAATGGAGCACAGGCGACTGTTGATTCACCACATATCAATAATCAGGATAATGTGCATCAGGAAGGTGACAATCCTCATGCAAACAACAACACTGACCAGATGATGAATGATGGAATGTTCAGAAGCTTTATGCAGTTCATGCAACAGCAGGCGAGAGCGGCTCCTGTCCAAAATGTAGGTGGAAATATTGAAAACTCTCGGACGGTCACCGCTAAACAGTTCAAGAAGCTGGGACCACCGGAGTTTAAGGGAGAGCCAAAACCACTTATAGCGAAAACATGGATAAAGCAGATCACCAAGATATTTGATTTTTTGGGATGCTCCGAGAAGCAAAAGGTTCCCTTTGCCGCCTTTATGTTGCGAGGAGAGGCAGATTACTGGTGGAAATCGATTAAGCGTACTCAACCTGCCGCACTGAAGATCTCTTGGGAGAAGTTCCAAGAGCTGTTCAATGACAAATACTTTTCCGAAAGTGTTCGTCACATGAAGGAGGTGGAGTTCATCAAATTGGAGCAGAATAATATGACCGTGTCGCAGTATGAGGCTAAATTTGCTGAGTTGTCCCGGTTTGCGTCTCACTTGGTGGATAATAAAGAGCGAATGACGCGAATGTTTTTGTGAGGTTTGAAACCTGAGATACGTCAATATCTTATTTCTCATAAACTGTGTTTGTATTCAGATGTTGTGAATAGGGCTCAGTTAGTGGAGCGCGATAACGAGTCAACGCAACCAAAAGAGAGCAGTCGGCAAAATGATAATACCAGTGAGAGCAGCCATCGAAGCGGTGACAACAAGCGTGGAGGGAATCAACAGGCCAGAAATGGTAACCACTTCGGTGGTAATCAGGGCCAAAATAATAAGAATGGTCATTTCAAGAAGAGGAGATTCAACAATAATGAAAAGACGTCAGCACCAGCACCCGTTGTTAAGGAAGGAGAACGACCACCTATTATATGTTTCAAATGCGGAGGGGAGGGGCACATCAGTCCAAACTGCGTGATGCCGTCTAAAGCATGTTATAATTGTGGAAGAGAAGGTCATTTAGCTCGATTTTGTCGTTTACCAAAAATAAGTTCAGCCAGGATGGAGGCACCAAAGGTCGTCCCAAAAAAGTTAAAACCGGTAGTGCAAGGGAGAGCGTTTGTTGTGACCTCCCAGAAAGTAAGGAACCCGAATGAGGTCATCACGGGTAAGCTTATCATAAACTCTAACGAAGTCTATACTTTATTTGATACTGGTTCTACCCATTCTTTTATTTCTCCTACTTGCGCTCATCGATTAAATTTGACTCCGGAGAAATTAGACTTTGACTTATCTGTTGAAACTCCATTGGGAGAAACCTTCATTACATCTACGGTTTATAAGTCTTGTTTGGTTCAAGTTGGTACCCACACATTACCTGTCGATCTTATTTCATTAAAAATACTTGCATTTGACGTGATTCTAGGGATTGATTGGTTAACTACTCATCATGCAAAAATTGATTGTTTTCGTAAGGTTGTTAGCTTTCATATTCCTAATCGACCTATTATGCGAATTCAAGCAACCAAACCATTAAAATCAATCGCTGTCATCTCAAGCCATAAAACTATTCGTTTATTGAAAAACGGATGTCAAGCTTTCTTAGCTCATGTCACGGATCTAAACAAAAATACGTCAGTTTTGAATGATATTTCTACTGTTAATAAATTCCCTGACGTATTCCCTGAAGAACTTCCTGGCCTAACCCCAGAGCGTGAAATTAAATTTTGTATCGACCTTGAACCCGGAACAAAACCCATTTCCAAAGCCCCATATCGAATGGCTCCTATTAAACTTCAGGAGTTAAAGATCCAACTGCAGAAATTGTTAGACATTGGCTTTATTCGTCCTAGTACTTCTCCTTGGGGTGCTCCTGTTCTATTCGTGAAGAAGAAAGATGGAAGTATGCGACTTTGTATTGATTATCGGGAGTTGAATCATGTCACCATCAAAAATAGGTACCCATTGCCACGTATTGATGACCTGTTTGACCAGTTACAAGGAGCACAATTCTTTTCAAAGATCTATCTTTGTTCTGGATATCATCAGCTGAAGGTTAGAACTGAGGATATTCCAAAGACGACTTTCAGAACTCGGTACGGGCATTATGAATTCCTAGTCATGTCCTTTGGATTGACTAATGCTCCTGCTGCCTTCATGGATATGATGAATCGGGTATTCAAGGAATATTTGGATCACTTTGTGGTCGTCTTTATTGATGACATCTTTATTTATTTCAAAAGTCGTGAAGATCATGAGCAACACTTGAGGCTGGTACTCCAAAAGCTTCGTGAATACAAGTTTTATGCCAAGTTGAAGAAATGCGAGTTATGGCTAGAGGAGGTAGCATTCCTTGGGCACGTAGTATCAAGTCGTGGAATATCTGTTGACTCGGCAAAGATTGAAGCACCTAAATCATTAACTGAAGTACGTAGCTTTCTTGGTTTAGCTGGTTATTATCGGAGATTCGTGGAAGGATTTTCTCGAATTGCTACTCCACTAACTCAGCTGACTCGGAAGGATACAAAGTTCGGTTGGAGCAAAGAATGTGATAAGAGTTTTCAAGAACTCAAGAGGAGACTCATTTCAGCACCTGTTCTAACAATACCATCTGGCTCGGAGGGATTTGTCATTTACAGTGATGCTTCGAGCAAAGGGTTGAGATGCGTTCTCATGCAACATGGAAAAGTCATAGCCTATGCATCAAGACAGCTCAAGGAATATGAGAGAAATTATCCTACTCATGATCTAGAGTTGGCAGCTGTTGTCTTTGCACTTAAAATTTAGAGGCATTACTTGTATGGAGAGAAGGTGGAGATCTTTACGGATCATAAAAGCCTCAAATATTTTTTCACTCAAAAGGAACTCAACTTGCGACAACGACGTTGGCTTGAACTGTTGAAAGATTATGATCATACCATTCAATACCATCCTGGAAAAGCGAACGTGGTAGCTGACGCATTGAGTAGAAGATCATATGCAAGTACGAGTGCGATATTGTCAACACAAAGGCCCATTTTGTGTGACTTGCAAAGGATGGAGATAGAGTTAAAGACTTCAGGGACCCATGTGATGATGGCGAATATACGAGTAGAACCGACTTTAATCGATAAAGTTAAAGCTGCTCAAGCTACAGACCTGGAGCTGATGCGTATGAGGAAGAAAGTGCAAGACGGTGCTATGCCGGAAGCAAGAATCGATGAAGAAGGAATACTTCAAGTCAACTCCAGACTTTGTGTTCCTAACGACCCTGATTTAAACTATGAAATCATGATGGAGGCGCACAACACACCGTTTGCAATCCATCCTGGGAGTACCAAAATGTATCATGATCTTCGTCATACATTTTGGTGGAGCAATATGAAGCGAGAGATAGCGCTGTTTATCTCAAGGTGTCTAACTTGTCAATGAGTCAAGGCAGAGCATCAAGTGCCAAAAGGTCCATTGCAACCACTTGAAATTTCAAAATGGAAGTGGGAGCACATTACCATAGATTTCGTTACCGGTCTTCCTAAGATTTCTCATGGTATTGATGCGATTTGGGTCATTGTTGATAGATTGACCAAGTCTGCTCATTTTTTATCGATACGAGAAACTTATACACTTGAACGTCTTGCTCGTATGTACATAAATGAGATTGTAAGACTTCATGGTATGCCAGTATCCATAGTTTCTGACCGAGACCCAAGATTCACTTCACGATTTTGGGTTAGCTTACAAAAAGCTATGGGCACAGATTTACGATTTAGTTCGGCATATCATCCTCAGATGGACGAAAAATCAGAGAGGACTATTCAAACTCTGGAAGATTTATTAAGACTCTGTGTTTTTGACTTCAAGGGAAGTTGGGACAAGTTTTTATCATTGGTGGAGTTTTCCTACAACAACAGTTATCAAGTAAGTATTGGCATGGCTCCATTCGAAGCGTTGTATGGAAGAAAGTGTCGTTCTCCAGTATGCTGGGATGAGGTGGGTGAAGCAACGTTGTTGGGACCGGAGTTGGTACGTATGACTACAGAAAAGATTCAAACGATCCGACAACGTATAAAAACCTCACAAGATCGACAAAAGAGTTATGCTGATCTTCATCGAAAGGACGTGGAATTTGATATTGGAGATCATGTGTTCTTACGTGTTGCTCCATGGAAAGGAGTTACGAGATTTGGAAAGAAAGAAAAGCTCAATCCTCGATTCATCGGTCTATTTTTAATCCTCGATCGAGTAGGAACTGTGGCTTATAGACTCGCTTTACCGCCAAGTATGTCTCGTGTTCATAACGTTTTTTACATATCCATGTTACGTAAATATGTGGAAGACCCGAACCACATTATTGAGTTAGAACCGGACGAAATAGCGGAGGATTTGACGTATGAAGAAGTTCCTGTTCAAATCTTGGATAAGAAGGAACATATTCTACGCTCCAAGGTTATACCTCAAGTCAAAGTTTTGTGGAGAAATCACGATGTTGAGAAAATGACTTGGGAGTTAGAATCTGAAATGAAGTCAAGGTATCCTTACCTCAAAGACATACCAGGTACGTACCCTAATTTTGAGGGCAAAATTTCATAAGAAGGGGAGGTTGTAAGACCCCAACTTTTATAAATAAAGATAAATTTTCTATAAATATCATTTTTTAATATTATGGAGTTAATTTAATATAATGTTATAGTTGTGGGTAATATTTATAAATTTTGCAAAGTATGCAGGTTGTTATATAATATTTGATTGGTCGGGAAATATTCGTTTTAACGGGGAATATTCGTACAACGACACAATCATTGGTGGACCCCACAACAGAATTATTGTCAGATTGAGAAAACGACAAAAATATTTTATTAAAAATAACGGCGGAAGTTTTACCATTGATACTGTTGAACTACTCGGTAGTAAAAGTACAGTAATACGTGTGGTTGCATAGTAGCACACGGTATTAATTATTAATGCTTATGTGAGAAGTCACTCAGTTTGATTCAATTATTGTCAGTTAATAATATGAATTATTTAGCGATAATGAAGTTTTGTTTTATTCGTATTATTAACGTAATAAAACAGAAACATCTTTTAATATAAAACAGAATACTTTATTAAAGTTATTCTATAAATATAATATATTTTATTTTATTTAAAAGATTTTTCTTTAAATATGGACCGTCAGATTAAAGTAATCAATCTGGACCGTTCATGGATTAGTTACTATGCATTCCATTTTTCTATAAATAGCAGCTCATTCCTTCATTATTTCTTACGAATTCACTGAACTCTAGAGAGAGAGAAGAAAAGTATTCTGCTACTTACTACTTCCTTATTTCAGTTCTTCTTTAAAACGGTAAGGGGTGTTATTCTTTCTTATTCATGAAGAGAACTGTTGTTATTTCATTTCTTATTATTCTGTTGGAATAACATGTATACGTGGTCTACCCTATACTTGGTGACATTCTTCTATTATTCTGTTGGAACATCCTGTCTGTGTGTTTTACACCGAACGTGGTTCCGTCTTTATTATTATTCTGTTGGAACATCCTGTCTGTGTATTTTACACCGGACCTGGTTCCGTCTTTATTATTATTCTGTTGGAACATCCTGTCTGTGTGTTGTACACCGGACCTGGTTTCGTCTTTATTATTATTCTGTTGGAACATCCTGTCTGTGTGTTTTACACCGGACCTGGTTCCGTCTTTAGTATTATTCTGTTGGAATATCCTGTCTGTGCGTTTTACGCCGGACCTGGTTCCATTATTTATTATTCTGTTGGAATAACTTGTCTGTGCGGTCTATCGCATGTATGGTGATTTTTTTTGTTATTCCATTCTTTATTATACTCAGTTGGTTAAGTTTTGACTTCTATACTCCATGAAATTTGTGGAATATCCTTGATAATTGCGTTTCATCCAGTATCTTTTCATGAAAATATTCTTCTAAGCATTCTTGAATTTTACTGCACAAAGCAGTATCATGTTGACAATTTGGACGTTGTTAATTATTGGATAAATTAATTCTTGAACTTGTTTTATTGAATTCTTATATCATTGTCATCATCCTCATGTTTATAAAATGTTGAAAGTCATCTGTGGCCTGTAGTGCATAGATGGACTTGGTATGATTATAACTAGGGATTATTCAGTATAATCATAACCGTAATGTTACAAATGATGTGGTAAAAGTCCTCATTAGCCCGTAGTGCATTGATGGACAGTTGTTGGCATGATCATGACCATTAATGAGTACACAAATATTCTTGGCCCGTAGTGCATGGATAATTGTGGTCGTGATACTAAAGAATATCCTTGGCCGTAGTGCAGGGGTGATTCGATAATGTGGATTATTTTATTAAGTTGAGTCCCAGCGATAACAGTGTTGAAAAACTTTTTAAATCATAGAAGATAGTATATTTTATTCTCTACTTGACTCTTTTAATGGATTACTCGTTCCGCTGCAGTTAAACTTGATGTTCGTTATATTTTATCAGTTTAACACTGTTGAAGGCTAATGATAATTTATTCTGCATTATCTTAGTCATAGTATTTTTTACTGGGCTAGTTGAGCTCACCCTTTATTTCACTGTTCTCTTCAGGAAATGAGAATATAGCTGGGACGAGTCGGGGAACGGAGTGATGGACCAGATGATAGTATTAGTAGTCCTCACTATTCTATTAAATAGTGTGACAATAATTGTAATGAGGACTCCTTTTGAGTTTGTATAGTCTCTAGTAGACAATAATTGTATTCAAACTCACAGTTATGTTTTGTCGTATTGTACACAACAGTTGTATTTGTATTCTGTACCATGTATCTGACGACCCAAGATGGGTGATGTATACCTAATTTTGGGGGCGTCACAAACTACATTACACCATATATTAGTTATACAAACATACCTAGGTCTCACAAGTACAGTACAAACTAATACTTTAACTCCAAAATATTACATCATTAATTAATTAATAAATTACTAATCACTATCTACTCTTCCTCGTTAGCTTTACCCTTTCCTTTATCTTTATTGTTCGAACCTTCAGGACCTTTTATTTTAACTGCAAATATAATTTGCAAGGGTGAGCAATTGTTTTGCCAGTAAGTATAAAACAATTTCATGAAGGAGATATATCATAAACAAAATATATAGTATTAAAGAGGTTCAACAAATTGATTATTAGAAATTTAGAAAACGATATGAATAAATAAGAAATGAAAGAATTCTTTTAATCTCAACCATACTGAGCGGTCGAAAGGGACCATGAACTCTACAATGTCCAACAATTATGAACTGTGAACTCTACAAAATGTTTAACAATCACAAAGACTGATAAACTCTACACAGGTACTTTAGGGGATCAACCTATCGTACCATATGTTATGCATAACATTTCTACAACGTTTATTGCGTTAAGTCGGTTACCTGACATAAATAACCCCTTTATCAGAGTTGTTCATACTCAGTGTTAGCCTCGGAATTTGCACCAAAATAATTGGATTGTATAAAATCATTTCCAAATGATCACAACGAAATATCACAATCAAGTTTAACCGAACAAATGATATAAACTTCTTTTATATTCGGTATAAGAAATTTTTCAGAATGATTCAGTGTTAATAATTGTATCACCCCCTTTCCGAAATAGAAAGAGATGTTACTCAAAAGATAACAAAACTGATGAATTTAAAAGCAAGGCTTAAAGCCACAACAAAATAGTCTTAATAACTGATAAATACCATAAGTCAACCATAACAAATCTCAAACCACAATCTAAAATAATTATTACAATTCCAAGTAAACTGACACATGAAGTCTAAACAGAATATTTCTAAATCATTGGAATGAATGGAGCTCTCATCACACTTGCCCTTGATTCCCCTGATTACCTGCCGAAAGAAAACACAGCATGAGCCAAATGCCCAGTACGGATATAGAATACAAATGATGAACCGAAATAACTAACTCAATTAAACGAAAAGAGACGAAACGAACTGAAACGAAACGAACAAAACTAACACAACGAAACAATAGGCTGAATCAAATGGCTGGGTATTATTTCATACCGAGCTCAAAATAATTAGTAATATACCTTGCCACACATGCAAGTCAAATAATGCCACACAGGCAACCACACATCGGACTGCGCAATCCAGATGCATGCAAAATCGGAAGGCGTGTTTGGCACAAACATCACCACTCCGCAAAACAGAACAGAACAGAATAGAAAACTAGGGTTGACCCATACGCCTCCCACAACAAACACCAAATGGCCAACTCCCATCGGAGCACAAAACGGAGATGCCGTGGACTGATCACACCGCCACAGAAGGTGTCATGCCTCGGTGCCAAGAGGACATACCTGTGGTACCCCCACAGGTGGTTATAGCTCAGGTATACCCTACGGTATTCTAACAAGGATACCATGTCACAACACATGCGACATAATATCAACAAAAAGGGTTTCTAATATGTTCATGTTAAACTGAAATGAATCATCAACTCAAAGTTTCCAAAAATATTAACATGTACTTTATACGAGAATCAAAATAAATACAAAAGATGATACACAAGATCAAGAGTACAAACACGAGTTCTAAGTATCAATACCAAGACGGAACTATCAAAATAAATTTTGACATGTTGTACTAGTCTAAAGAGTACAAATATGAGTTCCAACTATGAACACCAAACGAACTTCAAAATAAATTGACAAGGAATAATTATGAGATGCAATATTAAATTTCGAAACGAATAACGAAATGAACAAATAAAAAAAACAAAAGAGTCTCGCTAAAAGAGTACGGAATCCGTACCTGGATTAAGCAATGTAATACCCAAAGTATATTCCAAAAACTCGTTTAAACTCTCTCCGTTCAATCTAAATAATTAATAAGATTTTATTATAATCCAATCATTAATAACATAATACTATTAAATTTATTATTAAAAACTTTTATACTTATGTCGGTAAAATTAATTCAAAATACTATATATAAGTTTAATAAATATGTAAATTCCGTATATACAATTTCATGGCCAAAACTCAATGCTGCAGTTGATGGATAAATCCAATCCTTAAATATATATATATATATATATATATATATATATATATATATATATATATATAATAATAATAATAATAATAATAACATAATGATTGTTTGCAGCAACTAGGTAAATATACATATATTATATATATAGAATAATGTGTGTAACCAAACTCTATATGTATATCATATATATATATAAATTGTCAGAAGCAGTAAAAGAAATAAAAAACAAACCCGATACAATTCTCTCTCACAAGCACAAACACAATCACAACAAGTGACCTGCCTCGATTTACAGCAATAACCAGCGGCTTGACTTTTCTCTCTTTTCCTCAGATTATATAAGGAAAATAAAATTAGGTTTAGTTATTTATTCACTTAAAAAGAATAGATTTTATTAATTAATATATTTATTAACTCTCTAAATTTTAAAATGATTTTAAAAATTACACAATAAAAATTAGAGCTACTTAATTTAAAGCCCGATTTTACCCATTTAATTTACCCAACACTTATTAATACATTAGCCCACAAAAAAATTAAATGACTATTTTAACCCAAAATAAAAGACAGTCCAATTAATATGTTTAAAACAAAACAATTTTTATTATATAATATTTATTTATTAGTTAATTTTTTACCGGGTATTTTATCACCTACCCCTTAAAAGAATTCCGTCCCCGGAATCAAAAGAATAGAACGTACCTAATTATCAAAAAGATGCGGATATTCCGCTCGAATAGACTCCTCAATCTCCCAAGTGGCTTCCCGCTCCGAATGATTCCTCCACAAAACCTTAACAAACGAAATTGTCTTCCTTCTCATAATCCGCTCTTGACGATCCAAAATCGCCTCGGCTTGCTCCTCATAAGTAAGATCCTCCCGAATCTTATCGAATGGATATTGCTCCACGTGCAACGGATGATAATGATAACTCCTCAACACCGACACATGAAACACATTGTGCACGTGAGCTAGCTGCGGAGGCAAAGCTAACCGATATGCAACCTCACCAACCCTCTCCAGAATCTCAAATGGGCCAATGTAACGCGGACTAAGTTTCCCTTTCAACCCAAATCGCCGAATGCCCTTCCAAGGAGAAACCTTTAGAAACACATGCTCACCAGGTTCAAACTCTAAAGTCCTCCTATGCTTATCAGCATAACTCTTCTGCCGTGATCGAGCCGATTTTAATTTCTCCTTAGCCACCGCTACCTTCTCCATAGTAATTTGAACTAACTCAGGCCCTTCTATGGCCCTTTCGCCAACCTCATCCCAACAAGTTGGTGCCCGACACTTTCTACCATACAATGCCTCAAACGGAGCCATCCCAATACTTGCATGCCAGCTGTTGTTGTAAGCAAACTCAACTAGGCTCAAGTAATCCTCCCAATTACCTGACCACTCAAGTGCACAAGACCTCAACATATCCTCCAACGTCTGAATAGTCCTTTCGGATTGTACATCAGTCTGTGGATGGAAAGAAGTACTAAAGTTGAGCCGAGTGCCCCAGGCTCGTTGAGACCCTTTCCAAAACCGTGAAGTAAACCATGGGTCCTGATCTGAAACAATAGACATCGGAGTACCATGAAGTCTAACAATCTCCTGCTGAAAGATATGTGCTAACCTATCCACCGAGTAATCCTCACGGATAACCAAAAAGTGTGTCGATTTAGTCCACCGATCCACCACTACCCAAATGGCATCATTCTTCCTGAAAGTCTTCGGCAAACCAGTCACAAAATCCATCGTGATATCTTCCCACTTCCACACTGGAATTTCTAATTGTTGCAGCAAACCACTTACTCGTTGATGTTCTATCTTCACTTGTTGACAAGTAAGACACTTCCCAACATATTCAGCCACGTCTCGTTTCATCCCATTCCACCAAAAATTCTTCTTCAAATCCCTATACATCTTTGTAGAACCTGGATGAATAGAAAATGGCGAACTATGAGACTCAGCCAACACCGCCTCTCGAATTATTGGATCGGATGGTACACACAACCGCTAACCCAACCAAATCACACCATGGTCATCAATACGAAACTCGGACTGCTTGCCCTCCTCTAGATTCTGCGTCATACTCCACAACTATCCATCTTCCTTTTGAGCTTCTTTGACACGCGAGATAAGAGAGGGCTCAACTCTCATACCCGCTAAATGCCCATCTGAACCTCGTACATACAACTCCTGTAACAACCCGATATTTTCTATATAAATAAATAAGAAATTTTGCGTATAATTTTTTTTTATTAAGGATGAGGATTTGTACAAGATAATGAGTATATGTATTTATGTGGTAAATAAAAATATATTTATTGCATAAATGTTTACAAGTAAATTTATTTTAGAATTATTAATTATTATAAAGTACATTCTTATAATAATTTTATAGTAGAAATATTTTTATTAATTATTTTTCATGAATATATAGTCATATATTATTTAAATAATATATGAAGTGATTTTTAGAATAAATATAATAATTATTTTATTATATGAATTTTAGTACAAATTATTAAGTTAATTATTTTACCTTAATTATTAAGGTTAAATAGGAAGAATAAATCAGATATGGAATTCAAACCCTAATTTTGGATTATTGTCAAGATATGAGAATAATAATATAATATTAATTATATTTTGATTTTTCAGCGCTATTAATATGTACTGTATTTTCGTATTGATAATGGTAGGTCAATTACAATGTATTATGACCAAACCCTAATAATAATGTTAAACCCTAATTTGAGATCCAAATTAGAGTGCAAGATTATTTTATAAGTGTGTTATACAATTTATGTCGTGTATTAAATGTATTAATTAGGTGAACCCTAATTATAATCTAGAAACCCTAAATAATTTTTGAAAATGAGGAACCCTAATTTGAAATTTAAATTAGTGTTCGAGATTGGTTATAATTATGTTAATATGATTAATTAACAAGTATTATAATTACATTTGTTAATTTTAGAAACCCTAAATTTTTAAACCCTAATTTGATAATTAGAAAACCTAATTATAACTGGTAACCCTAATTATCAAAATCGTAAACCCTAATTATTATTTTAGCAATGTTAATGATAATTATATGATATTAAACTCTAATGTTCCTGTATAGCATAATTAGAAAATTAATAATAATTAAAAAACCCAAATTTCAAAATTTTAGAAACTAAAAGTTATTTAATTTTATTTATTTTTGTGTAAACTTTAATTGGAAATCCTATTATTATTTTATGCTAAACCTTAGGGTTAAACCCTAAGGGTTTACCAAGTTCCATTTTGCCCTTAAAAATCCAAACCAAATGACCATTATACCCCTAAATGCATTATTTTGGCTATCTTGTAGGTTTTGACAATAGGTTGAGTGGGTGAACCACTTCAACCACCCCATGTGCTCAAAATAATAGCAACAAGCAATATACACCAGCCATTCATGCATCTAGCAAGTTATATAAATAGATTTGAAGAGAGAGAAATGTCATTTGTTACTTACATTTTGCCCAACTCTAAAACTAAGCTCTCTCTCTCTCTAACCTCCAAAATATACAAGTATATCAGTCCTAAATCAAAGCCCCACGATCAGCTATAACAAATCAGAAGTCAGAAATCAAGATTTGTCAAAGTAAAGGTATAAACCTTAACAAGAAATCTGTCCAATAGTCTGTCATTAGATGTTAATTTTTTTGTGTTAAACATGTTATATAAGGTGTCTAAGGATGATCTGAGTTGCTAGATGTTAGATCCATAATATCTAGAGGCTCAGATTTGAAGATTTAAAGAATCTGGAAAAATATTTTTTTGTTGTCTGACAACGAATGTCAGACCTTATATCTCTATGATTTTTAATGTGTTTTGTATTTTGAAAGTTTGTAGTTGTAGTCTAATATGTGCTCTTGGATATGGGCTTGAAATCAGACTTAGATATGTGTTAGATTGCTTGATATTGTTGGTCAAAGGTCGTTGACCGACCATGACCAGACTATTTCTGGGTAACCCAGAAATGGGCTTTCAGTGTCTGACAAGTTTTTGTTGGTCTTGGATCTGTCAGTGTGTGTATGTTTTGGTTCTTTTGTTGCATTAAAGTTATAGTATGGTAGTTATACTACAGGTTAATACTCTTAGATAGCTTTTATCACAAACGTGTGAGATTTAGAGGATGGTCAAACTAGACAGAAAGTCCACGGATGAACTTTCTGGGTAACCCAGAAAGTCCATGAGCGTGGTTTCTGACAACGTTTGACCGGACAAGATCTTGGTATTATGTTGTTGTTTTGTTTATGTGTTGTAATAGAAATGTTGTCCTACATGCTAGCTACAACCTGGAACTTTTAGATCACAAAAGCAATACCTGAATCAGAAGTTATGGGAACCCAAAAGTGAACAGTCGAACTGTTCTTCATTTCTGGGTAACCCAGAAATGAAGAACAACCTCTGACAACACTTTTGGAGGCTCAGATCTCCTTGGTTATAAGTGTTATGGTCATGATTGTTGTTGTAACCTGAAGTGTTACACTAGTACTACACGCTCTAATGCTTAGTTGGTCCAGAATCACACTACACACTGAATTATTGGAAGTCAAACGTGCTTATTCGGTAACTGCCTATGAGTTTCTGAGTTTGGCCAAGAACATGAAGAATACCTATAGCGACGGTTCTGTCGCTATAGGTGGTCTTTAGTGACAGATATTATTTATTTTTCCAGAAATTAATAAAAAAAATAGAAAAATTAGTTTTAAATTATTAAAAATACAAAATAAATTATTAAAAATTATTTTAAATTCCGAAAATTAGTTTTTAATTATTTTAAATATATTTCATAAATGTTTAATATTTTTAGAATATTAAAAGTATTTAATTTATTTAATTATAATATTAAATAAATTATTTAAAAATGATTTTAATATTGGAAAAATCATTAAAAATTATATTATGATATAAAAAAATATTTTAAGTTATTTTTAATGACTTTTAATATTTTGTGATAAATTTTATTAATAAATTGATATTAAAGGTAATTAATTTATTTACTAAACGAATTAAATAAATTAATTAAAAATGATTTTATTATATTAAAAATTATTTTAAATAATAATAAGGTATTTAAAAATATTTTAAGTTATAAAACATAACTTTTAATATTTAAAGATAAATTTTATTAATTAATTAATTATTAATGATATTAAAGTTATTTAATAATTATATTAAATAATTGAGTTTAAAAATGATTTTAATATTAAAAATCATTTTAAATGAAAATAAAGTGTTTAAAAATATTTTAAGTTATAAAATATAACTTTTAATATTTAAAGGATAATTTCATTAATAATTAAATATTAATCATTATTAGGTTATTACTAATGATATTAAATTTATTTAATAATTATATTAAATAAATAGTTTATAAATGGTTTTATTAATTTAAAAATTATTTGAAAGGATATAAATGAATTAAAAATATTTTAGGTTATGAATAATGATTTTTAATATTTTGATAAATAGAACATTAATACCTTAATATTAATGGTAATTATTTAGAAATGATTTTAAATGTTTTAAAAATCATTTAAGGGTAATATTAATACTTTAAAAATATTTTGAGTTATTATAAATAACTTTAATATTTTAAAAATGATTTCATTAATAGTTTAATACTAATTAAATATTAATGATAATAGAATTGATTAGTATTTAAATCATTTTAATGTGATTCCGATGTTTGAAATTTCGTGATAAATTATAATAAATATTTTAAAATTATATTAAGTCATTTAAAAATAATATGACTGATATTAAGTTACAGAATAGAGTCTTAGACTCGATTACTACCCGATAAAGTTATCGGTACACCGACATATTTCAGAAATTGATCTGGACTTAGATAATGTGATTAGATAAGTGATTATTTGTGATTCAATGGTTGTTAAATCTATGTACCAATGTGATTAGGATATGTGCTGACTGCAATAAACAGTGTTATGTGTTATAGTATGTTGTTCTAATAAAACGAACGATCTTATTAATGATAGGTCGTGGGATAAGCGATAAATCTAAATTGCAAACTGTAAGCAACGCTTCAGGCAAGTATCTTACCTTTGCATTTTTTTAATGCAATGGACATGAGCAAGAATATTTACGAATGATATTATTACTGTACAGATTATTAACCTTATATTATATACGCTCATTGCTTATCAACATGTTAGTATATGGTAATTCAGATATATATATATATTCTGTTCGTTAATTTTTGAAAATGGTTATACAAGTGTCCCCACTTGGATAATCATTGTATTTTATCACATGTTGATATACCTTTGTCAATTACCCGTATACATATATGTTGAATTATAGATTATTGTTGAACAAGATAAAACCTTTGATTTAGAACCCAGACAAGTATGAACATCTCTACACGGGAAAACATTTGTGCGCCCAAGGCGGATAGAGTGAACGATACCCTCGTTCTTGTATGTAGTATTGATCAATGCAGGGCATAACGGGCTGATCACCCCCGTGCCCGTAAGTTATGACGGTTTACAGATGAATTTCTGTTTAACCTTTTCGAAAATGAAAACAATGTTCATGGCATGTCACCATAACTCCAGTTAGAGTCAATATGTAGTTTCAAAAAATTTGAAAGAGAGTTGTTATGTTATATTTATCGGTTCAGAATACTTCACAACTATTGACTTGTTGTAGAAGAATAGTACAAAGAAAATATTTAAATCCTTTCAGCTTATATATATATAATTGCTATTACTTGCTGGGCACTCAAATGCTCATCCTTGCTTAATTTAAATGTTTTCAGATAAGTGTGAACGACCAGAGAGCTCTGCTAAAACCAAGGAAAAAGGGAAAGGTTGCTGATTGAATGCAAATGTTATCTTGTGTAATAGTTGATATTAATATTAAAACAATTATGATATATATTATCTATCATGGGTTGTAATGAATGTTTAAAGGTTACGTACTTGGGATTAGACTCTGATGATATGCAAATTAAGTTGATCTTTATATTTTTGTTATTATTATTTGTATTATTCTGCTCATAGAAATGGTATCGTGAAGAACCGAGTTCGGGTTTCAAGTACCCGAGTTTGGGGTCCTCACAGGTTGGTATCAGAGCTTAGGGGTTAAAAATCTTAGGTGGGCTAGACCTTAGGCTATAACTGTAACAACCCCAAAATAGGTTCATTCCATCCAACCTATTCTGAGTCGCCAAATACATGGTACAAAAAACAACTACAACTTTATTACAACAATTGTCGTGCAAAATACAACAACACATATGCTGTGAGTTTGGATACAAATATATACCAAATGTGACTCATGTTCCAACCGTGGACATCACCTCACAATAACACCTTACATAAAGGTATAGTCAAAAACTGTTTTAGAAATTAGAATCTTTGAAAAGTGCTCAAGGAAACCTTCGTACATGGGAGGCCACGCGTCTAGGTTATGATAGATATCATATGGCCACAGAATTATCCTTGGTTGACCCAATAGACCCCAAAGAAAAACGAGAAGATTACTATCATATTCTTCCCAATGGTGAGTCTTCTCTTGACTTATCATTATCTCCACTGTCTCTAATTGAGAATTATACTTCAAACAAACACCAAGATTATATAGGTAGTGCCCATAGATATACTCAGCAAGTGGATGAGCACAACCCTGTCCTATGATGACACGAGGTTGTATGTCATTAGACATCTTGTATGATAGTGACAAAACACCCTTCCAACGTTGGGTTCGCCTCACCCTATTTTCTTCACCAAATATAACTACTAAATGATGACCACCGTTCTATTCCCTTGTTACCCCCGCTCGACCCAGCTACACTCTTATTACCTGAAAGGAATTGTGAAGCAAAAGGGTGAGCACAACCAGCTCAGTAAAGAATATCATGACTAAAGATAATTAAATTATTAATAGCCTTCATCAATAATAAATCAGAGATTTAGAACATATGGTAAATGATAAAAATTTCAACCATAGTTGCAGCGGAATGAGCAATCCATTAGAAGAGTCAAATAGACTATAAAGTCTATTATCTTCTCCATGTTAAAAATCCACCAACAATATTTTATCCATGTAACATCACTCAACAGTTCCTTTCCACAATCATATGAATAACTCATAATCATAATTGTGACTATAAATTTTTCTTCGCACCCAGGACGAAGAATATTTTCATCACCTGTCTTTACCTGAAACATCAAAGATCATGGTTATACCAAATCACAATTCCTGTTTATAATCATACTAACAAATCCATCTTTGCACTACGGGCCAAAGATATTCATCAACAAACCATCTTTGCACTACGGGCCAAAGATATTCATCAACAAACCATCTTTGCACTACGGGCCAAAGATATTCAACAACAGTTCATCTTTGCACTACAGGCCAAAGATATTCATCAACAGGCCATCTTTGCACTACATGCCAAAGATATTCATCAACAATTCATATTTGCACTACAGGCCAAATATATTCATATCTCAAAGAAATATATAATCATTTCAGAATTTATATAAACAATAATTATAACCATGTTGATCAATTCACCTTTGCACTTAAGCTTAAGATATTCAATTATAAATTCAATGGTCATGATCATACCAGTCACAATTCAACTTTGCACTACAGGCCAAAGAGAACCCTAGTCATGATCATACCAATAATCTACCCATCTTTACACTCCAGTGAAAGAGAATTTCAACATCAGGGTTATAAAAATGTTATATATGATGATAAAAATAATATGATCAACATATAGTTTTAATCTCAAGAGTAATATTCGTAACTCATGAATAGTAACCCCGACACAAAAGATAGAAATTCTACAATAAAATTCATACCAATATTTCGGTATAATGATATTGAAAGAATAACATTACTTAAATTTATAAACAATTTATTTTAATTGTTTACACTTTACTAATTAATGCATTTAATCATCATAAAATGCCAACTCTTACAATTTCATCATCAATAACCAAAACCCTCATCAAAAATCTGCATATACCTCATATAGGATTCTCAAGCCATAAAATCCTATTTTCCAATTTTCTTTCTTCACAAAACATATTTAATTCATTTACTCATAACTAGACCATTTTCATGAAAAATACCAAATCAGTTCCAAAAATATTTCTTTTCTGGGATTTAGCATAATATAGTCTCATAGTGAACATATATTTTTCTCAGAATTTTTAAAAGTCATTTACTATTTTTCATATGGCCAAAATAGCCGAATATTTAGACATTTATCAAAAGTTGTACTTTTGTCTAAAAATTCTGAAATTTACAGAGTATACTTCTATCATATACATGTACTCCCAATAAAAATTTCATCAATTTTGGAGTTAACCACAAGGAATTATAAGCTGTTACTTCTAAAATAGTCTTTTCTCATAAAATTCATAACTCTCAATCTATACATCCAAAAATCACCATTTTTGGATACAATCAAGAAAACTCATCAGAATATCATTTCAAATTTTTCCAGAATTTTTGAAGATCAGAAAAATTACGAAACTGAAAATCATAACAACCTTTAAAATCCCTTAATATCCCTTACTATCCCTTACTATCCCTTACCTCAAAAGAGCAGTACTTCTGACTGGATATCGGATATGATGCTGAAGGAAACTTGCACTGAATAGCAACTCTCAAAGTATCTAAATACTCACAAAATATGCTTCATAATATAGAGAGAGAAAGAGAGAAAGCTTATGTTTCTGGTGTGATTTTCAATTCTAACTTAGCCCTCTATTTATAGGAAAATTTTGGTAGGTTTGACCTGTAACCTGATGGCTTTACCTGCTACTATTCCCACCCACCACATTTGAAATATAATTCAGCACATTTCTTCACCAACCACAAGTGGGTCCCACCAATTCTAGAATTTTCCACCAAAATGATAAACTCCGAAAATTTAACAATTTCTGAACCAGTCATCTTGTAAAATTCATAATAAATCATACGTTCATTTTTAACGGTTCAAAATTTATGGACATATACTCAACTTATATATGTATAACATATCCAAAAATTACCACGATCCAACGGTCGGATTAAAAATTATAACCCCCGCAAAATATCTCAAAAAAACCCTGATTTTTAATACCTCCATTCCGACAAAAATACGGATAAAAATCTCAACATTAACTCCTTCATTTTTAACCACAAAAATATATCCCTCATTTATATCCACATAAAATAAATATTTTCTTATCATATGAATCAATAATTAATTATTCACAAATAATATTATAGAATCACATTTATGACAACCAGGCCGTTCCCAGGAAAGAGGGGGCTTTCCAATAAGAATTTCTCCTTACTGGCGCGCAATTAGATGACCAAACCTCTCCTTAGACAGAACTTTCTAGACATTACCAATAATGTTATCTAATAATATTATTCAAATAATATGAATTATTGATCTGATAAAGGAAAATACTGTGCATCAACAATTATTGAACAACAATAATATAAAATTTCAACGTAGCAATTATTGAATCAATAAAATAAAATATTGAACAGTAATTACTGTAATAATTATTGAGTAGTGCCTTCTTACGTAAGAGTCAATAATTTCAAAAATACTATGCAATACCGTGTGCTACTGTGCAATAACGCGTATTACTGTATTTTAACCACCGGGTATTCCAATAGTGTTAACGGTAACAACTACGCCGTTATTTGTAAAAACTCAAATTTGTCATTTTCTTCACCCGACAGTTATTCGTTATGGGGCCCACAAATAGCTGCGCTGTCGTACGAATATTCCCCGACAGAAAGAATATTCCACGACCAAACGAATATTCCCCGACAACAATGATTATTTTATAACCACTTGCTTATTTTGAACAATTTTCACATTTCACCCATAACTTTAATTTTTTTATCAATTTAACCATTTACTAAATTGTAATTATAAGAAAATTTGAATACTTTTATTTCATAAAATTCGGGGTCTTACAATAACCTTAGAACAGAGGAAAACGTTGAAAATACAAATAACTCATATAGAGTTTAAAAAGAGATGAATTGACTAAATTCATCGTCAAACTAAATAAAAGATAACTTGTATAAAACTCTTATTTGTTGTGTGTATATACTCTATGCTAATCAGGATAATTTATGTGTGTAGATGTCAGGTGAAAAAGGATTCGATTACCCTCGGATCGTAAAGAAGGAGCCAATATCGAAGCCGATAGCTGACATAGAGGTTCACAATGAAAATAACTCAGAAGATTTGATTATTGTGGAAAACATAGTACCAGATCCGGAGATGGTGGAGCTGACAGATAGCGATTCAAACACTAATGTTGAAGCTGATCAAACATCAACAGAGATGCAGAATCTGAAGAACAAGGTTTCTTCTCTGAAAAGGCTGTGAGAGATAGAAAAGCTGTTGAATAGTCAGTTGCGTCAAGCGTTAATAGAAATAATGGAAGGACAAGATAAGCTTAAGATCCAAATTGGTCAGATGGGAGCCACAAGAAACACATCGTGTGCAGCTCCAGACAAGAAAGGGAAGAGAAAGATAGAAGACCATGACTTAGGAAAATCCAATAAGAAGAAATGGAAAAGAATATGTTATCTTTGCGGCTATGAGGGACATACTACTCTGTATTGTCCTGACTACAAAAAAGGAGCATGTTTTATCTGTGGGATAGAAGGTCATCAGGCGAAAAGTTGTCCAATGAAAAAGAATAATAAATAAGTAGTATAGGTTCTGTTATGATGTAGGTGTGTTTAATATGTGTGCTTAGTATGTCTGTGTAATGTAATATTCTAAAACTTTTGTGTTGGTCAAGTCTGTAAATCCTGACTTTTGAAGTCACAAAGGGATGAATGATGTTTAAAGCATTATATGCTATGCTATGTAAAATATTCGTTGAATGAATATGAATCTATGTTTGAATGATGAAACCAGTTTAAGATATTAAACTAATTTGATAAGGTTTAGAATGTAAGTTAAATTATGATTTTATTTAATCAGATAATGCCGCCAAGACGTCGAACTCGCAACCAAAGGGCAGAAGAGTCTGTCAACAATGTTGAGGGACAACAACAAGTTGATCCAATGCAGCAATTTGCAAACATGTTAGCTCAGGCTATGCAACAGGGAATACCAGTCGCTAGAAACTAGCCGGACAACCGCTTAGCGAACTTCAAAGACTTTAAGGCTGTAGGACCACCGGAATTCAAAGGTACAACTGACCCTGTTGAAGCCCAAACATGGGTTAAGGAAATTGAAAAAGCATTCGTGGTAGCTAGGGTATCTGAGGGGCAAAAGACCGTTTTTGCCACCTACATGATGAAGGGGGAAGCAAATTTTTGGTGGAAAGCGAATCAGGCTAGGGCAGGAGAAGGTGTAGTCACATGGGATAGATTTAAAACTTTATTTTTTGAAAACTATTTTTCACCAAGTATGTAGGCGAGGATGGAGGTTAAATTTTTAGAGTTGAAGCCGGAGAATATGACGGTGTCTGAATACGCCACCACATTCAATGAGTTAGCTAGGTTTGCCCCGCATCAAGTCGATACGGAGGCTAGGAAAGCGAGAAGGTTTGAGCTGGGATTGAAACCTTGGCTCTACAACAAAGTGGCGGTGTTGCAAATTCCTACATTTGCAGCACTCATGGAGAAAGCGATCATAGCTGAGGAGGGAAGTGAGGCCATGAGCCTTTACAATAAGGAGAGGAAGAATAAGGGTAAGACCGAAGGAGCTGGAAAAGTAGGAGTTAATAGTGGGAGCAGGAGTGGAGATAGCAAGAGGAAGGTAAGCAGTTTTGCAAGTGTATAAGTGAAACAAGAAGGTGTTAAGAAACAAATAGTGCCATGTAGGACATGTGGGAAGAATCACTCGGGGGAGTGTTTGAAAGGAAAATTTATTTGCTACAAGTGCGGGCAGGAGGGCCATATCTCTCCCAACTGCCCCAATCCTAGGATGAATAGTGGATGTTTTATATGCGGATCAACAGAGCACAAGGTGAAAGATTGTCCGAAGAGGAGGGTGGAGACAGGAAGTGTGAACATGAGCACTGGCAGTGGGACGTTAGCAATCACAGGACCGACTTCGTTGAGCAAGCCGACAAAATCTATGGCAAGGGTCTACAACATGACAGTCCAGGACACGACAGCAGCTGACAATGTAACTCCAGGTATTATTCGTATAACTTTTATTTTATTATACATGATTTTCCTATTTTTAGTAAATTAGTTTATAAAGAAATTTTGAGGAGGAATTTGAGTTCTTTTAGAAAATAAATTTTCGTTTAATCAGAAAGATAAGCTTTATGTGAGCAGTTAAAGATCAGTTCGATCAAAGTTGATCGAGATCTACTTGTGATGATTATGTATGCTATGTGCCGTGTATGTATAGGTTTTAAAACGGTGATTCCGGGGACGGAATCTTTATAAGGGAGGGTGAATGTAACAACCCGATATTTTTTACATAAATAAATAAGAAATTTTGCGTATAATTTTTTTTATTAAGGATGAGGATTTGTACAAGATAATGAGTATATGTATTTATGTGGTAAATAAAAATATATTTATTGCATAAATGTTTACAAGTAAATTTATTTTAGAATTATTAATTATTATAAAGTACATTCTTATAATAATTTTATAGTAGAAATATTTTTATTAATTATTTTCCATGAATATATAGTCATATATTATTTAAATAATATATGAAGTGATTTTTAAAATAAATATAATAATTATTTTATTATATGTATTTTAGTACAAATTATTAAATTAATTATTTTACCTTAATTATTAAGGTTAAATAGGAAGAATAAATCAGATATAGAATCCAAACCCTAATTTTGGATTATTGTCAAGGTATGAGAATAATAATATAATATTAATTATATTTTGATTTTTCAGCGCTATTAATATGTACTGTATTTTCGTATTGATAATGGTAGGTCAATTACGGTGTATTATGACCAAACCCTAGTAATAATGTTCAACCCTAATTTGAGATCCAAATTAGAGTGCAAGATTGTTTTATAAGTGTGTTATACAATTTATGTCGTGTATTAAATGTATTAATTAGGTGAACCCTAATTATAATCTAGAAACCCTAAATAATTTTTGGAAATGAGGAACCCTAATTTGAAATTTAAATTAGTATTCGAGATTGGTTATAATTATGTTAATATGATTAATTAATAAGTATTATAATTACATTTGTTAATTTTAGAAACCCTAAATATTTAAACCCTAATTTGATAATTAGAAAACCTAATTATAATTGGTAACCCTAATTATCAAAATCATAAACCCTAATGGCTATTTTAGCAATGTTAATGATAATTATATGATATTAAACCGTAATGTTCCTGTATAGCGTAATTAGAAAATTAATCATAATTAAAAAACCTAAATTTCAAAATTTTAGAAACTAAAAGTTATTTAATTTTTATTTAATTTTATTTATTTTTGTGTAAACTTTAATTGGAAATCCTATTATTATTTTATGCTAAACCTTAGGGTTAAACCCTAAGGGTTTGCCAAGTTCTATTTTGCCCTTAAAAATCCAAACCAAATGACCATTATACCCCTAAATGCATTATTTTGGCTATCTTGTAGGTTTTGACAATAGGTTGAGTGGGTGAACCACTTCAACCACCCCATGTGCTCAAAATAATAGCAACAAGCAATATACACCAGCCATTCATGCATCTAGCAAGTTGTATAAATAGATTTGAAGATATAGAAATGTCATTTGTTACTTACATTTTGCCCAACTCTCAAACTAAGCTCTCTCTCTCTCTCTAACCTCCAAAATATACAAGTATATCAGTCCTAAATCAAAGCCCCGCGATCAGCTATAACAAATCAGAAGTCAGAAATCAAGATTTGTCAAAGTAAAGGTATAAACCTTAGCAAAAAATCTGTCCAATAATCTGTCATTAGATGTTAATTTTTTTGTGTTAAACATGTTATATAAGGTGTCTAAGGATGATCTGGGTTGCTAGATGTTAGATCCATAATATCTAGAGGCTCAGATTTGAAGATTTAAAGAATCTGGAAAAATATTTTTTTGTTGTCTGACAACGAATGTCAGACCTTATATCTCTATGATTTTTAATGTGTTTTGTATTTTGAAAGTTGGTAGTTGTAGTCTAATATGTGCTCTTGGATCTGGGCTTGAAATCAGATTTAGATCTGTGTTAGATTGCTTGATATTGTTGGTCAAAGGTCGTTGACCGACCATGACCAGACTATTTCTAGGTAACCCAGAAATGGGCTTTCAGTGTCTGACAAGTTTTTGTTGGTCTTGGATCTGTCAGTGTGTGTATGTTTTGGTTCTTTTGTTGCATTAAAGTTATAGTATGGTAGTTATACTACAGGTTAATACTCTTAGATAGCTTTTATCACAAACGTGTGAGATTTAGAAGATGGTCAAACAAGGCAGAAAGTCCACGGATGAATTATAATAAATGTTTTAAAATTATATTAAGTCATTTAAAAATAATATGACTGATATTAAGTTACAGAATAGAGTCTTAGACTCGATTATTACCCGATAAAGTTGTCGGTACACCGACATGTTTCAGAAATTGATCTGGACTTAGATAATATGATTAGATAAGTGATTATTTATGATTCAATGGTTAAATCTATGTGCCAATGTGATTAGGGTATGTGCTGACTGCAATTAGCAGTGTTATGTGTTATAGTATGTTGTTCTAATAAAACGAACGATCTTATTAATGATAGGTCGTGAGATAAGCGATAAATCTAAATTGCAAACTGTAAGCAGCGCTTCAGGCAAGTATCTTACATTTGTATTTTCTTTATGCAATGGACATGAGTAAGAATATTTACGAATGATATTATTACTGTACAGATTATTAACCTTATATTATATACGCTCATTGCTTATCAACATGTTAGTATATGGTAATTCAGATATATATATTCTGTTCGTTAATTTCTGTAAATGGTTATACAAGTGTCCCCACTTGGATATTCATTGTATTTAATCATATGTTGATATACCTTTGTCAATTAGCCGTATACATATATGTTGAATTATAGATTATTATTGAACAAGATAAAACCTTTGATTTAGAACCCAGACAAGTATGAACATCCCTACACGGGAAAACATTTATGCGCCCAAGGCGGACAGATTGAACGATACCCTCGTTCTTGTATGTAGTATTGATCAATGCAGGGCATAACGGGCTGATCACTCCCGTGCCCGTAAGTTATGAAGGTTTACAGATGAATTTCTGTTTAACCTTTTCGAAAATGAAAACAATGTTCATGGCATGTCACCATAACTCCAGTTAGAGTCAATATGTAGTTTCAAAAAATTTGAAAGAGAGTTGTTATGTTATATTTATCGGTTCAGAATACTTCACAACTATTGACTTGTTGTAGAAGAATAGTACAAAGAAAATATTTAAATCCTTTCAGCTTATATATATATATATATATATATATATATATATATAATTGCTATTACTTGCTGGGCACTCAAATGCTCATCCTTGCTTAATTTAAATGTTTTCAGCTAAGTGTGAACGACCAGAGAGCTCTGGTAAGACCAAGGAAAAAGGGAAAGGTTGCTGATTGAATGCAAATGTTATCTTGTGTAATAGTTGATATTAATATTAAAACAATTATGATATATATTATCTATCATGGGTTGTAATGAATGTTTAAAGGTTACGTACTTGGGATTAGACTCTGATGATATGTAAATTAAGATGATCTTTATATTATTGTTATTATTATTAGTATTATTCCGCTCATAGAAATGGTATCGTGAAGAACCCAGTTCGGGTTTCAAGTACCCGAGTTTGGGGTCCTCACAACTCCAACTCTAGCCGATCCATATCCAAAATAAGCTGAGGTTGTGTAATAAGGGCTGCTACACTCCCTGAACTCTTCCGGCTAAGAGCATCTATAACCACATTCGCCTTCCCAGGGTGATACTGAATTCTAGTATCATAATCTTTTAGAAGCTCCAACCAACGCCTCTGCCTCATGTTGAGCTCCTTTTGAGTGAAAATGTATTTAAAACTTTTGTGATCGGTGAAGATATCACAAGTCTTTCCATACAAATAATGCCTCCAAATCTTTAGGGCAAAGATCACCGCTGCCAACTCCAAATCATGAGTGGGGTAGTTCACCTCGTAAGGTTTAAGCTGCCTAGAAGCATAAGCAATCACCTTACCGTGTTGCATCAAAACACACCCCAAGACCTTCTTAGAAGCATCACTATAAATCTGGTAACCTCCCGTCCTCGACGGCAATGCAAGTATAGGAGCTGTCACAAGTCGTTTCTTCAACTCCTCAAAACTTTTCTCGCGCTCCTCACTCCACACAAACTTCGTGCCCTTCCTCATCAATTGAGTCAATGGCAAGGCAAGCAAGGAAAACCCTTCCACAAACCTCCTATAATACCCTGCCAAACCCAAGAAACTCCTAATCTCTGTCACCGTAGTAGGTCTCGACCATTTAGTGATAGCCTCAACCTTCGCAGGATCCACCTTAATGCCTTCAGCAGAAACAACATGGCCCAAAAATGCAACCTGCTCCAACCAAAACTCGCATTTAGAGAATTTAGCATACAACTTCTCTTTCTGCAAAATCCCCAACACTGTGCGAAGATGCTCCTCATGCTCTTCCTTAGACTTGTCATCAATAAATATAATGACAAATTGGTCCAAGTACTCCCTGAACACCCGATTCATTAAATCCATAAACACCGCCGGAGCATTAGTCAACCCGAATGGCATCACCAAAAACTCATAATGCCCATAGCGAGTGCGAAATGCTGTCTTAGGGATATCCTCATCCCTCACCCTCAACTGATGATAGCCTGACCTCAAGTCTATCTTCAAAAAATACTTTGCCCCTTGAAGTTGGTCAAACAAGTCATCAATCCTCGGTAATGGATACCGATTCCTGATGGTGATCTTGTTCAACTCCCTGTAGTTTATACACAGCCTCATAGACCCATCTTTCTTCTTCACAAACAAAACTGGAGCACCCCACGGAGAAACACTCGGCCGAATCACACCACGATCTAACAGTTCCTTATAACTGCTCCTTCAACTCCTGTAACTCCAACGGTGCCATCCGATACGGCGCCTTAGAGATAGGCTCCGCACCAGGAACAAGCTCAATAGCAAACTCCACTTCCCGCTGTGGTGGCAACCCTGACAACTCCTCAGGAAACACATCGAAAAAGTCACGAACAATTGGAACATCTTCAATACGAGACTTACCCTTAGAGGTATCTTTCACAAACGCCAAATACCCCTTATAACCCTTTGCCACCAACTTTCCAGCCTTCAAAGCTGAAATTAATTTCACCACTCTACTCGGCTGTGAACCCTGAAACACGAATTCTAGAGACTTCACATCTCCAAATATAACCTTCTTCGCTTGACAATCGATAGTGGCCTGGTGCTTATCCAACCAGTCCATCCCAAGAATGACATTAAAATCGTGCATACACATCGGAAGAAGATTAAAGCTACATATCTTATCCTCAAAACTGATCGGACACCCTCGATACAAATCAGAAATAATAACAGAAGTACCCATCGGGGTAGCAATAGACATAACAGAATCTAAAGACTGAGATGGCACACCCAGGTGCCGAACAAAAGACTGAGCAACAACAGAATGAGTAGAACCCATATCAAATAAAATAGAAGCCTCACGATTACCAATTAAAAGAGTACCCGAAACAATACCTGGTGCACCTACCGCCTGGTTATATGTCAAGGCAAACACTCGACCACCCTGACGCTGACCTCCATTGCCACCATTATCGCCACCTCCACCATTTCCACGTGGCCCGGTACAATCTCTAGCCATATGACCCATCTGTCCACACAAGAAGCATGCACCAGTGAGTCTGTGGCATTGCCTCCCCGGATGGTTTGCCCCACAAGTAGCACAAGGTGCTATCAGAATGAGATTTGGGTTACCCCCACCAGTTGGTCCCGGATAACGACGCTGATTCTGCCCCTGCTAACGATTATGCCCATGCTAACAATTCTGACCATGCCAAGGTAGCTGAAGCTGACGATTTTGTCCTTGCTGAGGCATCTGCTGATAACCCCTATTTTGATTCTGGCCACGCCACTGCCCTTGCTGGCCACCACGGTTCTTGTTTCACTGACCACCCTGATTCTTCCCGTGCTGACCCGAAGTTTGACCCTGCTGGTCATCTCTGTCCCTCTTTCGACTCCCTTCCGGTTTAGAAGATCGAAAGTCCTGTCTCTCCATCTCAATATTCTTGGCAGCATTGGCCACTGCCGACACATCTGCAAACTTGGTGTTAATGAGATGTTGCCTATACCTGTAATGAATCCTTCACTTAAACTTCTCTGCTTGTTCTGTTGCAGTCCTTGCTGAGGTTCCCGCAAATCCTGCCAACCTGGTGAACCTCGTCATGAAATCCGTGATTGACTCATCATCTTTCTGCCGAATAGACAGATAATCTCTAGCATAGGCCTCTTTATCAGCAGCTGGAAAATACTGCTAATAAAAGACCTCACAAAACTCAGCCCAACAAAGTGTTTCAACATACCCATCACCCTTTGTCGTCTTCATCGCTTTCCACCATCTCTGTGCATCCCCTTCTAGCTTGTAAACTGCAAGCAATACTCTCTGATTATCCGAGCACCCCAACACATCGAAAAACTTCTCCAGGTGGGCAATCCAATTCTCTGCATCAATTGGAGTTAGAGCTGAACTGAATGACTGTGGCTTCTGCTTCTGAAATTTTTTCAACCATAGATACATTGGAACCACCTGCTGATCATGACCATCTACATTTCCTTCCTCAATATTTGCATGCTGACCATTATTTCCCAGATTCTCTTGTTTAGGAATTTCTGGTGGCGACTGCTGCATTGCCTGTACAACCTGTGCCACCAACTGAGGTAAAGCCTGATTCACCAAGGTAGCCAATTGAGCATTCATCTGATCATTAGGTTGCTCATTTGGCTGACCCTCACCTCTTCCCCTATTGTTACCTCGCCTCCCAACAACTTTGGCGGATCTACGAACTATCTAACAAAGAGATCAACGAATAGATAACAAAGCAGATCAGAGACAGATTCAAATATAACTGATATTATAGCTAAACAGAAAATTAAATAGAACAAAAACCTAACCCAGAAGTCTACCCATAACTCACAGGTTAAACCTAAATAGGTTTTCTACAAGAAAGAACCTATGCTCTGATACCAACTCTGTAACACCCCCTTTTCGAAATAGAAAGAGAGATTACTCAAAACATAATAAAACTGATAAATTTAAAAGCAAGGCTTAAAGCCACAACAAAATAGTCTTAATAACTGATAAATACCATAAGTCAACCATAACAAATCTCAAAACCACAATCTAAAATAATTATTACAATTCCAAGTAAACTGACACATGAAGTCTAAACAGAATATTTCTAAATCATTGGAATGAATGGAGCTCTCATCACACTTGCCCTTGATTCCCCTGATTACCTGCCAAAAGAAAACACAGCATGCGCCAAATGCCCAGTACGGATATAGAATACAAATGATGAACCGAAATAACTAACTCAATTAAACGAAAAAAGACGAAATGAACTGAAACGAAACGAACAAAACTAACACAACGAAACAATAGGCTGAATCAAATGGCTGGGTGTTATTTCATACCGAGCTCAAAATAATTAGTAATATACCTTTCCACACAGGCAAGTCAAATAATACCACACAGGCAAGTCAAATAATGCCACACAGGCAACCACACATCGGACTGCGCAATCTAGATGCATGCAAAATCGGAAGGCGTGTTTGGCACAAACATCACCATTCCACAGAACAGAACAGAACAGAACAGAACAGAACAGAAAACTAGGATTGACCCATACGCCTCCCACAACAAACACCAAATAGCCAACTCCCACCGGAGCACAAAACGGAGACGTCGTGGACTGATCACACCGCCACGGAAGGTGTCATGCCTCGGTGCCAAGAGGACATGCCTGTGGTACCCCCACAGGTGGTTATAGCTCAGGTATACCCTACGGTATTCTAACAAGGATACCATGTCACAACACATGCGACATAATATCAACAAAAAGGGTTTCTAATATGTACATGTTAAACTGAAATGAATCATTAACTCAAAGTCTCCAAAAATATTAACATGTACTTTATACGAGAATCAAAATAAATACAAAAGATGATACACGAGATCAAGAGTACAAACACGAGTTCTAAGTATCAATACCAAGACGGAACTATCAAAATAAATTTAACGTGTTGTACTAGTTTAAAGAGTACAAATATGAGTTCCAACTATGAACACCAAACGAACTTCAAAATAAATTGACAAGGAATAATTATGAGATGCAATATTAAATTTTGAAACGAATAACGAAATGAACAAATAAAAAAACAAAAGAGTCTCGCTAAAAGAGTACGGAATCCGTACCTGGATTAAGCAATGTAATACCCAAAGTATATTCTAAAAACTCGTTTAAACTCTCTCCGTTCAATCTAAATAATTAATAAGATTTTATTATAATCCAATCATTAATAACATAATACTATTAAATTTATTATTAAAAACTTTTATACTTATGTCGGTAAAATTAATTCAAAATACTATATATAACTTCAATAAATATGTAAATTCCGTATATACAATTTCATGGCCAAAACTCAATGTTGCAGTTGATGGATAAATCCAATCCTTAAGTGTGTGTGTGTGTGTGTATATATATATATATATATATATATATATATATATATATATATATAAATTGTCAGAAGCAGTAAAAGAAATAAAAAACAAACCTGATACAATTCTCTCTCACAAGCACAAACACAATCACAACAAGTGATCTGCCTCGATTTACAGCAATAACCAGCGGCTTGACTTTTCTCTCTTTTCCTCAGATTATATAAGGAAAATAAAATTAGGTTTAGTTATTTATTCACTTAAAAAGAATAGATTTTATTAATTAATATATTTATTAACTCTCTAAATTTTAAAAGGATTTTAAAAATTACACAATAAAAATTAGAACTACTTAATTTAAAGCCCAATTTTACCCATTTAATTTACCCAACACTTATTAATGCATTAGTCCACAAAAAAATTAAATGACTATTTTGACCCAAAATAAAAGACAGTCCAATTAATATGTTTAAAACAAAACAATTTTTATTATTTAATATTTATTTATTAGTTAATTTTTTACCGGGTAGTACAATAATAGGCACAACTCAAGTGTACAAAAGTATAAGAATTTTATCTTATTACTGATCATGAAAATTTCATAATTTAAGAAAGTCTAGCATAAGCTAGGGAACTTGTACAAATACAAACTTGCACAAGGTAGAGAACTTGACTGATATAGTGTATTTTCCTTGTACATTACTCTTTATAATCGCTCACCTACACCATTCATAATAATTACATCTTTTGTTATTTTTAATAGTTATCGCCAATAACTGTACATAATTTCGGTACTATAATTTTGGGTATTATAATTCATACCTGCATACCAACTTAATTTCGTTTTACTGTTTTACTCTTAAAATTACTATTTTACCCCTCACTTATACTTTCATATATTATTTAACATGTTTTTGTCGATACATTACGTTTTATGCTTTATCGGCAATTTAAACTAATTTTCTATTTTTTACTTGATTTCCACTTTTTCAAGCAAACCATTCTTAACCACTTTATTATATTTTTCCTTCTGGCCTTATTTAGGTACATTTTGGATCCTTTTTGATTTTTCCATATTTTTCTAATTATTTTTGGCATTTATTTTGGTTTATTTTCTTTCTGAAGCTTAACAATTAAAATTTTTGGAGCTTATATCCAAAAATTCTGAAATTTTAACACAACCTAACATGTATCAGTGTGAGATTACTCCCAAAATTTCAGCCCATTCCGAGTTACGGAGCTCCAGTTATAGCAGTTTTCATTTAAAATTTCTTGTTTTTGTTTTAGCCACAACTTCATCGTTTTAAGTTCGATTTTGCTCATCTTTGGACATGACCTTCTCTATTCCTATAGTTTTCATATGCCAGAGGCCCGAATATTTTCAGGTCAGTTAAGTGACCAAAACAGTCCGTACAAAAATATGGACTGTATGCTCCGTAGTCCGTCCCGTTTTGGGAGAAACTCCACCAAAAATAATTAGGTCCTTAACACTAATATACAACAATTAGAAAGTAATTACAAAAATAAAACATCCACATAATAATTACAAAAATAACGCAACGCAATATTACGTTGCTAAAATTACGCGTCATTAACTCCCTACACGTCAGTTACCGACTTTCATAATTTCAACCAATCGATCCTAAATTCAAACTAATGAAGAAAACATGCAACTACATATCGGAAAAACAGAGCAACGACAGATCGGAGAAGATGAAATCGGCCTAGACATGGTCCATTTTCCTTCCCAAGAGGCCGGATTGTCCCAAGGATGCGAAAGCATGGATACTCTACCTTCACACGACATGGCAAAAGAATTTTTTGTTGGATGTAAAATGTTACAAGAACCAATCCAAAAGCTGCTGGCAGAGTTGCAGCCACGACCCAGCTGCATCATTTCAACAAATTCTCTTCCTTGGCCTGGTAAAGTTGGATCTAATTTGGGGATTCCAAGTTATGCTTTCTAGATAATTACTTATTTCTCTCTCCTCATGTCCCACAATGTTGGGCATATGACTCTTGTTCAAACTGCATATAATAAGGACTCAATCGATCAAAGTCTTTGCCTGAAATGGTTAGATTCAATGGAGTCTAGCTAATTCGGTTATTTATGCCTATTGTAAAATAAATGTAAAAATAGTTTTTATGTTCTGGTACTAAGTACATATATCTTGGTTACTGTCTAATATGTATTTAGATACTGTAAGGTGTTTATTTGGTTACTGTATAATGTTATTGTATTTTATAAATGTTTCTTTTATATTGGTGGTTACTTATTGACGACATTGGTTACCTTAATACAAAGTCTTTGCCTGAAATGGTTAGATTCAATGGAGTCTAATTCGGTTATTTATGCATGTTGTAAAATGAATGTAAAAATAGTTTTTATATTCTGGCTACTAAGTACATATATCTTGGTTACTATCTAATATGTATTTAGATACTGTAAGGTGTTTATTTGGTTACTGTATAATGTTATTGTGTTTTATAATTGTTTCTTTTTTTATTGGTGGTTACTTATTGACTACATTGGTTACCTTCATACAACTGTTAATCTGATTATATATATTGATTGTTGTATACTATTTAATTGGTTATTGTATAATATTTATTTGGTTGCTGAATAATATTAATGTACACTTGTACTGATATTTTTTATATTCATGGTTACTTATTAGCTACATTGGTTAACTTCATACAACTGTTAGTCTTTAGTTTGTAACAAACACATTATACTGATTATTTTTTACTATAAAATGTAATGAAAAATGTGTTTATGTTCTGGTTACTAAATAGATATATGTTGGTTACTGTCTAATCTGAATTTGGTTACTGTATAATGTTGTTATGATTACTGTATAATATTAGTGTGTTTTATACTGATTTATTTTATATTGATGGTTACTTATTGACTACATTGGTTACCTTACAACTGTTAGTCTTTAGTTGGTAACAAACACATTATACTGGTTGTTTTTTACTGTAAAATGCAATGAAAAATGTGTTTTATGTTCTGATTACTAAGTAAATATATGTTAGTTACTTCCTAATATGAATTTAATTACTGTATGCTGATAATTTGGTTACTGTATACTATTAGTATGTTTTATACTTTTATACTGATTTGTTTTATATAGATGGTTACTTATTAACTACATTGGTTACCTTCATACAACTATTATAATTTAATTGGTAACAAAATCATTATACTGATTGATTTCATTATAAGATGCATGTAAAAATGTGGTTTATGATCTGGTTACTAAGATTATGTAGTTTGGTTACTGTCTAATATTGATTTGGTTACTTTACAATGTTTATTCAGTTGTCAGACAATGGAGATGATTCCAGTTGTACTTTATTTCAACGGAACATGGACTGACAGTAACCAATACAATAAATTTGAAGTTATCGGCCTACTAGTTCCATCAACTAGTTTGTTCAGAGAAATGCAAAACTTGATATGCAGTGCATTACGGCTAGACACAAACATAACAACATTGTCAATCAAATTTCAGATTAGAAGCGACATTCCACCGATCAGTATATCAGATGAAGCAACCTTTAGATTATTTATAACTATGTAATTTAAAAGTATCCATCAGCTAGATAAATGGGAACCCTTACATATACATTAAGCACTTGATAATTATTCTGATATAAGTTTTTAATTATTTGATTAGTAAAAAAAACTAAAATGGTTACCCTTATATGCAGGTTTGGTTACCAACTATACCTCTCAAACTATTTTTATTTTAATATGAGATCTATAAGTGATCATCATATATATAAATGGGAACTCTTAATTGGAGTTTGTTATTCCATCATGATGACAAGGTATAAATAAAACATATACATTTAACACTTTATAACAGTCTTGATACAAGCTTATAATTATCTGATTACTAACAAGCTTGTAACTATCTATGATAATTATCTGGTTACTAATAAGCTTGTAGATAAATAGGACACTCACACATGTACATTTAACAATTGATGTTTGTCCTGATACAAGCTTATAACTATCTGGTTACTAATAACAGTAACCATAATGTAACATAATAAAACAGTAACCACATAATTATATAATAGTAACCAGAACAAGTTTTAATGGTAACCAAAACAAAAACATCATGTAATGAAACCCAGTTTAGGCAATTCATGTATACTAAACAATTACATATTAACCAGAATAAAAAATAAAAGTAACCAAAATTTCACATCGAGGGCACAATAATAGTAGCCAAACCATAAGGTAACAGTAACCAAAACATAATAAAGAAGTAACCAAATAGTTATATGAAAGTAATCAGAACATGTTTTAATGGTAACCAAAACAGAAACAACCTGTATATCCAACCCAGTTTAGGCAACCCATGTATACTCTCACATGTACATTTAACACTTGATATATGTCCATATACAAGCTTGTAACTATCTGGTTACTACCAAAAAATAAAATGGTTACCCTTCTATGCATGTTTGGTTACCAACTGCACCTTTCAAATAATGTATCAAGCACAACTTAGAAGTAACAAATACGAACCAGCAAACAATGTCAAATAATTGATAATATAATCAAATATGTAATCCCATTTACATAAGCTCCAATAAACATTACATACTTACTAAACATAACAAATGGTTATGGATATCCAACAAAAACCAAAGTATAAAACACAATTCATAATGACAAGACAACGACAACCGAACTAATCAAAATCTGGTACAAATCTTCCTGAAACTTGAGCTTTTTGGCTGTTGCTACTTTCTTCTTCATGGCTGCTCTCATTCTTTAGAAAAGACTTCCGCATTATGAACCTATGTTATAGTTATGAGTAATATTTATAAATTTTGCATAGTATGCAAGTTGTTATAAAATATTCGTTTGGTCGGAGAATATTCTTTTTGTCGGGAAATATTCGTACGACGGCACAATCATTGGTGGACCTCACAACGGAATTATTGTCGGATTGAGAAAACGACAAAAATACTTTATGAAAATAACGGCGGAAGTTTTACCGTTGATACTGTTGAACTACTCGGTAGTAAAAGTACAGTAATACGTGTGGTTGCATAGTAACACACGGTATAGATTATTGATGCTTACGTGAGAAGTCACTCAGTTTTGTTCAATTATTGCTATAGTATTTGTTGTGAATTTTGCTTATTTTATTGACCCATATTTACCCATTTTTTTCAAAATAATCATTCGGTGTATATATATATATATATATATATATATATATATATATATATATATAGGTGGTGGGGGAATGAAAGGATTTTTTTTTAGTGGAGGAGTGTAATGAATCTTTTGGTGGGAGGAATTCCACCCGTAAATTGGGTGGAATGCAGGAATGATGGAGTAATATATATATATATATATATATATATATATATATATATATATATATATATATATATATATATATGTTAAATTGTCCTTTTGTGAATCAAAAGTCCATGAGTTGGAAGAGCTTGTTGGATGAGTGCATTTAATTCAAACATGTGTGGTATATATATGTTATATTTTTGCCTTATTTTGATTGGTTGGATGGTTGACAATTTGCATCGATAGGTTACAAAAATTTTCATCCGTTAGTTGCACATCTATTGCATCCGTTATTTTCTTGCACAGTGCCTTTCCATTCTTCTATAAATAGAAGCTCATTCCTTCATTATTTCTTATGAATTCACTGAAACTCCAGAAAAAAATTATAGAGAAGCTATAGAAAAGTATTCTGCTCCTTCCCTACTCTTATATTCAATTTCTTTTACGGTAAGGGATATTATTCTTTTGTATTCATGAAGAGAACTTCTGTTATTCCATTCCTTATTATTCTGTTGAAATAACCTGTATACGCGGGCTACCCTATATTTGGTGAAATTCTTCTATTATTCTGTCTTTATTATTCTGTTGGAATATCCTGTCTGTGTGTTTTACACCGGACCTGGTTCCGTCTTTATTGTTATGTCGAAATATCCTGTCTGTGCGTTTACGCCGGACCTGGTTCCATTATTTAATATTCTGTTGGAATATTCTGTCTGTGCATTTACGCCGGACCTGGTTCCATTATTTATTATTCTGTCGGAATATCCTGTTGGTGCGTTTACGCATGACCTGGTTCTATTATTTATTTTCCTGTTGGAATAACCTGTCTGTGTTGTCTATCGCATGCATGGTGATTTTTTTATTATTCCATTCTTTATTATATTCAGTTGGTAAAAGTTTTTACTTTTATACTCCATGAAATTAGTAGAATATCCTTGATATTTGCGCTTCATCTAGTATCTTTTCATGAAAATATTCTTCCGAGCATTCTTGAATTTTACTCAAAAAAGCAGTATCATGTTGACAATTTAGACGTTATTGGTTCCTGGATAAATTAATTCTTGAACTTGTTTTATTGAATTCTTATATCATTGTCATCATCCTCATGTTTATATTCTGTTGAAAGTTATCTGTGGCCTGTAGTGCATAGATGGACTTGGTATGATTATGACTAGGGATTATTCGGTGTAATCATGACCGTAATGTTACAAATGATGTGGTAAAAGTCCTCATTGGCCCGTAGTGCATTAACGGACAGTTGTTGGCATGATCATGACCATTAATGAATACACAAATATTCTTGGCCCGTAGTGCATGGATAATTGTGGTCGTGATACTTAAAAAATATCCTTGGCCGTAGTGCAGGGGTGATTCGATGATGTGAAATATTTATTAAGCTGAGTCTCAGCGATAACAGTGATGAAAAACCTTTTTAAATCATAAAAGATAGTAGATTTTATTTTTTACTTGACTCTTTTAATGGATTACTTGTTCCGCTGCAGTTAAACTTGATGTCTATTATATTTTATCAGTTTAACATTGTTGGAGACTAATGATAATTTATTCTGCATTATCTTAGTCATAATATTTCTTACTGGGCTAGTTGAGCTCACCCTTTCTTTCACTGTTCTCTTCAGGAAATGAGAATATAGCTGGGACGAGTCGGGGAACGGAGTGATGGTCCAGAGGATAGCATTAGTAGTCCTCACTATTCTGTGAAATAGTGTGATAATAATTGTAATGAGGACTCCTTTTGAGTTTGTATACTCTCTAGTAGACAATATTTGTATTCAAACTCACAGTTTATGTTTTGTCGTATTGTACACGACAGTTATATTAGTAAGTTGTATTTGAATTCTGTACCATGTATCTGATGACACAAGATGGGTGATGTATACCTAATTTTGGGGGCGTCACAGTTGGTATCAGAGCTTAGGGATATAATCCCTGGCTAAGATGTGAGACTAGAACTAGGAGGGGAGAAACAGGGAATTCCTTCGCTAGTATGACCTACCTAAGCTTATTTGGTATTTAAGTGGTCGGTCAAAGTATATGGATAATATGTTATATGTTAATTAATCTTTATTTTGTGGCAGTATCTAAAAATGATATCCGAGAATGTTGAGAATAGCAATGGAGCACATAAGACCGTTGAGTCTCCACAGATCAATAAGCAAGATAATGCGCATCAGGAAGGCGACATTCCTCAGGTAAACAACAACACTGGCCAAATGATGAATGATGGACTGTTCAGAGGCTTTATGCAATTCATGCAACATCAGGCGAGAGCGGCTCCTGTCCAAAATGTAGGTAGAAACACTGAAAACTCTCGGACGGTCACTGCTAAACAGTTTAAGGAGCTAGGACCACCGAAATTTATAGGATAGCCAAAACCACTTAAGGCGGAATCATGGATAAAGAAGATCACCAAGATATTTAATGTCTTGGGATGCTCCGAGGAGCAAAAGGTTCCCTTCGCCACCTTCATGTTGCGTGAAGAGGCAGATTACTGGTGGGAATTTAGAAAACGTACTCAGCTTGATGCACTCAAGATGTCTTGGGAGAAGTTCCAAGAGCTATTCAACGACAAGTACTTTCCCGAAAGTATTCATCACATGAAAGAGGTGGAGTTTATCAAGCTGGAGCAGAATAATATAACAGTGTCGAAGTACGAAGCAAAGTTTGCCGAGTTGTCCCGATTTGCATCCCACTTGGTGGATAATGAAGAGAGAATGACGCGGATATTTTTAAGAGGTTTGAAGCCGGAGATACGTCAACATCTTATTTCTCATAAACTGTATTTGTATTCAGATATTGTAAATAGGGCTCAGTTAGTGGAGCGCTATAACGAGTCAACGTAACCAAAAGAGAGCAGCCGGCAAAATAATAATACCAGCGAGAGTAGTCATCGAATCGGTGACAACAAGCGTGGAGGGAATCAACAGGCCAGAAATGGTAACCACTTCGGTGGTAATCAGGGCCAAAGCAATAAGAATGGACATTTCAAGAAAAGGAGATTCAACAATGATGAAAAGACGTCAGCATCAGCACCTGTCATTAAGGAAGGAGAATGACCACCTATCATATGCTTCAAGTGTGGAGGAGAGGGACACATCAGTCCCAACTGTGCGATGCCATCCAAAGCATGTTACAATTATGGAAGAGAAGGTCACCTGGCCCAATTTTGTCGTGCACCGAAGACAAGTCCAGCTGGGATGGAGGCGTCAAAGGCCGTCCCAAAAAAGTCAAAACCAGTAGTGCAAGGGAGAGCGTTTGTTGTGACCTCCCAGAAAGCAAGAAACCCGAACGAGGTCATCACGGGTAAGCTAATCATAAACTCTAGCAAAGTTTATACTTTATTTGATACTGGTTCTACCCACTCCTTCATTTCTCCTACTTGCGCTCAACGTTTAAATTTGACTCCGGAGATATTAGACTTTGACTTATCTGTTGAAACTCCGTTGGGAGAAACCTTCATTACATCCACTGTTTATAAGTCTTGTTTAGTTCAAATCGGCACCCGCACGTTACTTGTCGATCTTATTTCATTGAAAATACTTGCATTTGATGTAATTCTAGGGATTGATTGGTTAACTACTCATCATGCAAAAATTGATTATTTTCGTAAGGTTGTTAGCTTTCATATTCCTAATCAACCTATTATACGAATTCAAGCGACCAAACCATTAAAATCAATCACGGTCATCTCAAGTCATAAAGCAATTCGTTTATTGAAAAACGGATGTCAAGCTTTCTTAGCTCATGTCATAGATCTAAACCAAAATACGTCAGTTTTGAATAATATTTCTATTGTTAATAAATTTCCTGACGTATTCCCTGAAGAACTTCCTGGCCTACCCCAAGAGCGTGAAATTGAATTTTGTATCGACCTTGAACAAGGTACAAAACCCATTTCTAAAGCCCCATATCGAATGGCTCCTATTGAACTTCAGGAGTTAAAGACCCAACTGCAGGAATTGTTAGACATTGGCTTTATTCGTCCTAGTACTTCTCCTTGGGGTGCTCCTGTTCTATTCGTGAAGAAGAAAGATGGGAGTATGCGACTTTGTATTGATTATTGGGAGTTGAATCATGTCACCACCAAAAATAGGTACCCATTGCCACGTATTGATGACCTGTTTGACCAGTTGCAAGGAGCCAAATTCTTTTTAAAGATTGATCTTCGTTCCGGATATCACCAATTGAAGATTAGAATCAATGACATTTCAAAGACGGCTTTCAGTACTCGGTACGAGCATTATGAATTCCTAGTCATGTCCTTTGGATTGACTAATGCTCCTGTTGCCTTCATGGATATGATGAACCGAGTATTCAAGGAATATTTGGATCACTTTGTGGTTGTTTTTATTGATGATATCCTTATTTATTCCAAAAGCCGTGAAGATCATGAGCAACACTTGAGGCTGATACTCCAAAAGTTTTGTGAATACAAGCTTTATGCCAAGTTGAAGAAATGCGAGTTCTGGCTTGAGGAAGTAGCATTCCTTGGGCACGTGGTATCAAGTCATGGAATATCTGTTGACCCAGTAAAGATTGAAGCTATTCAAAGTTGGGAGCAACCTAAATCAGTGACCAAAGTACGTAGCTTTCTCGGCTTAGCTGGTTATTATCGGAGATTCGTAGAAGGGTTTTCTCGAATTGCTACTCCACTAACTCAGCTGACTCGGAAAGAGACAAAGTTTGGTTAGAGCGAGGAATGTAAGAAGAGTTTTCAAGAATTCAAGAGAAGACTCATTTCAGCACCTGTTCTGACAATACCATCTGGTTCGGAGGGATTTGTCATCTACAGTGATGCTTCGGGCAAAGGGTTAGGATGTGTTCTCATGCAACATGAAAAAGTCATAGCCTATGCCTCACGACAACTCAAAGAATATGAGAGGAATTATCCTACTCATGATCTAGAGTTTGCAGCTGTTGTCTTCGCACTAAAGATTTGGAGGCATTACTTGTATGGGGAGAAAGTGGAGATCTTTACGGATCATAAAAGCCTCAAATATTTCTTTACTCAAAAGGAACTCAACATGCGACAACGACGTTGGCTTGAACTGTTGAAAGATTATGATCATACCATCCTGGAAAAGCGAACGTGGTAGCTGAAGCATTGAGTAGAAGATTATATGCGGGTACGAGTGTAATATTGTCAACGCA
Organism: Panax notoginseng; assembly: GCA_016801055.1. Lineage (NCBI taxonomy): Eukaryota > Viridiplantae > Streptophyta > Magnoliopsida > Apiales > Araliaceae > Panax > Panax notoginseng. The sequence continues at coordinate 192,880,675 of CM029014.1, forward strand.
AAGGCCCATTTTGTATGACTTGCAAAGGATAGAGATAGAGATAAAGACTCTAGGGACCCATGTGATGATGGCGAATATACGAGTAGAACCGACTTTAATTGATAAAGTTAAAGCTGCTCAAGCTACAGACCTGGAGCTGATGCGTATGAGGAAGAAAGTGCAAGAAGGTGCTATGCCGGAAGCAAGGATCGATGAAGAAGGAATACTTCGAGTCAACTCCAGACTTTGTGTTCCTAACGACCCTGATTTAAAGTATAAAATCATGATGGAGGCGCACAACACACCATTTGCAATCCATCCTGGGAGTACCAAAATGTATCGTGATCTTCGTCATACATTTTGGTGGAGCAATATGAAGAGAGAGATAGTGCTGTTTATCTCAAGGTGTCTAACTTGTCAACGAGTCAAGGCGGAACATCAAGTACCAAAAGGTCCATTACAACCACTTGAAATTCTAGAATGGAAGTGGGAGCACATTACCATGGATTTCGTTACTGGTCTTTCCAAGGTTTCTCAAGGCATTGATGCAATTTGGGTCATTGTTGATAGATTGACCAAGTCGGCTCACTTCTTACCAATACGAGAAACTTATACACTTGAACGTCTTGCTCGTATGTACATAAACGAGATTGTAAGACTGCATGGTATGCCAGTATTCATAGTTTCTGATTGAGACCTGAGATTCACTTCACGATTTTGGGTTAGTTTGTAAAAAGCTATGGGAACGGATTTACAATTTAGCTCGGCATATCATCCTCAAACGGATGGGCAGTCGGAGAGGACGATTCAAACTCTTGAAGATCTATTAAGACTCTGTGTCCTTGACTTCAAGGGAAGTTGGGACAAGTTCTTATCATTGGTGGAGTTTTCCTACAACAACAGTTATCAAACAAGTATTGGCATGGCTCCATTCGAAGCGTTGTATGGAAGAAAGTGTCGTTCTCTAGTATGCTGGGATGAGGTGGGTGGAGCAACGTTGTTGGGACCGGAGTTGGTACGTATGACTACGAAAAAGATTCAAATGATCCGGCAACGTATAAAAACATCACAAGATCGACAAAAGAGTTATGCTGATCTTCATCGAAAGGACGTGAAATTCGATATAGGAGATCATGTGTTGTTACGTGTTGCTCCATGAAAAGAAGTTACGAGATTTGGAAAGAGAGAAAAACTCAATCCTCAATTTATCGGCCCATTTTTAATCCTTGATCGAGTAGGAACTGTGGCCTATAGACTCGCTTTACCGCCAAGTATGTCTCGTGTTCATAACATTTTTCACGTATCCATGTTACGTAAATATGTGAAAGACCAGAACCACATTATTGAGTTAGAACCGGACGAAATAGAGGAAGACTTAACGTATGAAGAGGTACCTGTTCAAATATTGGATAAGAAGGAACATATTTTACGCACTAAGGTTATACCTCAAGTCAAAGTTTTGTGGAGAAACCACGATGTTGAGGAAATGACTTGGGAGTTAGAATCTGAAATGAAATCAAGGTATCCTTACCTCTTCGACATACCAGGTACGTACCATAATTTCGAGGGCGAAATTTCATAAGAAGGGGAGACTGTAAAACCCCAACTTTTTGAATAAAGATGAATTTTCTATAAATATTATTTTTGAATATTATGGAGTTAAATTGATATAATATTATAGTTGTGGGTAATATTTATAAATTTTGCATAGTATGCAAGTTGTTATAAAATATTCGTTTGGTCGGGGAATATTCTTTTTGTCGGGGAATATTCGTACGACGACACAATCATTGGTGGACCCCACAACGAAATTATTGTCGGATTGAGAAAATGACAAAAATACTTTATGAAAATAACGGCAGAAGTTTTACCGTTGATACTGTTGAACTAATCGGTAGTAAAAGTACAGTAATACGTGTGGTTGCATAGTAGCACACGGTATTGATTATTGATGCTTACGTGAAAAGTCACTCAGTTTTGTTCAATTATTGCTATATTAATTATTGTGAATTTTGATTATTTTATTGACCCCTATTTACCCATTTTTTTCAAAATAATCATTCGGTATATATATATATATATATATATATATATATATATATATATATATATATATATATATATATATATATATATATATATAAGTGGTGGGGGAATGAAAAGATTTTTTTTAGTGGAGGAATGTAATGAATCTTTTGGTGGGAGGAATTCCACCCATAAATTGGGTGGAATATAGGAATGATGGAGTAATATATATATATATAATATTAATGTGGGTGTGTGTGTGTATATATATATATATATATATATATATATATATATATATATACGGTCCGGATCTTAAGCTCACCCCTTATTCAACTCACCCGAGCTCACCCCCCTTTAGCGACGGACCCGGCGACGGTTCGGTCATACAACCGTCGTCTATACTTTTAGCGATGCTATATATTGTCCGTCACTAAAAGTATAGACGATGGTTGTATGACCAAACTGTCGCCAGGTCCGTCGTTAAAGGGGGGTGAGCTCGGGTGAGTTGGATAAGGGGTGAGCTTAAGATCCGGACTATATATATATATATATATATATATATATATATATATATATATTATATTTTTGCCTTATTTTGATTGGTTGGATGGTTGACAATTTGCATCGGTAGGTTTCAAAAATTTTCATCCGTTAGTTGCACATCTATTGCATCCGTTATTTTCTTGCACAGTGCCTTTCCATTCTTCTATAAATAGAAGCTCATTCCTTCATTATTTCTTACGAATTCACTGAAACTCCAGAGAGAGAAATTATAGAGAAGTTATAGAAAAGTATTCTGCTCCTTCCCTACTCTTATATTCAGTGTCTTTTACGGTAAGAGATATTATTCTTTTGTATTCATGAAGAGAACTTCTGTTATTCTATTCCTTATTATTCTATTGGAATAACCTGTATACGCGGGCTACCCTATACTTGGTGACATTCTTCTATTATTCTGTCTTTATTATTCAGTTGGAATATCCTGTCTGTGTGTTTTACACCGGACCTGGTTCCGTCTTTATTATTCTGTCGGAATATCATGTCTGTGCGTTTACGCCGGACCTGGTTCCATTATTTATTATTCTGTCGGAATATCCTGTCGGTGCGTTTACGCATGACCTGGTTCTATTATTTATTTTCCTGTTGGAATAACCTGTCTGTGCGGTATATCGCATGCATGGTGATTTCTTTTGTTATTCCATTATTTATTATATTCAGTTGGTAAAAGTTTTTACTTTTATACTCCATGAAATTAGTGGAATATCCTTGATATTTGCGCTTCATCTAGTATCTTTTCATGAAAATATTCTTCCGAGCATTCTTAAATTTTACTCCACAAAGCAGTATCATGTTGACAATTTGGACGTTATTGGTTCCTGGATAAATTAATTCTTGAACTTGTTTTATTGAATTCTTATATCATTGTCATCATCCTCATGTTTATATTCTGTTGAAAGTCATCTGTGGCCTGTAGTGCATAGATGGACTTGGTATGATTATGACCAGGGATTATTCGGTGTAATCATGACCGTAATATTACAAATAATGTGGTAAAAGTCCTCATTGGCCCGTAGTGCATTGACGAACAGTTGTTGGCATGATCATGACCATTAATGAATACACAAATATTCTTGGCCCGTAGTGCATGGATAATTGTGGTCGTGATACTAAAGAATATCCTTGGCAGTAGTGCAGGGGTGATTCGATGATGTGGAATATTTATTAAGCTGAGTCTCAGCGATAACAGTGATGAAAACCCTTTTAAATCATAAAAGATAGTAGATTTTATTTTCTACTTGACTCTTTTAATAGATTGCTTGTTCCGCTGCAGTTAAACTTGATGTCTATTATATTTTATCAGTTTAACATTGTTGGAGACTAATGATAATTTATTCTGCATTATCTTAGTCATAATATTTCTTACTGGGTTAGTTGAGCTCACCCTTTCTTTCACTGTTCTCTTCAGGAAATGAGAATATAGCTGGGACGAGTCGGGGAACGGAGTGATGGTCCAGAGGATAGTATTAGTAGTCCTCACTATTTTGTGAAATAGTGTGATAATAATTGTAATGAGGACTCCTTTTGAGTTTGTATACTCTCTAGTAGACAATATTTGTATTCAAACTCACAGTTTATGTTTTGTCGTATTGTACACGACAGTTGTATTAGTAAGTTGTATTTGAATTCTGTACCATGTATCTGGCGACTCAAGATGGGCGATGTATACCTAATTTTGGGGGCGTCACATATTGCACATAGCATGGGTGTGAACCTTCCATCTTCTCAGGAATACCTTATTCTTTAGTCTGTTAAGAGTTAAGAGTTCGATCGTTTAAAGTCATGTACCTCCAAAATATTAATACTAGTAATCATATCTTTTGCTTGAAAGCATGGTACCCGGAGCTGGATGACTCAAAGCTAGTTGGTTTGATTCATTTACTTAAAGTTGGGTCTTGTTTTCCTTCCCTTGTTTTAGAAATAGATTTTCTTGGTTTGACATGACATAAAAGTACATTTTGAGGTTCCAACTCCTCTATACTCGGTGCTAGAGCATTCTCAAAGATATCTATGTAAATTTATCTTCAACAGTGCTTTTACAGTCGAGGCATCAATGAGAAACACTGAGTCCATTTTATTTATTGAAGCATCAGATTAGCTTGCCGCTGTTGGGGAAGTGAACTTGTCAAAGAAATTGGCGATGTAGGCTTGCTCAAAATCAATTTTCTTTTTTATTCGGATAAGACTGCTCTCTGATCATTTGTCAGACACTGAACTAGTTTGAGAAACATGGCTGCTAACACTTGAGGTTCCATAATAAGCCATAGTACTGACTGAACATATTTTTGAAGGTTGAAAATATATGCAACTTTTACAACCAGTTTATATAGAAATCCATGAAAGGAACTTTACATCTTAGTGTTTCGTAATACCCTTGTATGGAATCATTTCATGTTCATCATTCGATTACTATTTCAGGTGATGAATCTTATTGGTGATGTTAAAGGTAAAGGATTTGGTAAAAAAGTGTGTCTTCATTTGTATTGCAGAATGTTTTTATAGAGAGTACAAAGAGAATAAGCAACAGAATATCCTAAGATTAAGGTAACAAATATCCTAAGTATAAGGAAAGTTATAGCAGTGATAGATTGTACAGCTGGTGGATTTTATTTGGTACAGGTTGATGAATCATGGACTCTTATACGCCCCCGCAAGATGGTGCTGCCATCGGAGACACCAATCTTGGCCCGAAGAAGGGTAAACCGCTGCCGAGAGAGTGGTTGGGTGAGAGCATCTGCCAGCTGATCAGTAGTAGAAACATGAGAGACTCGAAGCTGATCCTTGTTGACAAGATCACGCACAAAGTGAAAATCAATAGCTATATGTTTCATGCGAAAGTGGAAGACTGGATTGACGCAGAGGTAAGTAGCGCCCACATTATCACAATAAATCATCGGTGAAGTGGGAGGAAGTGCACCTAACTCACCCAAGAGATGTTGAACCCACGATAACTCAGCAGCAGTGGCAGCAACTGCCTGATACTCTGCCTCAATAGAAGAGCGAGCAACTGATCGCTGCTTCCGAGAGGCCCAAGAGATAGCATTACCACCCAAAAATAAAATGTAGGTCGTGGTGGACGTGCAATCATCAGGATTGCCAGCCCAATCTGAATCAGAGAAGGCAGATAATGAAGCAGAAGGATTACATGTGAGTGATAGGCCATGATGAATTGTTCCCTTGAGGTACCGTAAGAGACGCTTAACAGCTTGCCAATGGAGCTGAGTCGATTTATGCATGAATTGTGAAAGTTTATTCACTGCAAAAGCAATGTTTGGCCGGGTTAGCGAGAGGTATTGAAGGGACCCGACAACACTTCAAAATTCATTAGCATCCATGGAGGCAGACCCATCAGTGAGAGTAAGTCTGGTAGTGGTGGAGAGTGGTGTAGTGTCCTCCTTTGCACCTGTCATGGTGGTGCGGACAAGTAAATCCTGAATATATTTGTGTTGGGACAAGAAAAGACCAGTGGAGGTGGGTATTACTTCATCACCAAGGAAGTAGTGGAGAGCACCCATGTCTTTTACAAAGAAGCGGGAGGACAATGCAGCAATAAAGGAGGCTAAAAAATGACTATTATTGCCAGTGATGATAAGGTCATCAACATAGACCAAGAAATAGACAATGATTCCATCATGGTTGTAGAGGAACAGAGAAGTATCAGCTTTGGAGTTGGCAAACTTTTGAGAGACAAGAAACATGGCCAACTCAGTGTACCAAGCATGTGGAGCCTGTTTAAGGGCATAGATGGCTTTGTGGAGACGATAAACATGATTATGCAGTTGATCATCAACAAAACCCCGGGGTTGAGCCATGTAAACTTCCTCGGAAAGAGATCCCTGGAGAAAATCATTATTAACATCAAGTAACTATACCGAAGAGCTAAGCAGAGCACAACACGAATGGTGGTAGGCTTTATAACGGGGCTAAATGTTTCAATATAATCAAGACCAGGACGTTGATGAAAGCCTTTTGCTACAAGACGGGCCTTGTACTTGTCAATAGATCCGTCTGGTTTTCTTTTGATTTGGAAGACCCACTTGCAACCCAACAAATTCTGTTTCGGAGAGGGAGGGACCAATTCCCAAGTGCCATTACGGGCTAAAGCATTAAACTCATCGGACACGGCAGCTCGCCACTCTGGGTGTTGAAGAGCCTGAGATACACAAGATGGTTCAAGGGTGACAGGTAAAGGATGTTTAGTAGTCACATTAAGTTGGCGAGGTTTAAAAATATTATTTTTGGCACGAGTGATAATGGGATGGGTCGGGACAGGAGGTGGTGGGGGCGGTGGTGGTAGGGATGGTGATGATGGTGGCAAGGTAGATAGGGCAGGACTAAGTGGGGATGAGAGATTGTTGCACGGGGTTGAGGACCGACATGAGTGTACGGTGACCTTCTTTTGTTGTGGTGAGAAGACTACAGGCGACAAGACTGGCGTGGCCAAATGGAGAGGAGTATGAGAGGATAAAGACGGAGGGACAGGTGATGGAGGAGGAATGTCAAATGAAGATGTCCAATGGGGAAGGGAAGAAGAGGATAGGCGTGTATGGGGGGAGGTAGCATATGGAAATTCAGATTCAACAAAATGGACATGGCGAGAGATAAATAGGCGTTGGGTAGTGGGATCAAGGCACTTATAGGCACTCTGAGTGAGAGAATAACCTAGAAAAACACATGGACGCGAACGAGAGTCAAGTTTGTGCTTAGCATACGGACGTAGCCATGGGTAGCACAAACATCCAAAGACACAAAGCTTGAGATAATTTGGCGGATCACCAAAAAGAGATTCAAATGGGGATTTAAGTTGAAGAGTGGGAGTAGGAAGGCGATTAATGAGGTACGTGGCAGCTTGAAAAGCATGGGGCTAGAAAGAGAAGGGAAGTGATGCCTGATGAAGCATGGTAAGACCCGTGTCCATTATGTGCCGATGACGGCGTTCAGCGGTTCCATTGTATTGAGGAGTGTGTGGAGGAGTAGTGAGGTGGGTGATGCCATGGGTAGCAAAATATTCTTTCATTGTGATGTACTCGCCCCCATTATCCGAGTAAGTGGAAACAATAGATTTTTTAAAATAGTTTTCAACAGTGATTTTGAATTTGGGGAAGATGGTAAAAACATCAGATTTATGACAAATAGGATATAACCAAATATATTTGGTAAAATGATCAACAAAAATTACATAAAAATGAGAACCTTCTGTTGAAGTTACTGGAGCCGGGCCCCAAACATCTGTGTAAATTAAATCTAAGGGACCACGACTCTTGAGAGAAGATACATGAAAAGGAAGCCTCTGACTTTTATTACAAAGACATGAATCACGATTTATTTCACTAGAGGATGTAGGGAGAGGGAGGTTGCAAGAGGTAACAAGATGATGTAGAATACGGGAGGAGGGATGGCCAAGCCGTCTGTGCCAGTTGATCAATAGAGCTTTCATACCAACAAAAGCATGAAAGTGTGTTGGAGGAGACAAAGACTGAGGCCACTCGTACACATCATTATTATTCCGGTCGTGAATGAGAGTCGCCCCCGTGCGAAGATCCTTCACCAAAAAATAAGCAGGAAAAAATTCAATAGATGTATTATTGGATTTACAGAGTTGAGAGACTGAAAGCAAATTTTTCTTGATGGAAGGAACACAAAGAACATTAGATAAGGCAAAGGGTTTGGAATAAGTGGGAAAGTTGCATTGCCAGTATGAGTTATGCGCAAACCTGTGCCGTCACCTATAATAATAGCATCCGAACCTTCATATGTCGAGGTGAGTGAGAGATTGTTGAGATCATCTATGACATGATGAGATGCAGCAGAATCAAGAAGCCAATTTGGTGGCTGTGGGGGAGCAGTGGCAGCGTTCGGCACTATGACCTTGTTGATCACTCAATTGACAGAAGCCTTTGTAACCTTGCCCTGGACGTTTTTTATGGGGCTGATTTGAGCCTTGGTAGCCACGATTAAAGGTAGAGAATGGTTGATGTCCAAGATTATTGGAAGAAGCTTTGTTGTTGTTGTAGTGCCTTGGAGTAGAAGTGGTGGATTGTCCAGACCGTTGAGTGACATGAGCCGTGATTGTGGGAGATACAGTACGTACTTCCTCACGTTTTAGAAAATTTTCATACTCCACAAGTTTATCATGAAGATCTTCAAAGCTGATGGGGTTGTCGTGAGCACGAATCGCTGCAGCGATTTCTTTGAATGTTGGACCAAGATCATTGAGAACATGGACAACCAAATCAATATCACTAGGAGGCTCACCGATGATTGAAAGTTCATCAGATATACTTCTCATGGTGTTAAGAAATTCACCCACAGGGCTGGAGCCACGGGTAGTGGCAGTGAGTCGTTCCTTGAGACTCATAACTCTGGATCGCGAACGATTTGCGTAGAGAGTGTTAAGTTTCTCCCATGCCATACGCGAGGTTGTGGCGGAAGCAATGAGCGGCATGATTTGTTCTGAAACAGAGGCAATGATGGAGTGCAACAGAAGCTGATCTTGTCGACGCCTGAACAGGTAAGCAGGATTGGATGTTTCGTTCAAGGTTTTGGGTGGTTCCGGATAAGAGTCATCCACATATCACATGAGATCATAGCCAATGAGAAGAGCATTGAACTGAGCACGCCATGTCAGGTAGTTTATTGGCGTGAGTTTGAGGGGTAGTTGTGCTGCGGCATTGATTGCAATCAACGAATTTAGTGTTGCAATAGCAGGGTTAGACACAACATGGGCTGAATTTGTTTGAGAATTTTCTGCCATGGAAACAAGAACTAGGTCTGAATGCTCGTGGGAGCGTGGCTGCTCTGATAACATAAAGGATTTGGTAAAAAAGTGTGTATTCATTTGTATTGCAGAATGTTTTTATAGAGAGTACAAAGAGAATAAGCAGCAGAATATCCTAAGATTAAGGTAACAAATATACTAAGTATAAGGAAAGTTATAGCAGTGATAGATTGTACAGCTGGTGGATTTTATTTGGTACAGGTTGATGAATCATGGACTCTTATAAAAGGAAAAGTTGCAGTGATGTTAGATGACATGATTGACACTGCTGGTGAGTCCAGTCGCTTGATGTCTTTCTATTTTATTTATTGGATACGAGTCTCAAGATGTGAAACCTTGGTGTACAAGCATTTTTCATGAATAAATTGCTAGAGGTGAAAGAAGAGGGGAAGGACAAGACTTGCTTCCTATTATATATATATATATATATATATATATATATATATATATATATATATATAGTTGTTTATTGATGATTCATTATGCTACAACGTAGATAATAATAGATTATTCCATTTTATTTTATTTATCACGTATTGTATAGTTAATTTGGATACATATTGTTGTTTCTTCTTCGTAGTCGTTTTCAATCAACTCATGAGTTTTCCAAGTCTTTTATCCCCCACCCTCCCTTCCTTTTGAGGTCCCAAGTATCTGCTAAATATGTTGGTTAATTTGCATCCTCGTCTCTGCTTACCATAGAAGTGGTGAATCTATGCTGCAATTATGTATTTGAGATATCACCCTACCACCTGACACATCATTACATGTTTAGTTTTTCTTTTTGCACACCATAGGCACTATCATAGTTGACTAGTGATTTTTTTTGTGGGTTTTAGGCACCATCACTAAAGGTGTTGCTCTGTTGCATGATGAGGGTGCCAGAGAAGTGTATGCATGCTGCACACATGCTATTTTTGTGACAACCCCAAAATAGGTTCATTCCACCCAACCCATTCTGAGTCGTCAAATACATGGTACAGAAAACAACTACAACTTTATTACAACAATTGTCGTGCAAAATACAACAACACATATGCTGTGAGTTTGGATACAAATATATACCAAATGTGACTCATGTTCCAACCGTGGACATCACCTCACAATAACACCTTACATAAAGGTATAGTCAAAAACTGTTTTAGAAATTAGAATCTTTGGGAAGTGCTCAAGGAAACCTTCGTACATGGGAGGCCACGCGTCTAGGTTATGATAGATATCATATGGCCACAGAATTATCCTTGGTTGACCCAATAGACCCCAAAGAAAAATGAGAAGATTACTATCATATTCTTCCCAATGGTGAGTCTTCTCTTGACTTATCATTATCTCCACTGTCTCTAATTGAGAATTATACTTCAAACAAACACCAAGATTATATAGGTAGTGCCCATAGATATACTCAGCAAGTAGATGAGCACAACCCTGTCTTATGATGACACGAGGTTGTATGTCATTAGACATCTTGTATGATAGTGACAAAACACCCTTCCAACGTTGGGTTCGCCTCACCCTATTTTCTTCACCAAATATAACTACTAAATGATAACCGCCGTTCTATTCCCTTGTTACCCCCGCTCGACCCAGCTACACTCTTATTACCTGAAAGGAATTGTGAACAGAAGGGTGAGCACAACTAGCCCAGTAAAGAATATCATGACTAAAGATAAATAAATTATCAATAGTCTTCATCAATAATAAATCAGAGATTTAGAACATATGGTAGATGATAAAAAATTTCAACCATAGTTGCAGCGGAACATGCAATCCATTAGAAGAGTCAAATAGACTATAAAGTCTATTATCTTCTCCATGTTAAAAATCCACCAACAATGTTTTATCCCTGTAACATCAATCAACAGTTCTGGTCCACAATCATATAAATAACTCATAATCATAATTATGATTCTAAATTCCTCTTCTCATCCAGGACAAAGATAATTTTCATCACTTGTCTTTACCTGAAACATCAAAGATCATGGTTATACCAAATCACAATTCTTGTTCATAATCATACTAATAATTTCATCTTTGTACTACGGGCCAAATATATTCGTCAACAGTTTATCTTTGCACTACTGGCCAAAGATATTCAACAACAGTTCATCTTTGCACTACAGGCCAAAGATATTCAACAACATATCATCTTTGCACTACAGGCCAAAGATATTCATCAACTATTCATATTTGCACTACAGGCCAAATATATTCATATCTCAAAGAAATATATAATCATTTCAGAATTTATATAAACAATAATTATAACCATGTTGATCAATTCACCTTTGCACTTAAGCTTAAGATATTCAATTATAAATTCAATGGTCATGATCATACCAGTCACAATTCAACTTTGCACTACAGGCCAAAGAGAACCCTAGTCATGATCATACCAATAATCTACCCATCTTTACACTCCAGTGAAAGAGAATTTCAACATCAGGGTTATAAAAATGTTATATATGATGATAAAAATAATATGATCAACATATAGTTTTAATCTCAAGAGTAATATTCGTAACTCATGAATAGTAACCCCGACACAAAAGATAGAAATTCTACAATAAAATTCATACCAATATTTTGGTATAATGATATTGAAAGAATAACATTACTTAAATTTATAAACAATTTATTTTAATTGTTTACACTTTACTAATTAATGCATTTAATCATCATAAAATGCCAACTCTTACAATTTCATCATCAATAACCAAAACCCTCATCAAAAATCTGCATATACCTCATATAGGATTCTCAAGCCATAAAATCCTATTTTCCAATTTTCTTTCTTCACAAAACATATTTAATTCATTTACTCATAACTAGACCATTTTTATGAAAAATACCAAATCAGTTTCAAAAATATTTCTTTTCTGGGATTTAGCATAATATAGTCCCATAGTGAACATATATTTTTCTCAGAATTTTTAAAAGTCATTTACTATTTTTCATATGGCCAAAATAGCCGAATATTTAGACATTTATCAAAAATTGTACTTTTGTCTAAAAATTCTGAAATTCACAGAGTATACTCCTATCATATACATGTACTCCCAATAAAAATTTCATCAATTTTAGAGTTAACCACAAGGAATTATAAGCGATTACTTTTAAAATAGTCTTTTCTCATAAAATTCACAACTCTCAATCTATACATCCAAAAATCACCATTTTTGGACACAATCAAGAAAACTCATCAAAATATCATTTCAAATTTTTCCAGAATTTTTGAAGTTCAGAAAAATTACGAAACTGAAAATCATAACAACCCTTAAAATCCCTTAATATCCCTTACTATCCCTTACCTCAAAAGAGCAGTACTTCTGATCGGTATAAGGCTGAAGGAAACTTGTACTGATGAATAGCAACTCACCAAGTATCTAAATACTCACAAAATACACTCAATAATCTAGAGAGAAAAAGAGAGAAAGCTTATGTTTCTGGTGTGATTTTCAATTCTAACTTAGCCCTCTATTTATAGGAAAATTTTGGTAGGTTTGACCTGCAACCTGATGGCTTTACCTGCTACTATTCCCACCCACCACATTTGAAATATAATTCAGCACATTTCTTCACCAACCACAAGTGGGGCCCACCAATTCTAGAATTTTCCACCAAAATGATAAACTCCGAAAATGCAACAATTTCTGAACCAGTCATCTTGTAAAATTCATAATAAATCATACGTTCATTTTTAACGGTTCAAAATTTGTGGACATATACTCAACTTATATATGTATAACATATCCAAAAATTACCACGATCCAACGGTCGGATTAAAAATTATAACACCCGCAATATTTCTCAAAAACCCTGATTTGATTTTTAATACCTCCATTCCGATAAAAATACTGATAAAACACCTCAACATTAACTCCTTCATTTTTTAACCACAAAAATATATCCCTCATTTATATCCACATAAAATAAATATTTTCTTATCATATGAATCAATAATTAATTATTCACAAATAATATTACAGAATCACATTTATGACAACCAGGCCGTTCCCAGGAAAGAGGGGGCTTTCCAATAAGGATTTCTCCTTACTGGCGCGCAATTAGATGACCAAACCTCTCCTTAGACAGAACTTTCTAGACATTGCCAATAATGTTATCTAATAATATTATTCAAATAATTTGAATTATTGATCTGATAAAGGAAAATACTGTGCAGCAATAATTATTGAAACAACAATAATATAAAATATCAATGCAGCAATTATTGAACCAATAAAATAAAATATTGAACAGTAATCACTGTAACAATTATTGAGTAGTGCCTTCTTACGTAAGAATCAATAATTTTAAAAATAATGTGCAATACCGTGTGCTACTATGCAATAACGCGTATTACTGTATTTTAACCACCGGGTATTCCAACAGTGTTAACGGTAACAACTACGTTGTTATTTGTAAAAACTCAAATTTGTCGTTTTCTTCACCCGACAGTTATTCGTTATGGGGCCCACAAATAGTTGCGCCGTCATACGAATATTTCCCGACAGAAAGAATATTCCACGACCAAACGAATATTCCCCGACAACAATGATTATTTTATAACCACTTGCTTATTTTGAAAAAAAAATTCATATTTCACCCATAACTTTAAACTTTTATCAATTTAACCATTTACTGAATAGTAATTATAAGAAAAATTGCATACTTTTATTTCATAAAATTCGGGGTCTTACAATTTTTAGGTAAAAAAATATTTATGTTTTTCTGATTTCAAGCTCAGTACCCTCCCCTTTTGAATAGTTTATAGGGGCCACGGACCGTAGGCTGAAGGCCTTGTTCGGGGAGGGGAGATATAGTCTGGTCACAAGACCAGGAAACTCCTCTTTATAAAAAAGAACTTTTACATGCTCTCCATATTTGATGAAATTCCTAACTGTATGTTAGGAACTACTGTGTTGGCGCATTCTGTTTGTACATTTTAGATGAGTCACTCTCCCTGTCTTTTATTTTTGTTAGTTTTTTCAACCTTTTCAAGAGCCTCTTTTTGGAAGTAGTTGATAGGTGATTAGAAAACTAAGGTTGTCGAACTATTGTTGTTTCCAATTATACTAGTACTATAGTAGAGCTAGTTCCTCTCTACGGTCTGTCCTCTCTCTCTATGGTTGAGTGACTTTCTGTTCCTTCAACACTCCCTCGATTTGTAATAGAGATCAGAATTAGTAGGTAACTCTCAGGTAGACGAAAGTCTTGGACTGAAATAGTCTTCTTTCGATTTTCAAAAGAAATCCGGTTTTTCAACAGTAGACGGGCAGTGGCTTCCTGCCTTTGGATCAGAAGATAAGTGAAAGACTAAGGGCAGATAATCGAAGAAGTTATGTTCCTCATTTCTTGACTTAATCGTGATAGACCGAGATGAATTGTTGTAATGAGTTTGGCTTGAAATTCTTAAGAGGAAGCTCACAACATCATTAAGAACAATGCTTTAATAGTATTTAGATGGAAAATGGAGGTAATTAATCATATTGGGTGAATGGTTGGGCATTTTTTCGGGCAAGCTATAAGCTATTTGCTCTTTTGTGTTTTTAGAAAATCACTAGGTGGACCTAGGCGGTGGAGGCTAACGCCTAGGCGGAGTAGACATTTTTTTATGCGGTCTCATTTATTTAATTTTTTACTCTATATACTTGCTATACTATACAAAGCTTATAGTAGAGACAATTTTTTAAAGCTTTACATGAAAAATTATCCTTTTCTTTTTCTAAATATTGTAGATTTTCTGCCTAGGTGAGGCCCTAGGTGCTTTAGCCAAATCAAGCTAGAGGACCACTTAACGCTTAGAAGGGGAATTTTGTGTGCGCCACAATTCTATAATTACTCGTCATATATATAAATGTATTTTTTCTTTCTTTCCCTTCCCCTAAATATCATCATGTGAAGAGTGAAATTTTAAAATGCTTGATCATGTATCAGTGTATACTCGTATAATCTTCTTATGGTATTTTCTCATTACAGCCCTCCTGTAATTGAGAGGTTGTCGAGTGGTCTATTTCAAGAGGTCATAGTTACAAACACAATCCCAATACCAGAAAAGAACTACTTCCCACAGTTGACCGTGCTTTCAGTAGCCAATCTCTTGGGTGAAACCATTTGGCGTGTTCACGATGATTGCTCCGTTAGCAGCATTTTTCAGTGAGCAGAGATCTCTGTCGGCTTCCAAATCATTGCATGGCAGGCAGAAACTCTTATGCCTCCTTTATCTTATTTTCAGTCATATTGCTTCCTTAATTCAAAAATTTTAGCCCCCTTGCCTCTAATTCCCTTGGGATTTGGGATATGTTTGGAAGCTGCAAAACTAGAAGGAAAACAAACAAAAAGGAAAAGGAAAGGAAAGGAACTAAGACTTCAAAATTAGTTCGGGCTTTTTTAAACTTTTATTATATTACAATTTTCTTTAGCATTGTTCTTGATATTAGATTTTTTAAAACTATACATAACTAGATTTATCTTTTTTAAGATATATTTTTCTATTTTACATTTATCTTTGTTTTCCATTTCCTTTTCCTTTTACTCCACGTTTTCTAAATTCTTAAAAACCCTTAACATTTAACTATTGACTCCCAGACCAGCTCCACACATGCCTAGCCTATGTTTGTAGGAGTTGAAGCTTGAAACACCATCATCTTTCTTTTCCTGTTTTGTTTTCTTCCTCTTCCTTCCTTGCATCTCTCAAATATTGACATAGCAGAAGTTAACAAATTTTTAGTTTGTGTCTGATTAAATAATGATGTCTTGATTGGAAAGTAAAACCATGAATTGTTAGGAATATTTGGTCAAATATTATAGCCAGTATAATTGTAGAAAGATTTTATGCTCTGGCATTAAATTCTTGAATTATGTGTTTCTGAACTACCACAGGTTATACAATTTGATATAAATGGCAAATGGGTGTCCGAATTTGGACCTTACATGTACCTGGATACTCTTAACATTTTGATATATATATATATAGTCCAGTTCTCTTCAGCGAACTGGAGGGAGAGAACTAAGAGCGAACCGACTATAGCGACGGTTTTTTCTGTCGCTATAGCATCAAAAATTGGCTTTCTATGCTATAGTGACGGAAAAAACCGTCGCTATAGCCGGTTCGTTCTTAGTTCGTTCCTTCCAGTTCGCTGAAGAAGCGGACTATATATATATATATATATATATATATATATATATATATATATATATATATATATATATATATATATATATATATATGCTGGCTCTCTTCAGCGAACCATAAGAAGCGAACTAAAAATGAATTGACAATCGTCGCTATAATCTATGCTATGGCGACGGATAAAATCGTCACTATAGACGATTTGTTTTTCAACACCAAGTCATATTGTTTAAACAGTCGTAGCCTGACTTTTCTGTTGTAGGATCTGGCGATCCTTTGTTGATATAACTGACCGTGGAAGATAGCAGCAGTTCGCCTTTCGTCTATTAGAGACAATTGGTGATACCTATCTTGTAACCATTGATCTTCATCTAGCTGAGTGTCTATCAACACTCTGAGGAATTCTATTTCCACTTCTATGGGGAGCACTGCTTCCATTCCATAGGTTAATGAGTAGGGGGTTGCCCTAGTGGAAGTGCGCATTGACGTTCTGTAGGTTAATAGAGTTAGAGGCAATAAGTCAGGCCATCTTTTATGATTGGCGGACATCTTTTGCATGATCTTCTTGATGTTCTTATTAGCCGCTTCAACATCATCATTCATCTTTGGATGGTAGATGCCAGAGTTGAGATGTTTGATGTGAAATTTACTGCATAACTCCTCCATCATTTTGTTGTTGAGGTTCTTTGCATTGTCTAATACAATTACCTCTAGTTGTCCATATCGACAAATGACATTATTTCTAATGAAACTAATGATAACTTCTTTTATAACCCTGGGGAAGGAGGCTGCTTCTATCCACTTGGTGAAGTAGTCTATCATGGTGAAGATAAACCGATGCCCGTTACTGGCTTTGGGCTCGATGGGCCCGATTACGTCCCTTCTCCGCATTGAGAAGGGCCAGGGCGAACTCATATTATGGAGCTCCCTTGGAGGGGCATGGATAGCATTCCCATAAATTTGGCATTGGTAACATCTCTTGACGTGATCATCACAATCAGTCTTGAGAGAGAGAGAGCCAGTAATGCCCGGTTCTTAGGATCTTTTTGACAAGTAGGGGTCAGCTCATGTGTGGGCCACAAACTTCACCATAGATTTCATCCATGAGTCTCTGAGCTTGGTCCTTGTCCAGACATCTGAGGAGACCTAGTCCTGCATCTCTTTTGTAGAGTGCGTCTCTGCTTAGGTAAAACTTCATAGCCATTCGATTTTCTTTCAGCCAGACTTGCCTCGGCGGGTGTAGATCCATCTTGTAAATACTCCTTGAGATGCTGATACCAAGGGTGGTGGATGGGAGGTAGCTCATCCGATACTTCTCCAATGTAATTCCCATAGGCTGGAGCCTTTTGTCGGGCAAATATGATGGTTGGCATGTTTTCTTTATCAAGTATGTGGATCAAAGAGGCCAAGGTTGCTAGCGCATCCACAAAGTCATTCCTATTTCGAGGAAAGTTATTTCTTCAAACTCTGAAGCCATCTGTAGAACTTGTCGATGGTAAGACAGCAAGTGTAGCCCTTTGGTGTGATAGATTCATATGGTTTGTCTGATTACTAACTCGGAATCTCCAAAGATAGTTAACCGTCTGATGCCCATTGATTGGGAAAGTTTTAGCCCCATGATATAGCCTTCATACCAAGCTGTGTTGTTGGTGTTGGCAAACTGCAATTTGACAACGACGGGATCCTGCTCCCCCTTAACGGATACTAGAACTGTGGTGCCCCCAAATTGAGGTACTTGAAACCAGAACTCGATGCTTCACGATACCATTTCTATGAGCGGAATAATACTAATAATAATAACAATAATATAAATATCAAACTTAATTTACATATATCAAAGTCTAGTCCCAGGTACGAAACTTTTAAACATTCATTACATCATAGCTAAAAATATCATTATCTTAATAAACTTTAACTATTACACAGAATATTATAAAACTCATTCGAACAATTTTTCTTTCCCCTTGTTCTTGCCTGAACCTTCGGGTTGATCATACTTAGTTGAAAATATTTAAATTTAAAGCAAGAATGAACATTTGATTGCCTAGCCAATAATAGCAACAATAAATATTAGCTGAAAAGATTAAATATTTTCTTTGAATAACACTTCTACAATAAATCAACAATTGTGAAGTAAGCTGAACCTAACATATCAATTCTATATCAAAATTTTGAAACTACGTACCGGTTATAACTGGAGATCAATCGATAGACTATGAACATTATTTTTTATTTTTAAAAAAGTATACAGAAATTCATCTGCAGACCGTCATAACTTACATGCACAGGGGTGATCAGCCCGTTATGCCCTGTATTGATCAATACTACATGCCAGAACGATATTATCGTTCATCTTATCCACCTTAGGTGCACAAAAGTTTTTTCCGTGTTCGAGATGTTCATACTTAGTCGGGATTCCGAACCAAAATAATCTAGTTGGATACAATAAAGTGCTATCTTGTTAAATAATATTTTTAAGTTTGTGTCTAGCCGGATCAAATAACTTAGACAGCTTTTAAGTCAACGTATACATACTAAAAACCAATAAGTAGGTATCAACATGTGATTAAATACAATGATTATCCAAGTGAGGACACTTGTATAACCATATTTAGAAATTAACTAACAAAATAATTATCTGAATTATAATAACAGAATTTAAAGGACTTGTATAATAGATTATAATTCAATAACTTACTTATACAGAATCATTGCATAAGTATATACAAGGTTAAGATATTTAGACAATGAAAAAGAATAGTTCAGATATTAGCTTATACATGTCCCTTGCATAAAGTAAATGTAAAGTTAAGATACTTACCTGAGCTGCTGCTTGCAATAACGCAACTTAATTTTATCATTTATATCAAGACCTATCATTAATAAGATCATTTGTTTTATTAGAATAATATATCATAACACATAGTACTGTTGTTTGCAGTCAGCACATAACCTAATCACATTGTCACATATGTTTAACAGTCATTGATTCACAAACAAATACTTATCTAGTCAAATTATATAAGTCTAGATCAATTTCGAAAATATGTCGGTGTACCGTCGATTTTATCGGGTAAATATCGAGTCTAAAACTCTATTCTGTAGTTCAATATTCGTTTAGATAATTTAAATATCAGTCATATTATCTTTCATAGCCTTATAATAATTTTTAAATAATTATTCTAATTTATCATGATTTTTCAAACACTAGAATCATTATTAAATGATTTAATTATTAAATAATTATATTATCATTAATATTTAATTAATATTAAATTAATAATGAAACCATTACAAAAATATTAAAGTTATTTATAATAACTCAAAATATTTTTAAAACATTTTTATTACCCTTAAACGATTTTTAAAACATTTAAAAATTATTTTTAAATAATTATCATTAATATTTAAATATTAATATATTATTCACCAAAATATTAAAAGTCATTTATTATTACTTAAAATATTTTTAAATTATTTATATCCTTTTAAAATAATTTTTAATTCAATAAAATTATTTTTAAAATATTTATTTAATATAATTATTAAATAACTCTAATATCATTTAACATTAAATTATTAATGAAATTTACCTTTAAATATTAAAAGTTATATTTTATAACTTTAAATATTTTTAAACTATTTAGTTTCATTTAAAATGATTTTTATAATATTAAAATTATTTTTAATTAATTTATTTAATATAATTATTAAATAAATCTAATATAATTAATATTAAATAATTAATAAAATTTATCTTAAAATATTAAAAGTTATATTTTATAACTTAAAATATTATTAAATACCTTTTTATCATTTAAAATGATTTTTGATATCATAAAATCATTTTTAATTAATTTATTTAATGCATTTATTAAATAAATTAAATATTAATATTATTTAAATAAATACTAATATTTATGGAAAATATGTCAAATTATTAAAAGTTAATTTTTATAACTCAAAATAATTTTTAAAACTATTTTTGAAATTTTCAGAATTTATTTACTATTTTTAAATGATTTTTAGAAATTAAATTAATTAAAACTAATAAGTCTGATCTAAAGCCTTTGGTGACAGTAAGTGTCGCCTAAGGAGTTCTTGAGGAACCCAGATCTTCATATGCCATTTTCGAGGGACCATGTTTGACCAACCATAGATGTCAGATCTAGGTGTTCTGGGCAAAGTAATATATGGATCGTGTAGCACCAGTGTAACACTATATTATCCAACAATTAGCAGGTTCATTTCATAACGCATAAGTAAGATATGAAGCTTTGAAATCACTGTCAGACATGTTCTTCACGTTCTGGGCTGCCCAGAAACGTGAAGTCATGGCCGGTCAACGATAATCATGTCCTTAAATCATGCTATCTGTTCATGTTATGGGTGGTCTATACGTCGGGCCTTGAAAAACAACTAACAGGGTACATGATTGAAACAGTTTGGAAGTCTAAACATCATAACCCAAAAAGATCTAAGCCGATGAAAAAGCTATCAGACCTATTCTTCATTTTCTGGGTTACCTAGAAATGAAGAACAGTTCGTGCAAGCATTTTTGGGCCTCCACAACATGTAATCCGTGTGATGGTTTTGTGATTTAGTGATTCCAGTGTGTAGAAAACATGTCAGGATATAGATTTATCACATAACACTAGTTTAACAACAACACAATCATCAGATCCTTGCCGGTCAAACCTTGTCAGAGATCGCGTTGAGTTTTTTAGGTTACCCAGAAACTCAGTCTGTGATCATTTGGCCTGCTTTGACCAGCCACTGACTTCAAACCATTTGATGTTTAGGAGATTTTAAGGCATAATAGTGTCGACCATATAACATACAACAATCTTATTACCACAACAGAATCAAAACAGCTAACATGAGAAAGATCTGTAGACATGAACTTCTTGTCAGAACGTTCTGGGTAGCATCTGGGTTACCCAGATTAGCTTGGTCATAGTCGATTAACCGACTTTGACCATCAATAACTTTGACTCTACAATAGATCTGACTCTGAATCAAGTTCCAGATCCAAGATCTCATAGCATACTACAACTACAAACTTTCAAAACACAAAAATAATTAAAAGTCACTGAGATCTGACATTCATTGTCTGACAACAAAAATAAAAATTTCCAGATTTTTAAAAACATCACATCCGAGCCTTTAGATGTTATGGATCTAACATCTAGCAACCCAGATTATCAATATATACTACATACAACATGTTTTAACACAAAATCATAACATTTAACATGGCATTCAAGATCAGATTTCAAATTAGGTTTTTACCTTTCTTTGAACAAGTTCTTGATTCTTGGCTACTGATCTGTTATTCGAAGTCGTGGGGCTTGATTTAGGGACTGATACACTACTGATTTTCGTGGGTGAAGAGAGAGAGAGTCTTGGTTATGTGTTTGGAAATAATGAGCTAGCTTTTGGACAATCTCTCTCTTGATCCTTATATAAAACTTGTATACAATGTATGTGGATGTGTAATGGCTGAGAGCTGGTGTTTTTCTTAGCTCTTAGCTAGACTAGGTTAGTGACTTGCCAAGATTTGGCAAGATTTTGGTAGCAATAATTTCAAGAATGAGACAAAAAGGGTATTGTGGTCATTAGTCTTGAAATCCTAATGGTAAGCTTGTCAGTTGTCCCAATCCTTAGGGTATTGACCCTTAGGGTTTACAAAAAAAAATTAACTTTTTTAGGATTTTGAAATTAGGTTTAAAAATAAAAATTTAGTTTCTTAATTTCCAAATTAGGATTCCTTAATTAACTTAGGTTTTCTAATTATATTAGACTTGAAATTAAGTTTAATAATTCACTAATTAGCAATTAGTTTTTCCCATTTAGCAATTAGGATTTTCCATTTGAAAATTAGGGTTTCAAATATAGAAATTAGGGTTTATAAATATTAATTAGGGTATTCAAAAATTAGGGTTTCCCTAATTAAGATTAATATTTATAACTCCGGTCGTTAATCACATTATCACGATTACATAACCATCTTGTACTCTAATTTGAGTTTAAAATTAGGGTTTAGCACATTAATACCAGGTTTTCTAGTGTTTCACTATAATTGACCAATTATTATCAATACACACATACATCATATATTTATAACACTGAAAAATAATATTATATTTAATATAATATTATTATTCTCATTCATTGCTCAAAATCCAAAATTAGGGTTTGGATTTCATATCAGAATTATCTTGCACATATAGCATTAATAATTAAGTTATAATAATTACCAAATTAGTCTGAAATAAATTCATATAATAAAATTATTATTATACTAAATCTATAATCATCTCATTTATTATTTAAATAATATATAATCATATTTTCATGAAAATAAATAATAAAAACATTTCTACTACAAAATTAATTACTATAAGAATATAATTTATAATGATCAATAATTCTAAAATAAAATTATTTGAAATTATTCATGTAATAAATAAATTTTATTTATCACACATATATATATACACATCAACTGGCACATATTCCCATCATTAAAATAATAATAATAATAATTTATATGCAAAATTTTTTATTTATTTATATAAAAAATATCGGGTTATTACAAGAACTGCTCTAGCCCCAGAACCTTCCATGTTTACAACTCCATCAAAATACATCTTCCATGTTTAGTGTGCATCGTACTGATGGTGTTGCTGAACTGTCATTACCCCTTCATCGGGGAAGTATGTTTCCAAGGGTTTGAAATCCCCTTAAGGTGCAGTGGTCAGTTGATCCGCAATTCCCTGACCTTTGATAGACTTTTGTGTCATGTAGACTATGTCAAATTGTTGTAGGATAAACTGTCATCTGGACAGCCGACAATTCAGCATGGGTTTACTGAACACGTACTTGAGAGGATCCACGCGGGATATGTAGACTATGACCTTTTGTAACCTCATGGAAGCCCATGCTAAAGCACAATAAGTTTTCTCAATCAGAGTGTACTTGTGTTCACTGCTGCTGAATCTTTTATTGAGGTAGTAGATAGCTCGCTCTTGGACTCTATCGTCTTTCTGTCCCAGCATGCATCCCATGGCATTGTCATTGATGGACAGGTACATGAACAGGGGAATATCATCCCTGGGCGGTGCCAAAATAGGAGCTCTGAGTAACTGCTCTTTGATTATAAGAAAGGCTTTCTGACACTCATCATTCCATTTTATGGAGGAGTTCTTCCTTAACAACTTGAAAATAGGCTTACAGGTTACTGTGAGTTGGGAAATGAATCGGCTGATGAAGTTGATCCTTCCTAAAAATCCCTGTATTTCCTTCTCTGTCTGAGGAATGGGTATTTCTGTGATGGCCTGGATTTTGATAGGATCTAGCTCAATCCCCTTGTGACTGACTAGGAATCCTAGCAACTTGCCTGATTTGACGCCAAAGGCGTACTTGGCTAGATTCAACTCCAAGTTGTACTTATGCAACCTGTTGAAGACCTTTCTGAGATGGTCTAAGTGGTCTTCCTCCCTTCGGGATTTGACAATGATGTCATCAACATAGATCTCTATCTCCTTGTGCATTAAGTTATGGAAAAGAGTCATCATCGCTTGCTGATAGGTAGCTTCGGCATTAATGAGGTCGAATGATAACCGCCTGTAGCAAAAAGTTCTCCAAGAAGTGATGAATGTAGTTTTCTCATGATCCTCTTCAGCAACCATGATTTGATGGTACCCCGCAAAACAATCAGCAAAGGAGTACATGTCGTATTGAGCTGTATTGTCAATGAGTATATGAATGAATGGCACGGGAAAGCTATCTTTTAGACAAGCTCTATTCAAGTCCCGGTAATCCATGCAAACTCGCACATTTCCTCCGGGTTTAGGCACGGGGACTATGTTAGATAGCAATTCAGGGTATGTTAACACCATGATGATGTCGGCTTAAAATTGTTTTACAATTTCTTTTTATTCTTTTAAACTCCACTCAGGTTTTAATCGCCTGAGTTTCTGCCTGACTGGCTTGAATTCCTTTTTGATGGGAAGGTGATGAATGACAATGTCAGTGAACAAACTGACCATGTCTTCATGAGACCATGCAAACACATCCTAGAATTGGGTCAATAAAGTAACCATGTCATTCCTTTGGTTTGGAGTGAGGTCCGTACCAATCTGGATTTGTTTGGGGTTTTCTGAGGTTCTAAGGTTAAAAGAGGTGGTTTGATCAAGATTTGGCTTGGGTTTGTCTTCAACCCATTCTTTGATATCCTGAGGTATCTCATTGTCCTCTTGTATTTCCATCAAGGTTGAGTTCAACTTCACATCAAAGTTATAGTCCTTGTGGAGAAAAGGCACCTCATCAGCAAGTATAGGCACATCTAACTTTAGAGTCCTGAAACAAAATGCTTTCACTTAATATATGAAATTGTTCAATCATACAAAGTGTTAGCATGTAATGACAAAACAACTGCTAATATTGTACAGAAAAGTAAGCAGTTATAGCTATCTACAGGGTAGAGGGAGTTTCTGTCCTTTTTACCCTTGTCGACAAATGCAGGGAGTGCTGCTCCAATTGTCAAGGGTGAAGTCCTGGCGGACGGCTGTGATGAAGGGGCTGTTATCGTCCTCCTTCTCCCGAATGATGACCATGATATCTGGACAATCATCATCTGGGGTGACCTTATTTGTACTGTCCGTGTGGACTATGATGTGTATGTTTGATAAGCTCTTTACAATGTCCTGCTTACGCCTCCGGTCCTTTTCCTCCGCCTCCAGATTTGATATCAAGACCTCTTTTCATTTGACCGGTATCGGCTTAGGAAATAACATAGTCATCACATGTGTAGGAACCTTTATTGAAGTCTGTATAGATTCAGCCCCTGTAGGTGCAGGCAATCGCCATAGACCTAGGAAACGGGCCGGGCTGGCCGAAATGGGCCGGGCCATTGACGGGTCGGGCCATCAACAGGCTGGGCTAAAAAGGCTCAGTTTTTGGCGGGCTGGAATTAAGCAGCCCGTGGCCCGGATTGGGCCGGCCCGGCCCGGCCTACTGGCATTTTTATTTATTTATTTTTTTATAAAAAAAACCTGTACATCACAAATTCACAATAATATTTAAATTTTAATCAATTATTCTCTTCTCTTCTCTCATGTATGGCTGTCTCCACTTTCTTTCTAGGGAAAGTTCAGTTGCTATAACAGTGTATCATATTACAATTTACATACAATGATAAATGATTGATAAATGATAAAGTACACAAATTCAAACCAAGACATAAGACATCAAGACTATTCATTTCATATTTTCATTTGACATGTCACCAATCACCATCAACAAAAACTGCAGATGGTCCAAATACCAAATGCATTTGCTTCAGTTGAAAACAGGTGCATACTTGAAAATTGTAATCCCATCTGCAAAATGAAAACAGGCCAGAGGCCTAGTCAAAACAGATCCTGCAAATGCAAATGAATTAAAGTTTAAGAATATGA
Organism: Panax notoginseng; assembly: GCA_016801055.1. NCBI lineage: Eukaryota > Viridiplantae > Streptophyta > Magnoliopsida > Apiales > Araliaceae > Panax > Panax notoginseng. Next base: position 192,906,611 of record CM029014.1, read on the forward strand.
ATTAAATCCAGTCTGGTTATGTCCATCTTCCAGCTCTCCTTCTACATAATATGAATTATAGTTTGTTTACATTATACAAGAAACCCTTCAAAGTAAGGTATAATACCCAGAACCTTTTACCAAGTTAATTGACCATTATTATTTTCTTTGGGTAGGTAAAAACCAGAGTTAAAATCATTGCTTCTACCAAAAACATTGATATGCTTAAACATTATCAGGAGTAAAAGAACAAAAACAACAAATAAACAAAGTACATACTGGTTGGCTAAATCAAATAAATAACAAACACAAATAAGTAGTAGAACATATGTAAAAGCTCCACAAATATATATATATATATATATATATATATATATATATATATATATATATATATATATATATATATAAACCAAAAACAACAAGGAACAAAAATTAAAGATTAAATTTCTTTACCCTGCGCCTTTGATTAAAATCAAAGAAATCTGAGATTAGAAACTAAAAAGTTTCAATATAAGAAGAGTAAGGTCAAAATAATGGAAAATAATGTGTGAGCTTTCTTATATGAGGGAGTTCGAGTCAGTAAGTCAAACAAAAGATAGAACAAAATCATAGACTGAAACCATAGAACAAAATCAAACTATAGAACAAAATCCTTCCACGAAGAGAAAACTACATGTAGAGAAGAAGAACTGAAGAAGCTACACAGACCACAGACCACAGTCGTCACTCGTTAGTTGGCGTCTCGGTGACTCGGTGTGCACTCTCGATCTCTCACTCTCTCAGACCAACTAGACTCAGATCTCACCTCGCCTTGCCTCAGTCTCTCCTCGCCTCCGCTCTCGCCTCGGTCTCTCTCTCACTTTTAAGTTCTCACTCAGTTTCAGATCTAGATGAGAGAATAGAGATGACTAGAACTCTAGAAGACTGAGATTTGAAAAAGAAAAACTATCCCTTTTGGCTTTTAGTCTTTTACTTTATTAGTAGCGAGTCTCATATGGTCAAACCTGATTGATAGCCATCACTCACCAGCCAGCCTAATAAGGTTTTTTTAAAGGATGGGCGGGCCGGGCGGCCACGGGTGGGTGATCATTGGGTCGGGCCAAAAAGGCCCAGATTTTAATGGGCCAAAAAAATGAAGCCCATAGCCCAATTTTTAATGGGCGGGCTGACCCAGCCCGCGGTCTTGGGCCGCTTTTGCCAGGTCTAAATCACCGTATGGCTGAAGATGAAGGAACCTGTTTGTGTTTGTGAGGATTCTTGTGACTAGACACAGTAGAATAGCCTAGTCCGACTGTCCATGTTTGACTGGGAACTTGAATTGGGCACTTATTGCCCTGATGATCTTTGCCCAACCCTTGTCCAGGTTGATACCCCAAAGATAACATCTTTTGGCTTGCCGACATTATCTCGATGAAAACTCTGGGTATCAGAGGTGGCGCTCCAATGGGATGGTAGTGAGTGTTGCTCACCTCCAGGGCATGGAACCTGACAGGCTCAACTTTTAAATTGAAACTGATGAGTGGGATGTCACCTTGTACAGGACATTCTGGCTCAGCATTAATAGTGAATAGGCTATTGTTAATGATGTATTTGAGCTACTGATGAAGGGTAGACGGGACTGCTCCAGCCATAAGAATCCACGGTCTTCCTAAGAGAAGGTTGTATCCTGTAGCTATTTTGAGCACATGAAAGGATACGCTGAATGTATGCGGACAAATCTCCACATGTAGTTCAATCTCCCTGATAGCATTTCGTCGGGATCCATCGAAAGCTTTGATAACCGTATGGCTGCTTCTGATCCTTTTGAGTTTGATGTTCATTTTCTCCAAGGTGGCATAAGGACAGATATTCAAGGATGACCCTTCGTCTATCAATACTCCAGCTACCACATATCCAGAGGATATAACCGCTATATGCAACGGCCTGCAATGACCCGTCCCTTCAGGAGGTATGTCATCATCAGTGAAAGATATCACATTGTTGTTAAAAATGTGATCAACCAGATGCTGGAACTTTTCAACATCCATCGATTTCGATAAGTGGGCTTCTTCCAAAACCCTTAGCAAGATCTTCCTGTGATCCTCGGAAGAGAAAACCAAGTCCAGTATGGAAACCTATTGTGGAGCTTCTTTCAAGTTTAAAACCACTTTAGCTTCATTGTGTCCCATAGTACGGAGGAATTCTTCAATCTTCTCCATGGGAACTTTCCCCTTTGCTTTGATGGCAGGGTTCATCACCCGTTGGGGAAGATACAGTGGATTCTCCTTCAACACTGCGGCGGTCGTATTGGATGTGGATCCTTCAGCCTTTCCATAATTCCATGAAACTTTCTGTAGGCTAACAATAGGATATTGTGGCCTGAATGGCAAGATGATTGGCTTTGGCGCAACCACTTTTAAAGGATTCTCTATACCTCTGAGTTGAATAGGTTGAATTGTATGCGAGGGGGTAGCTGAATCTGTCTCAGAAGATATAACTGCTACGACTTCTTTCCATTTTATAGGAAATGTATTCCCGCTCTCAAGTAGTACAGTGTCATCATCTGCCAACTGTAGAACACCGCTGTCAATTAGATTCTGAATTAGGTGGCGGAGTGCCCAACATTCTTCTGTGCTGTGACCGCGAGAGTGGGAGTGGTACTGACATACTCTATTAGAATTGAACCTTCTTGAACGAGGGTTGATTGTAGGTAGCAGAGCTACGATTCTTCCTTCATTGATCAGCATCTGAAATATCTCCTCCATCGGCTAGCCTAGGTATATAAATTCCCTTTGACTGGCAAAATCCCGATGGGCTTTGGCTTTTGCTCTTTTTGCAATTTTATCCTCCAGCATTTCATCTTCGGAAGCTAATAATGGAGTACTTGTAACAAAAGGAAGGAGGCTAGCATGCTCCTGACTGAATAATTGGCATGTGACTTGGTGCTGATGGATCACCAGTTCTGCCAATTGGTCGACCTACTCTCAGAGAGTCTTTATTTTTCGTTCCATCATAAATTGGAACTGTGCATAATCCCACTTGTTAGCACTATCCTTGCTAGTTTGGGAAGATCCATCAATGGATTGGAAAGTCTGTCCACTACTCCAATTAATCATGTTGACCTCATCTTCTCTGTGTTAAGGACGAGGGTTGTCTTACACATGGGGTTGGTCGGGTTTAGTCACCACGATCTCACCATTGTCAATCAAATCCTGGATCTTATGTTTCAAAGCCCAGTAATCTTGAGTATCATGGCCTGGAGCTCCAACATGATAAGCATATTTCTGGCTAACATTGAAACCCTTCCCACTCGGGTTGGCCGGTGGAAGAAGATGGGTAATTTTCTTATGAGTTGTCAGAAGATTGAGAATGTTCTCGAGCGAGTCCCCTAAAGGTGTGAATACTCGAGTGCGTCTGACTTCTCCACCTTTTGGCAATGGAGGGTTTGAAGACTGAGCTGGAAAAGGGGAGTAGTTTCTCCTCTAAATAGGCAGACTTTGATTGCCTTTTTGCCCTTGTAGTATCAAGAAAACATCCTCCTCTTTCTTCTTATAGACCTTCTGGGGGTTATTTCCATAACTTCCAGACTGGATGTGCTCAGCTACAGCTTTGAGAGTAGCAAGGTCTTGAATCTTTCTTGACTTCAATCCCATCTCGGCCATTTCTCCATGTTTGATCATTTCGGAGAATGGTTTGCCAATGCCAGCTAAAATCCTCTTATAGAAGGGACCTTCTTGAATATCTATGAAGGTCATTCCAGACTCAGTTATAGATGGAATAACTTGAGCAGCCAGGCACCTCCACCTTTGAGCATACTCTCTGAAAGACTCATTGGCTTTTTTCTTGACTTTGGTAATTCGGTACCGGTCAGGAGCCATCTGAGTTTTAAAACTGTACTGACTGAGGAAAGCATGAGCTAGCTCCTCCCAGCTATGAAACTTGGAGTTGTCTAATATGGCATACCATGATCAAGCTTCACCAGTTAGACTCTTCTGAAACAGCTGCATTCTGAGCTTTTCATCCTCGACATAAGATCCGAGCTCCCTAATGAAGACTTTTAAATGTGTGTAAGGATCTCCTAACCCGTCATACTTTTTAAAGTCAGGAGTTTTAAATTTCTGTGGATAATGAACCCCAGGGAAGATACAAAGGTCTATATATAAGAAGATACAAAGGTCTATATATAAAACACTCTCGTGTGTTCCAATTCTTTTGATAGACCAAATGGTCTCTTCTATTTGTAGGACTTTCTTCCTGATATCACTGGTGTCTAGATCTTCTTTGAGATGGGTGGTTTCAGGGGTTTTGTTGGTTTGAGACTCAGGTATAGGAATTTCTTTGTTCAGTCCCTGAGTTCCTCCATGTGCAGAGGATTCTGTATGTATGGGTATTTGTGGACCCTGAGTGAATTTTTGTAGTTCTTTAAGCAGAACAGCCAACTCTGTAATTTGGTGACTTAATGCTTCGAACTCCTCACGATAGATAGGAGTAGGATTAGACTGGCCAGGTGTAGCCATGCTTGACTATAGGCTTGTTGTCTTTTTAGACTTTGAACGGGTAACAAGACCAATTGTTTTCCTATAAAAAGACTTATATAGTTTAGTCTTAGTGAATATAAAAATGTTACATGCTATGTGATGTATCCGTTTAGGAGTATTATCCTGCAAAACAGATGTCAGTTGTTTGTATGACAAGATAACATGTCAGATAAAAGGGAATGCATGTACACATTGATTCATATTTTCCATTACATTGACATTGACATAGAAATGAAATTGCAAGTAATTGTAATTACAAGTAATTGAAATGGGAAAGTATGAAGAGACTTTCCTTTGCTTTTGGTTTATCAGAGGCTGGCCTATCTTAGGCTACTCTCGCGGTTTTTTTGGCATGAAGGTTCCCAAATCATCGCAATTTACTTGACAGAAAGTTAATCCGGTCTTTCAACTGGAGCGAATTTGGGTGGTGCCTTTCCTGAGCCTCGTTGGAATTAGTCTTCCTACGAGTCCAGTAATCAAACACCGACAGGATAGCCTCCTGGCGGAGGAACCACACAACATTCATTCATATACAACATGTCTCATCGTATGAAAATGATGACATGTGCGAAACACTAATATCACAATCAGATATGGTGCGAAGCACTAAGTGTAATAAGTAAATGCATTCGTACACATTCATTCAAATGTAAATGCAATATCCACACACAAGCAGATAATGGTTTTGAAAAGTTTTGTAGTAGCGGCTTAAGCCCTCTTACTGAAAGTCCCCAGCAGAGTCGCCACCTGTCGACGTTGGAATTTTTATTTGTCCCTTTTCTGTTCTTGTTTTTTGGTGTTCTCATGTTAGGTGAGATTTGTTTAAAAAACCAAGTGGTGAAAAGGTTCGACATGTATATGTCGACGATTAGACTGTAAGAGTCGTCAGTTGGTATTTTTAAATGGTTTCACCAACTCAACTAAGAAAAGGTTTGCACATTGACCTAGTGATGTGACACTATTTGACTGGTTTGTGAAACCGAGATTCGTTAGGGTCCGGGGGCTTGATTATGCGGAGGGAAGGTGTTAGGCACCCCCTGACATCCGTGTTACCACGGTGACCGCCACTTTTTAATTTAAACCATTATCTAAATGTGTGTGTGTGGGTCAATGTGCAATTATCTAGAAGTAGTGATATGCCTCGTTTGCACCTATATACAAAGGGTTTGAATTTTGTATAAAAGTTAAGTTTTAACAAGATATAGCAATGATGTTTTGTAAAAGAGGTTTTTTCAAACCCTTATGCTCAATAGTAATTGAGGCCTTTGATATTTCTATTTTATTGTGTGTTCGGCTTGGTTATTTTTATTTTCGAGATGCGAAGCATCTTCGAGAAAATAAGATACATAGCAACGCCGAACTCCTTGTGGGCATGAGAGCCGTCAAAGGAAATTCAAGCACCGTGTATAAATTACAAGCCGTGTACAGCTGAAAATGTCCATCACGGGAACCGAATCTAGATTCAGAAGACTGAATCTGTGATCACATGATTCCTAGGCTCACATGATGTAGCAATTTATATGAAAGCTGTAAACAGTTATATATATAAAAGCTGTAAAAAAATATATATATATATATATATATATATATATATATATATATATATATATATATATATATATATATGAACGAGCCACCGCCACGAAGTAAACTCCAGGCGGGCATGAAATATAAATATATATAAAAGCGATAAATATATATATAGAGACGATCAACCGCCACGAAGGAAACTCCAGGCGGGACATAAATGCAAATATATATATATATATATATATATATATATATATATATATATATATATATATATATATATATATAGACGATCAACTACCACGAAGGAAACTCCAGGCAGGACGAAATATAAATATATATATAGATATAAAAGCAGTAAATAGCCACGAAGTAAACTACATGCCTGACAGAAATGTATATATATATATACACACACACACACACACAATGGATCCAATTCGGGAGTCCGGACTGGAGTTAAATGCGGAGCCAATTTTTTTTTTGTTTTAGTTATGCCTTGTTACGAGGTTGATATTTGTTTGCCTCTCCAGGGCTTGTGATCTTGTTGTATTCTGAATTTTCCCTTAATGGATGGACATTGAGATGTCTCAGGATCTTTCAGAATGGATCGTTGATCTGTATGTATTCTCTACCTTTTGGTATCTTGGGATTGGTTTATATATGTAGTTATGGAGAGGAGTGTGGCTTTCCTCTCTAAGGTTGACCGCCCCACAGATGGTCGTTGGTACTCCTTTGTATGGGGGAGCCCAGGTAGTTCCATCTCTTATGGATTGGTGTTTCTCTTTGAGGATTCAACCGCAGCTTAGATGGTTGTCGATTCTCCCATTGGTATGGGGAGACCAGGTAGTTCCATCCCTTTGGTCTAAGCCGATGATGTATGGTTTGAAGGTTTAAAGGATGATCCCAATACCATTTGACAAGTTTTTATGTTTTGGTAGGGGGTGAAACCGAACCATGAATGGCTGCCTACGTACACCCATTGAGAAGGGGAGATCAGGTCTGCGTAGTTCGAACCTCGCGTGAAATGGTTCAAAGTTGTATGTGGCAAAGAGGGTATAGAGATATTATTTTTTATTTTTTGTTTTTTTTGTGAGATCGGACCATAAAAATGGCTGCCTACGTACTCCCATGTATATGGGAGATCAGGTTTGCGTAGTTCGCCCTATGTACAGGACAGACTACAGATGTGAAGAGTTTTATCCCTGGTGGGACAAAACGAAGGTGTGAAATGTTTGATCCTTGGTGGGCCAAGCTGAAAGTGTGAAAGATTTTGAAAACCTGAGTTGAGTGATAGATCAGATGATCCGAAACTAGACTGCTAGTTGGGAATTGTGTTTGTCCCTGATGGGGCAAACTAATGTGAAGAAAGGTTGTATGTAATGAAGGGTTTTGAAAACCTGAACTGACTGTGGATTTGATGATCCAGAACCAGGATGCTGGTTTGTAGTTTCAAACATAATACCGTTTCACAGTGTCCGAGTTAATGAGCTATGGAAATTCATCGCCATCCATTTCTTGTACTATGAGGGTTCCTCTTGTCAATACCTCATTGACAACAAACGGGCCTTCCCAGTTTGGGGCGAATTTTCCTTTGGATTGATCTAGGTTGTCAAGAACCTTCTTCAAGACCAAGTCATGTTCTTTGAATTGTCGTAGCTAGATTTTCTTGTTGTAGGATCTAGCGATCCTTTGTTAGTATAACTGATCATGGAAGATGGCAGCGGACCGTCTTTCATCTATTAGAGATAATTGGTGGTACCTATCTTGGATCTGTTGCTCTTTGATTGTAAGGAAGGCTTTCTGACACTCATCATTCTATTTTATAGAGGATTTCTTTCTTAACAACTTGAAGATAGGCTCACAAGTTGCTGTGAGTTGGGAGATGAATCGGCTGATGAAGTTGATTCTTCCTAAAAATTCCCGTATTTCCTTATTTGTCTGAGGTATGGGCATTTTCGTGATGGACTAGATTTTTGTAGGATCCAGCTCAATCCCTTTGTGGCTGACTAGGAATCCTAGCAACTTGCCTGATTTACAAGGTGTACTTACGCAACCTGTTGAAGAGCTTTATGAGATGATCTAGGTGGTCTTCCTCCCTTTGGGACTTGATAATGATGTCATCCACATAGATTTCTATCTCTTTGTGCATTAGATCATGGAAGAGAGCCATCATGGCTTGTTGATAGGTAGCTCTGGCATTGATGAGGCCGAATGACAACCGTCTATAGCAAAAGGTTCCCCAAGGAGCAATGAATGCAGTTTTCTCACGATCCTCTTGAGTAACCATAATTTGATGGTACCCAACAAAGTAATCAGAAAAGGAGTACATGTCATATTGTGTTGTATTGTCAATGAGTATGTGGATAAATGGCAAGAAAAAGCTATCTTTAAGATAAGCTTTGTTCAGATCCCTGTAATCCACGCAAACTCGCACCATTCCTCCAGGTTTAGGCATGGGGACTATTTTGGATAGCCATTCAGTGTATGTTGACACCATGATGATGCCGGCTTGAAATTATTTTGCAATTTCTTCTTTAACTTTTAAACTCCACTTAGGTTTTAATCGCCTGAGTTTCTGCCTGATTGGCTTGAATCCCTCTTTGATAGGAAGGCGATGAATAACGATGTCAGTTGATAAATCGACCAGACATCTGAGCTTATGCAAAAATATCCTAGAATTGGGTCAATAGAGTAACCATGTTATTCCTTTGGTTTGGAGTAAGGTCTGTACCAATTTGGATTTATTTGGGATTTTTGAGGTTCCGAGTTTAAAAGAGGTGGTTTGATCAAGATTTGGCTTGGGTTTATCTTCGACCCATTCTTTGATCTCCTGAGGTATCTCATAGTCCCTTGTTCAATCTCCATCAAGTCTAAGTCTAACTTTACATCAAAGTTACAGTCTTTGTGAAGAATAGGCACCTCATCATCAAGTTTAGGCACACCTATCTTTAGAGTCCTGAAACAAAATTCTTTCACTTAATATATGAAACTGTTCAATTATACAAAGTGTTAGCATGTAACGACAAAACAACTGCTAATACTGTACAACAAAAATAAGCAGTTATTGTTATCTACAGGGCAGAGGGAGTTTCTGCCCTTTTTTACCCTTGTCGACAAATGTAAGGAGTGCTGCTCCAATTGCCAAGGGTGAAGTCTTGGTGGACAGCTGTGATGAAGGGACTGTTTTCGTCCTCCTTCTCTTGAATAATGACCATGATGTCTGGACAATCATCATCTAGGATGTCTCTGTTCATACCCTCCGTATGGACTAGGACGCACATTTTTGACATATGTCTCTCTATCTCTTGTTTGTGTCTTCGATTACTTTCTTCCACCTCTGGGTCTGGAATCAGAACTTCCTTTTTTTTTAACCAGTATCGGCTTAGGAAACAGCATAGCTACCACAAGGGAAGGGACCTTTAATAAAGGCCGTACAGGATTATCACCTGTAGGTTTAGGCAGACGCTGTGTGGATGAAGGAACCTGTTTATGCTTGTGACGATTCCTATGACTGGACCCAGGAGAATAGCCTAGTTCGGTTGTCACTATCTGACTAGGAACTTGAATTAGGCACTTGATGCCTTGATGATCCTTTCCTAACCCCTGTCCAGGTTGAAAGCCCAAGGAGATCATCTCTTGACTTACCGACATTACCTCGACAGAAACTCTGGGTATTAGCGGTGGTGCCCCAATGGGTTGATAGTGAGTGTTGCTCACCTCAAGGGCTTGGAAACTGACAGGCTCAACTTTTGCATTGAAGCTGATAAATGGCATATCACTTTGAACAGGACATTCTGGCTCAGCATTGACAGTGACCAGATTACTGTTAATGATATATTTGAGTTGCAGATGAAAAGTGGATGGGATGGCTCAAGCCATATGAATCCATGGTCTTCCCAAGACTAGGTTGTATCCTGTAGTGGTTTTAAGCACTTGGAAGAATATGTAGAATGTATGTGGACCGATTTCCACGGGTAATTCAATCTCTCCGACAGCATTTTGCCAAGATCCATCAAAGGCTTTGATGATTGTATGGCTGCTCCGAATCCTGTTGAGATTGATGTTCATTTTCTTTAATGTGGCATAGGGGCAGATGTTTAAGGATGATCCCCCATCTATTAGCACTCCTCTGACCACATATCCGAAAGACATAACCACTATGTGCAACGGTTTGCAATGACCCGCCCCTTTGGGAGGTATGTCATCATCAGTGAAGGATATCACATTGCTATTGAAGATGTGATCAACCAGATGATGGAATTTTTCAACATCCACTGTCTTTGGCAAGTAGGTTTCTTCTAGTACTTTCAGTAAGACCTTCTGGTGATCTTCTGAAGAGAAAACCAAGTCTAGAATAGAGATCTGTTATGGAGCTTCTCTCAAGCTTTGAACCACCTTGGCTTTATTGTGTCCCATCTTGCGAAGGAATTCTTCGATCTTCTCCCTGGGCACTTTCTCCCTAGATCTGATGATAGGCTTCATCACTCTTTGAGGAAGATACAGTGGATTTTCTCTAGACACTTCAGCAATTATATTAGATATGGATCCTTCAGCGTCTCCATAGTTCCATGGCACATTCTAAAGGCTGATAACAGGATATTGTGGCCTGAACGACAATATAATTGGCTTTGGTACAACCACTTTCAAAGGGTTTTCGACGCCTTTGAGCTGAATTGGTTGAATTGTAAGTGGTGTGGCGGCCAAATCTCCTTCAGTGGATATAACTGCTACGACTTCCTTCCATCCTGGAGGAAATGTGTTCCCACTGGCAGATGATACAATGTTGTTATCAGCCATTTACAGGTCACCACTATCAATCATGTTTTGAATAAGATGGCGGAGTGCCCAACATTCCTCAGTGTTGTGACCGCGAGAGTGAGAATGGTATTGACATACTTCATTAGCATCAAACCGCTTTGAGCGTGGGTTGACTGGAGGTAGCAATGCTGTGATTTTTCCCTCATTAATCAGCATCTACGATATCTCTTCCATCGGCTGGGCTAAATAAGTGAATTCCCTTTTGTTGGCGAAATTCCGACGGGCTTTAGCTTTTGCTTTTCTGGCAATTTTTTCCTCCAATGTTTCACTTTCTGGAATAAGTGATGGAGTACTGGTGATAAGGGAAAGGAGGCTAGCATGCTCCTGACTAAACAACTGACGTGTGACTTGGTGTTGATGGATCACCAGTTCTGCCAAATGATTGACTTGTTCGTCAAGAGATTTTAATTCCCGTTCCATTATGAATTGGAAGTGTGAATAATCCCATTTGTCGGAACTATCCTCGTTGATTTGGGATGAACCACCCACATAGTTGGAGCTCTGTCCACTGCCCCAATTAATCATATTAACCTCCTCTTCCTTGTGTTGAAGGAGATGGTTATTTTGAACATGTGGTTGGTCGGGCTTGGTCACCACGATCTCATCATTGTCAATTAAATCCAGGATCTTATGCTTAAGGGCCCAATAATCCTGAGTGTCATGGCCTGGAGCTCTAGCATGACATGCACACTTTTTGCTTGCATTGAAACCCTTTCCACTCGGGTTGGCTGGCGGAAGAAGATGAGTGATTTTCTTCTGATTTGTCAGAAGTTTGAGAATATTTTCGAGTGAATCCCCTAAGGGTGTGAACACTTGTACATCTAACTTCTCCACTTTTTGGCAATGTAGGGTTTGAAGACTGAGCTTAAAAAGGGGAATAATATTTCCTCTGAATAGCCAAGTTTGGATTGCCTTTTTGTCCTTGCAGTATCAAGGAAACATCCTCCTCTTTCTTCTTATGAACCTTCCGGGGGTTGTTCCCATAACTTCCAGATTAGAAGTGCTCATCTACTGCTTTTAGTGCGGCGAAGTCTTGAATCTTTCCTGATTTCAATCCCATTTCAGCCATTTCTCCGTGCTTAATCATTTTCGAGAATGGCTTGCCTATTCCAACTAAGACCCTCTCATAAAAGGGACCTTCTTGAATGTCTATGAAGGTCATCACCATTTCAAGCTTGATCATAGACGGGATAACTTGAGCAGCCAAATGCCTCCATCTTTTGGCATACTCTCTGAATGACTCATTGACTTGTTTCTTGACCTTGGTAATTTGGTACCAGTCTGGAGCCATCTCTGTAACATTCCACAATTTTAAATGTAATATTAAATATTTATTGATTTATATAAATATTTAATGGATGTGATTATTGTTGAATAAATATTTATTTGATATGTCTATTGTTGTTTTGATTTAATAATTTAGATGGTATATTAAATTATTAAATAAAGTTATAATGGAAATTATAATTTTGTGATATTTGCTAAAATGCTAGATTTGATTAAAATATAGTATGTGATTATAATTATAAACTAAAGTGTTTATTAAAATAAATTAAAAAGGGTTTAATTTAGTTTTTACCAAACAAGGCTTGAGTATTTTAATTCTTTAAAATTAAATGGTTTTACCAAACAAGCCTTATGGCTTTTGGTATTTCTAATTTTTGAAATTTAAAATAAACAAATAAATTAAATTAAAATAAATATAATACATTTATATTATATACGTTAGTAACTGAATTGACATTTAGTAGTATTATTAAGGCTATATCAGTTTCTTTTGTTTACGCTTACTATTCAGTTGGTTTTACGCATAACCTAGTTGCTAGCCGAGAGACAACAGAGAGAGTTGAGAGAATTTGAGAGAGAAGGATTTCATAGCGACAATTCCAGTGAGTTTAGCAAGGATTCCAAACAAATTCAAGGTATTTTTACACAACATTAGTGTTATATATATATATATATATATATATATATATATATATATATATATATGCATATATGAGTTTTTACGACAAACTTTTATATAATCTGTGAATTTCAAATTGTTGAATTGTTGCTATACAATGGGATTATTTGAGATTATATGAGTATTTGATGACTGGAGGTTGTGCTTAAACGAGAAATTCATGCTAATTTTGGATATCAGTGGAAATTTTGTCAGTATATATATGTTTTCATATGTAGCTATGTAAGTACCAATTTTGATGGTCAAGTTGCATGCTAAGATGTTAATTGAGTTTTGTTTATGTTAGTTCAATGAGATACGAGCATAACGTAATTTGAAGGAGATAATTTGGTCAAATAATGAATTCACAGTGACGATTTTTAGAATGAATATCAAAAATTGAGTTTTTGTATGAAAACATAAAAATTGAGGAATTAAAATAGTTTTAGTGATTGTTAAATTGTGCTAAGTGGTTGAATATGTTAGCAATCATGTCTATGATAGTTGTATATTTATTTTACGTGTTATTATCACTGTTTGGTGGGTGTAATTTGTGTTAGTTGGCTTAGGAAAAGTGTTGAAGCTCTGTTCGGCAAAACTGAGTTCTATGCGTCGCGCGGGTGCACAGCCTCCCAGTACAAAACTCGCGCGGCCGCGCGAGTGCCCATTTCCAGACACTGAAGTCTGCTATTTCTGCAGACTTTGGTCGTTCTTTGTAGCTTAACTAAAGATTATGGTAATGTGTCCAACATGTAACAACAAGGCTAAAACATAGTTGTGTTATGGAACGCATTAAGTGATAATTTAGTATATATAATGAAAGTTAGACAAGTGTTGCGAAGTAAAACACTTAGAGTTTCTGAAATGTAAATGGTAATGAACATGTTATGGTATGTTAGCATATCTAATAGGTATTGTGGTTCTAAAATTATGTGTAGGTGATCGTGAGTTTAAGTTTATAGCTTATGCTCAAGGCAAGTTTCTAAACCCTATCTTTTTACATTGAGAAAGTTTTCTAACTCTACACTTTCGTTGAGTTAGTTCTATTATTACATTGTGTAACCTTATTCTTTTGATTGAGCAAGCTTTTTATCTTAACTGTTATTGAATAAGTTAATTATTCCTAAAATTCATTCGAGCAAACTTTAACTCTAGTGTTATTTGAAATTCTCATTTGATTGATTCATTTTAACTTGTTTACAGTTAAGCAAGTTTCTTAAGTTCTATTATTGTATAATGAACCTAGTTTTTGAACTCTCGTCTCTATTATTGAACTGTTTTAATTCTTTGCATGAGTTAATACCATGTGTGTAAGACCCCGAATTTTATGAAATAAAAGTATTCAATTTTTCTTATAATTACAATTCAGTAAATGGTTAAATTGATAAAAAGTTAAAGTAATGGGTGAAATGTGAAAATTTTTCAAAATAAACAAGTGGTTATAAAATAATCATTGTTGTCGGGGAATATTCGTTGGTCGTGGAATATTCTTTCTGTCGGGAAATATTCGTACGACGGCGCAGCTATTTGTGGGCCCCATAACGAAAAATGGTCGGATGAAGATAACGACAAAAATTGAGTTTTTATAATTAACGGCGTAGTTATTACCGTTAACACTGTTGGAATACCCGGTGGTTAAAATACAGTAATACGCGTTATTGCACAGTAGCACACGGTATTGCACAGTATTTTTGAAATTATTGATTCTTACGTAAGAAGGCACTACTGAATAATTGCCACAGTAATTACTGTTCAATATTTTATTTTATTGATTCAATAATTGCTGCGTTGATATTTTATATTATTGTTGTTTCAATAATTGTTGCTGCACATCATCTCCATTATCAGATCAATAATTCATATTATTTGAATAATATTATTGGATAGCATTATTGGCAATGTCTAGAAAGTTCTGTCTAAGGAGAGGTTTGGTTATCTAATTGCGCGCCAATAAAGAGAAATCCTTATTGGAAAGCCCCCTCTTTCCTGGGAACGGCCTGGTTGTCAGTACTGTGATTTTGTAATATTATTTGTGAATAATTAATTATTGATTTATATGATGAGAAAAATATTAATTTTATGTGGATATAGATGGAGAAAATTTTTAAAGTGACAATTGTTGAAAAATGATATTTTATCTTTTCTGATAAAATAATTTATTATAATATTTAATAATATAATAATGGTGATAGTTTTATAATAAATGTGGGATATATGAGTATATGAGGAGGAAGGATATTTTTATTGTATTAAATGATTAACACATGTTTTGTGTGTCGTTGGACCCCATTTTTTGACTGAAATTTGATTATTGCTTGTAAAATCGTCCGTTTATGGATTTAGGTCAATTTCTGTTTGGAATTTGAAAAAACTTTCCTCTGCAAAGTTGTAGAGAATTAAATTTCCTATAAAAAATCGCGAGATTCGAATTTTCTGATAAATGGACTATTTTCTATGAATTGTTGAAGTTTCGAAAAATAAAATAATTTTTATTAAATTATGGGTGGGACCCACTTATATTATAAGCATGTGGGCTGCTGAATTTTCTTCCATGAAGGCTGCTAGTGGCTCGGTTGGTGAAGGTGGCGTAGAAGGAAGAAAGAAAATAATATTATTATATTATTTTAGTCTCCTTTGGCGTTCTAGCATTTTACTATAAATAGGTGCTTAAGTTAGAATTAAAAATCACACCAGAAACAAGTTTTCTTTCTCTCTATCTTATCAAGCATATTTTTGAAAATATTTAGATACTTGAGAGTTGCTATTTAGTAGAAGTTTCCTCCGATTTTTCCTCCGAAGTACTGCTCTTTTGAGGTAAGGGATTTTAAGAGTTATTATGTTTTTCAGTTCGTAACTCTTCTGACTTTCAGAAAATTCTGAAAAAATTTAAAATGATATTTTGATGAGTTTTATTGATTGTGTCCAAAAATGGTGATTTTTGGATGTATAGATTAAGAGTTATGAATTTTACGGGGAAAGACTATTTTAAAAGTAACCGCTTATAACTCCTTGTGGTTAACTCTAAAATTGATAAAATTTTTATTAGAAGTATATCTATATAATATCAGTATAATCTATAAATTTTGAAATTTTTGGATAAAAGTACAATTTATGATAAATGTCTAAATATTCGGTGGTTTTGGCCATATGAAAATTAGTAAATGAGTTTTAAAAATTCTTAGAAAAATATATGTTTAATATGGGACTACTGCTAAATCCCAGAAAAGAAATATTTTTGGAACTGATTTGATATTTTTCATAAAAATGGACTAGTTATGTGTAAATGAATTAAATATGTTATGTGAAGTAAGAAAATTGAAAAATAGGATTTTATGGCTTGAGAATCCTATATGAGGTATATGCAGATTTTTTATGAGGGTTTTGGTTATTGGTAATGAAATCTTATGAATTTGGCATTTTAGGATGATTAAATACATTATTTAGTAAAGTGTAAACAATTAAAACTAAATTGTTTATAAGCTTAAGAAATATTATTCTTTCAATATCATTATACCGAAATATTGGTATGGATTTTATTGTAGAATTTCAACCTTTTTGTGTCGGGGTTACTATTTATGAGTTACTATTCACGAATTACTATTCATGAGTTACTATTCACGAGTTACTATTCACGACAAAATTAATTTTTTTTCTATCCAAATTATAGTTGATTTAAGAATATTACTCTTAAAATTAAATCCATATTTTAATCATATTATTTTTATTATCATATATAATATTTTTATAACCCTGATGTTGAAATTCTCTTTCACTTGAGTGTAAAGATGGGTAGATTGTTGGTATGATCATGACTATGGGTTCTCTTTGGCCAGTAGTGTAAAGTTGAATTGTTGACTGGTTTGATCATGACCATTGAATTTATAACTGAATATCTTTAGCTTAAGTGTAAAGGTGAATTGATCAACATGGTTATAATTATTGTTTATAAAATTCTGAAATGATTATATATTTCTTTGATATATTAATATATTTGGCCTATAGTGCAAATATGAACTGTTGAAGAATATCTTTGGCCTGTAGTTCAAAGATGAATTATTGATGAATATCATTGGCCTGTAGTGCAAAAATGAATTATTGATGAATATCTTTGGCCTGTAGTGCGAAGATGAACTGTTGTAGAATATCTTTGGCCCGTAGTGCAAAGATAGTTTGTTGATGAATATCTTTGGCCGTAGTGCGAAGATGGATTTATTAGCATGATTATGAACAGGAACTGTGATTTGGTATAACCATGATCTTTGATGTTTCAGGAAAAGACAGGTGATGAAAATATTCTTCGTCCTGGGTGCGAAAAAAAATTTAGAATCACAATTATGATTATGAGTTATTCATATGATTGTGAAAAGAAACTGTTGAGTGATGTTACAAGGATAAAACATTGTTGGTGGATTTTTAACATGGAGAAGATAATAGACTTTATAGTCTATTTGACTCTTCTAGTGGATTGCTCGTTCCGCTGCAACTATGGTTGAAATTTTTATCATCTACCATATGTTCTAAATCTCTGATTTATTACTGATGAAGACTATTGATAATTTATTTATCTTTAGTCATGATATTCTTTACTGGGCTAGTTGTGCTCACCCTTTTGTTTCACAATTCCTTTCAGGTAATAAGAGTGTAGCTCAGTCGAGCGGGGGTAACAAGGGAATAGAACGGTGGTCATCATTTAGTAGTTATATTTGGTGAAGAAAATAGGGTGAGGCGAACCCAACGTTGGAACGGTGTTTTGTCACTATCATACAAGATGTCTAATGACATACAACCTCGTGTTATCAGAAGACAGGGTTGTGCTCATCCACTTGCTGAGTATATCTACGAGCACTATCTATATAATCTTGGTGTTTGTTTGAAGTATAATTCACGATTAAAGACAGTGGAGATAATGATAAGTCAAGAGAAGACTCACCATTGGGAAGAATATGATAGTAATCTTCTCGTTTTTTTTGGGGTCTATTGGGTCAACCAAGGATAATTCTGTGGCCATATGATAACTATCATAATCTAGACGCATGGCCTCCCATGTACGAAGGTTTTCTTGAGCACTTCCCAAAGATTCTAATTTCTAAAACAGTTTTTGACTATACCTTTATGTAAGGTGTCATTGTGAGGTGCTGTCCACGGTTGGGACATGAGTCACATTTGGTATGTATTTGTATCCAAACTCACAGCATATATGTTGTTGTATTTTGCACGACAATTGTTGTAATAAAGTTGTAGTTATTTTCTGTACCATGTATTTGGCGACTCAGAATAGGTTGGATGGAATGAACCTATTTTGGAGTTGTCACGGTTGGTATCAGAGCTTAGCGATATGATCTCTGGCGGAGATCGGGGAATATAACTAGGAGGGGAGAGATGAGTAAATCCTTTGCTAGTGTGTCCTACCTAAGCTTAATTGTTGGTTGGTCATAATATATGGATATTATGTGATACGTTAATTTGCTATATTAACCCTTGTTTTATGACAGTCTTTGAGAATGGCAGCTGAGAATGCTAATAATGGAGTAAATGAGACTGTGGGGATACCTCTAATCACTAACCATGATAATGTGATGTCAGATAAAGAAGGAATTAGAGAAATCCATGTGGTGAGTGAAGAATTGATAGTTGCACCCGAAATGGTCGCAGAGGTAACAGCTGAGAGTGAGGAAGAAGAGGAAGAAGAGGTACCTAAGGAGAGTTTGTTAGAGGTATTATATGATCAAAATGTAGAATTACAAAATCGTATTCATGAGTTAGAAGAGCAGGCTGAAGAACGACAAGCGGTCGTGGAGCAAAAGGATGCAACAATTCAAGCTTGTGTTACTCGATATGTGATGCTTGAACAGAATCATTCTTTGGCAGAGTATAAGATGATAAAGATGGAATCTGAGCTGAAAGAAGAAAAAACTGAACGAGTGAGAATAAGTGATGCATGGGCAAAAGCTGCACGACACGTGGATATTGTGGAAAGAGATGTCCGATCTAAGAAGGCTAAAATAGATGATATAAATTTCTCTTTTTGGAAAGCAATTGGGAGAACCCAACGTCGAGTTTTGAATTATCCTGTATAGAGCGGTCAACCTGAATTCGATATGGATCGAAGATTGATGATTCGGATCATGAATCAGGAGTACGACGAGGCACTTGAGGGAGGAATATGTCCTATAGAAAAGTATATTCCTACGGTAGTGATGACGCCAAATGCTGTCCCAGACAAGTCAAAGCCGGGTAGTTCGAGGGATGGCGGTTGTCATGACTTCCCAACAAATGAGGAACCCAAATGAAGTTATCATGGGAGATGAGCAATGGAGAAATCATGATGATCTGAGTGATAAAATCTAAAATGAAAGCAAGATATTCTCAACTCTTTGAAATACCAGGTACGTAAATTTCGGGGACGAAATTTCATAAGGAGGGGAGATTGTAAGACCCCGAATTTTATGAAATAAAAGTATTCAATTTTTCTTATAATTACAATTCAGTAAATGGTTAAATTGATAAAAAGTTAAAGTTATTGGTGAAATGTGAAAATTTTTCAAAATAAACAAGTGGTTATAAAATAATTATTGTTGTCGGGGAATATTCGTTGGTCGTGGAATATTCTTTCTGTCGGGAAATATTCGTACGATGGCGCAGCTATTTGTGGGCCCAATAACGAAAAACGGTCGGATGAAAATAACGATAAAAATTGAGTTTTTATAATTAACGGCGTAGTTATTACCGTTAACACTGTTGGAATACCCGGTGGTTAAAATACAGTAATACGCGTTATTGCACAGTAGCACACGGTATTGCACAGTATTTTTGAAATTATTGATTTTTACGTAAGAAGACACTACTGAATAATTGACATAGTAATTACTGTTCAATATTTTATTTTATTGATTCAATAATTGCTGCGTTGATATTTTATATTATTGTTGTTTTAATAATTGTTGCTGCACATCATCTCCATTATCAGATCAATAATTGATATTATTTGAATATTATTATTAGATAGCATTATTGGCAATGTCTAAAAAATTTTATCTAAGGAGAGGTTTGGTTATCTAAGTGCGCGCCAATAAGGAGAAATCCTTATTGGAAAGCCCCCTCTTTCCTGGGAACGGCCTGGTTGTCAGTACTGTGATTCTGTAATATTATCTGTGAATAATTAATTATTAATTTATATGATGAGAAAAATATTAATTTTATGTAGATATAGATAGAGAAAATTTTTAAAGTGACAATTGTTGAAAAATGATATTTTATCTTTTTTGATAAAATAATTTATTATTATATTTAATAATATAATAATGGTGATAGTTTTATAATGAATGTGGGATATATGAGTATATGAGGAGGAAGAGTATTTTTGTTGTATTAAATGATTAACACATGTTTTGTGTGTCGGTGGACCCCATTTATTGACTGAAATTTGATTATAGCCTGTAAAATCGCCCGTTTATGGATTTCGGTCAATTTCTGTTTGGAATTTAGAAAAACTTTCTTCTGCAAAGTTGTAGAGAATTGAATTTCCTATAAAAAAATTGCGAGATTCGAATTTTCTGATAAAAGGGCTATTTTCTATGAATTGTTGAAGTTTCAGAAAATAAAATAATTTTTATTAAATTATGGGTGGGACCCACTTATATTATAAGCATGTGGGCTACTGAATTTTCTTCCATGAAGGCTGCTGGTGGCTTGGTTGGTGAAGATGGCGTAGAAGGAAGAAAGGAAATAATATTATTATATTATTTTAGTCTCCTTTGGCGTTCTAGCATTTTCCTATAAATAGGTGCTTAAGTTAGAATTGAAAATCACACCAGAAAACAAGTTTTCTTTCTCTCTATATTATCAAGCATATTTTTGAGAATATTTAGGTATTTGAGAGTTGCTATTTAGTAGAAGTTTCCTCCGGTTTTTCCTCCGAAGTACTGCTCTTTTGAGATAAGGGATTTTAAGGGTTATTATGTTTTTCAGTTCGTAACTCTTCTGACCTTCAAAAAATTCTAGAAAAATATAAAATAATATTTTGATGAGTTTTATTGATTGTGTCCAAAAATGGTGATCTTTGGATATATAGATTAAGAGTTATGAATTTTACGGGGAAAGACTATTTTAAAAGTAACCGCTTATAACTTCTTGTGGTTAACTCCAAAATTGATGAAATTTTTATTGAAAATATATCTATATAATATCAGTATACTCTGTGAATTTCAGAATTTTTGGATAAAAGTACAATTTATGATAAATGTCTAAATATTCAGTGGTTTTGGCCATATGAAAAATAGTAAATGAGTTTTAAAAATTCTGAGAAAAATATATGTTCAATATGGGACTATATTCTGCTAAATCTAAGAAAAGAAATATTTTTGGAACTGATTTGGTATTTTTCACAAAAGTGGACTAGTTATGAGTAAATGAATTAAATATATTATGTGAAGTAAGAAAATTAGAAAATAGGATTTTATGGCTTGAGAATCCTATATGAGGTATATGCAGATTGTTTATGAGGGTTTTGGTTATTGGTAATGAAATCTTATAAGTTTGGCATTTTAAGATGATTAAATGCATTATTTAGTAAAGTGTAAACAATTAAAAATAAATTGTTTATAAGCTTAAGAAATATTATTCTTTTAATAACATTATACCGAAATATTGGTATGAATTTTATTGTGAAATTTCTACCTTTTTGTGTCGGGATTACTATTTATGAGTTACTATTCACGAGTTACTATTCATGAGTTACTATTCACGAGTTACTATTCACGACAAAATTAATTTTTTTTTCTAACCAAATTATAGTTGATTTAAGAATATTACTCTTGAAATTAAATCCATATTTTAATCATATTGTTTTTATTATCATATATAATATTTTTATAACTCTGATGTTAAAATTCTCTTTCACTTGAGTGTAAAGATGGGTAGATTATTGGTATGATCATGACTATGGGTTCTCTTTGGCCAGTAGTGCAAAGTTGAATTGTTGACTGGTATGATCATGACCATTGAATTTATAACTGAATATCTTTAGCTTAAGTGTAAAGGTGAATTGATCAACATGGTTATAATTATTGATTATATAATTCTGAAATGATTATATATTTCTTTGAGATATTAATATATTTGGCCTATAGTGCAAATATGAACTGTTGAAGAATATCTTTGGCCTATAGTGCAAAGATGAATTATTGATGAATATCTATAGTGCAAAGATGAACTGTTGATGAATATCTTTGTCCTGTAGTGCAAAGATGAATTATTGATGAATATCGTTGGCCTGTAGTGGGAAGATGAACTGTTGTTGAATATCTTTGGCCCGTAGTGCAAAGATGGTTTATTGATGAATATCTTTGGTCGTAGTGCGAAGATGGATTTATTAGCATGATTATGAACAGGAACTGTGATTTAGTATAACCATGATCTTTGATGTTTCAGGTAAAGACATGTGATGAAAATATTCTTCGTCTTGGGTGCGAAGAAAAATTTAGAATCACAATTATGATTATGAGTTATTCATATGATTGTGGAAAGGAACTATTGAGTGATGTTATAGGGATAAAACATTGTTGGTGGATTTTTAACATGGAGAAGATAATAGACTTTATAGTCTATTTGACTCTTCTAATGGATTGCTCGTTCCGCTGCAACTATGGTTGAAATTTTTATCATCTACCATATGTTCTAAATCTCTGATTTATTACTGATGAAGACTATTGATAATTTATTTATCTTTAGTCATGATATTCTTTACTAGGCTAGTTGTGCTCACCCTTTTGTTTCACAATTCCTTTCAGGTAATAAGAGTGTAGCTCGGTCGAGCGGGGGTAACAAGAGAATAGAATGGTGGTCATCATTTAGTAGTTATATTTGGTGAAGAAAATAGGGTGAGGTGAACCCAACATTGGAAGGATGTTTTGTCAGTATCATACAAGGTGTCTAATGACGTACAACCTCGTGTCATCATAAGACAGGGTTGTGCTCATCCACTTGCTGAGTATATCTACGAGCACTACCTATATAATCTTGGTGTTTGTTTGAAGTATAATTCACGATTAAAGACAGTGGAGATAATGATAAGTCAAGAGAAGGCTCACCATTGGGAAGAATATGATAGTAATCTTTTCGTTTTTTTTTGGGGTCTATTAGGTCAACCAAGGATAATTCTGTGGCCATATGATATCTATCATAACCTAGACGCATGGCCTCCCATGTACGAAGGTTTCCTTGAGCACTTCCTAAAGATTCTAATTTCTAAAACAGTTTTTGACTATACCTTTATGTAAGGTGTCATTGTGAGGTGCTATCCACGGTTGGGACATGAGTCACATTTGGTATATATTTGTATCTAAACTCACAGCATATATGTTGTTGTATTTTGTACGACAATTTTTGTAATAAAGTTGTAGTTATTTTCTGTACCATGTATTTGGCGACTCAGAATAGGTTGGATGGAATGGACCTATTTTGGGGTTTTCACAATGTGGGGCAAGTTTTTAGTTTCCAGCTTGCTATCAGTTAATGTACGTTCAATAATTTCATTTCTAATGTTATAAGACTCTAACCTTAGCTTATTTATTGCTCAAGCAAAGGTTTACCATTTTATTCATTTGTTGAATACATATGCTCTATAGTTATTTCAAGCATGAGTTTAATATGTATAATCAATTCATTTATGATTCTCAATTGTTCTATATTATGTTGTTATTAAATATCTGTTGGGATTATCAAACACTATTGATTCAACTAGTCCTCTAGTTGATGTTCGTTAAACTTCAATTTTCCTTGAAAGCTTATCCAAACTAAACTTTCTTTGGTGCGGACTTGTACTCTAAATGTTGGGATGAACAATCCTATTATTATTAGGGGATAATTTATGCGTAGCGTTAAAATGTTTGTGCACAATACATTGTACGAAGGGCTAATCCCCCTAAGTACGAGGAGTCCTTATAGTCTTATGACTGTTAAAATTGGAGTTGAAAGATTACTCGCAACTGTGGACATAGTTCATGGTCTTATGACCCTCAGTTATATATATTCCATATTTTGGATTCCAGTTTTTAATTATCATTGTTGGAGTATTATTCAGACTTGATGAGCCTATTTGTTGGCAATTATTATTATTATTTTCCTGCTGATTTATTGTTGTATCCAGTGAGCAATTGTTTTGCTCACTCTTGCATATCTATACACTCATTACACCTAAAGTTGAGAAGATAGACGAGTCTTCAACTAGAAAAGGAAAGGGAAAAATATACAAGTGATGAAGACTTGTAATTTTACTTTATCGTTATGATGACAAACTTTTAATAATGATGTGATGTAATAATTCAATTTTTCGCATTTGAATGATTGTAATTAAAGGTTAGATAACCTGGGAGATAATGTTTTTATTAAAGTAATCCTGTATGGGTTTTTATTATTCAATTTATTATGATTGGGTAGTTAGATATGAATATTTTATTACGTGAACACCAAATCTTGAGGCAATAAAGTATCTAGATTTGGGGGTGTCACAATCTCAGTTTGAAAGCTGTATTGACTGAGAAAAGTTTGGGCTAACTCCTCCCAGCTGTGAATTTTAGAGTTATCCAATTTGGTGTACAATGCTCTGGCTTCTCCAGTCAGACTTTTCTAAAATAGCTGCATTCTGAGCTTTTCATTCTCAGCATAGGATCCGAGCTCTCCAATGAATACCTTTAAATGGGTACAATGATCTCCTAATCCATCATATTTCTCAAAATCGGGAGTTTTGAATTTTTCCAAATAGTGAACACCAGGGAATATACAAAGGTCTGAATGAAACACTCCCGTGTGTTCCAATCCTTTCGATGGACCGAATGGTCTCTTCCATTTGTAAAACCTTCTTCCTAATATCACCGGTGTCTTGATCTTCCTTAAGATGGGTGATTTTAGGGTTTTTGTTGGTCTTATCAGACTGAGACTCAGGTGCTGGAACTTCTTTGTCCGGACCCTGGGTTCCCTTACGTGCAGAGAGTTCTGTGTGGATGGGTATTTGTGGACCCTTAGTTGACTTGTGTAATTCTTTGAGCAGAACAGCTAACTCTGTGATTTGATTGCTTAATCCTTCGAACTCTTCGCGAGACACAGGAGTAGGATTAGACTGGCCAGATGTAGCCATGTTTGGCAGTAGGCTTAATGCCTTTTTGGACTTTAAACGGGTAACAGAACCAATTACTTCCCTACAAAAAGAATTATGTAGTTTAGTCTTAGGGAAATGTGGAAATGTTACATGTTATGCAATGTGTCCATTTTTAGGGGTGTTATCCTGCAAAATGGATGTCAGCTATTTTAATGATAGGATAGCATGACAGGTTTTGATATGAAAAGGGAATGCATGTTCACATATTCCTTTTATATTTTCCATTACATTGAGATTGACATGAAAATGATATTACAAGTAATTGAAATGGGAAGGTATGAAGAGACTTCCCTCCGCATTTAGTTTATCAGAGGCTGACCTTTCTTAAGCTACTCTCGCGACTTTTTGGTATGAAGGTTCCCAGATCATCGTAATTTACTTGACAGGGAGTTAATCCGGTCTTTCAACTGGAGTGAATCTGGGTGGTGCCTTTCCTGAGCCTCGTTGGAATTAGTCTCCCTACGAGTCCAATAATCAAACACCGACAGGATAGCCTCCTAGTGGAAGGAGCACACAACATACATTCACATACATCGTGTCTCACCGTATGGAAATGATGACATGTGCAAAGCACTAATATCACAGGCAGATATGGTGCGAAGCACTAAGTGCAGTAAGTAAATGCATTAGTACACATTCATTCAAATGTAAATGTAACATCCACACACAGACAGATAAATTTTTTTGAAAAGCTTTGAATAGCGGCTTAAACCCTCTTACTGGATGTCCCCAGCAGAGTCGCCACCTGTCGACGTCGGGATTTTTATTTTTCTCTTTCTGTTCTTTCCTTTTGGTGTTCTCATGTTAGATGAGATTTGTTTGAAAAAACAAGTTTGAAAAGGTTTGGCATGTATATGTCGACGATTTGACTGTAAGAGTCGCCAGTTGGTATTTTTAAATGGTTGCACCAACTCAACCGAGAAATGGTTTGCACGTAGACTTAGTGATGCGATACTGTTTAGCTGGTCTGCAAAATCGAAATTCGTTAGGGTCTGGGGGCTTGATTATGTGAAGGGAAGGTGTTAGGCACCCCCCGACATCCGTGATAACACGGTTACCGCCGCTTTTTAATTTAAACTTTTATCTAAATGTGTGTGTGTGTGTGTGTTGATAATCCGCGAATCAATGTTCATTTTAAGCATAATCGCTGTTAATTCTTTGCGTTCATGTTCATTCTTACTTGTTTCTTGTTGTTTCGTATGTAGGGTGGTTGGTGTGGCGAATGAGTGAAAAAGGAAGCATTTGGAGCATAATTGGAGCAAGAATGGAAAATGGCCAAAGTCAGAAAACAGGAGCCATGCCCGCCGGGGCGGGCCTATTTAGCATGTATACCCCCGCCGGGGCGGGGGGTCCCGATTTCTGATTCTCCTGTGTTGATTCGAACTTTGCTGGGACTTGGGAATTAAGACTTTGCATGGCACATGGACTCTATTTGTTGAGGGATTTCGGCTAGAACTTCATGTGGGATATATATGGCTCAACAAACAACGAATTAGAGAGGAAAAAAATCAATTTACGAGCAACTAATCACATATTTTCATATTGAGCAACGGAGTGGAGATTTTGAAGAACGATCGTATTAATTACGGATTGAGACTAAAGTGAAGGGTGTTCTGCATTATTCTTCTACTTTAGTTTATTTTTGTAATTGAGAAGATGATGTCTTTGATTTATTCAGTTATTCTTTCATTTATTATGAACTAATTACTTTTTAGGCTTAAGATGGATCTTTAAATGGAACGATGATTATGTAATCTTTTGATTTCAGTTTAATAAGCTTTTACCCGGGTTGTCTATATTAATTTGAGCGTGAATTTATAAATTGTCTGATCAACGATTCTTGGTGCACTTGTATGAATTCGAGAGATGAATTACTGTCTAGACTTAATTAATATAGCATGTGTTCTTGATTTATGTGAATGAACAGAATCTTGATGAATGTTAATGTAGAGATAGGCTTGACGTCGCATGTAATTAGAAAAAGAACTTGAACTTCAACCTTCTTTAATTGTAATTCACATAGAGATATAGTGAGTTAGTTAATTAAGGTGTTTAACTGAATTCTATCTTAATTGTGGATTTGAGTTAATACGGTATTAGTGCATCGAGAGGTGGTTAGTACTACTTACGTGTTTTTGATTAATAAACAGGGATAGTGAGTTAAACTAGAATAAAGGTGTAATAATCTGAGTGATGCTTAGAGTGAAGTCGAAAGCCTAATTCTCTATTATTTATTTGAAAATTCAGTTTTTAGCGTTTATTGATTGTGTGGTGATTTTAATAGTTTTAATATTATTAGTTACAAAACTGGAAATTGATTAGTTTAATAAAATTGGGATTAATAGGAAATTCGTAATTGTGAGGTTTAAATTCTTACTAAATCTCTGAGGGAACGATACTCTACTTACTATTATATTACTTGTTGACCACGTATACTTGAATGTTGTGCGTAACTAGATTTTACCCAACAAGTTTTTGGCGCCGTTGCCGGGGACATTAGTATAGATTTTATTATTTTGTAATATCAGTTTAATTAGTCCAGTTTTACTTAAATACTTTTTGTTTTTGTTTTGTTCTTCTTATTTTAGGTGTTTGAAGTTGGTTTATGCAAACTCGATCCAAAAATCCAAACTTGCTTCCTTTTGAGGACGACATTGAGAGAAGGTTTCAGAGGTTAAGTAAGTGGATCAAGGAAACCAGGGACAACTTCGAAAACTCTGATAAAGAAGAAACAATGGCGGCCGAAGACCAGAAAGCGTTAAGGGATTTTGCTACACCTAAGGTGACGGAACTACAGTCGAGCATCACCAGGCCTGCAATAGCTGCGAACACATTCGAAATCAAGCCTGAGATGATTCAGATGATCCAGAATTCAGTCCAGTTTGGGGGATTGGCAAATGATGATCCGAACGAACATCTAGTCAGCTTTTTGGAGATTTATGACACCTTTAGGTATAATGGAGTCTCGGATGATGCAGTGAGACTTCGCTTGTTCCCATTCACCTTACGGGACAAGGTGAAGAGTTGGTTACACTCGCTAGCACCGGAATCGATAACTACTTGGGAAGACCTCGCGTAGAAGTTTCTTGCAAAATTTTTTCCACCGGTGAAAACTGCAAAAATGAGGAATGAGATAACAATGTTTGAACAACAACATGGGGAATCACTATACGAGGCATGGGAGAGATACAAGGAATTGCACAGGAAGTGGCCGCATCATGGATTTCTTAAGTGGTTGCAGATGAATACATTTTACAACGGACTACATGGGAATCTCAAAACCAGTATTGATGCAGCGTCGGGTGGAGCGTTCATGGCTAAGAGTTATGAGGAGGCCTACAATTTGATTAAGACAATAGCAACTAACAACTACCAATGGCCCACGGCAAGACTGACACAGGAAAAGGCAGCTGAAGTGTTAGAAGTAGATGGT
This sequence comes from Panax notoginseng, assembly GCA_016801055.1. Taxonomy (NCBI): domain Eukaryota; kingdom Viridiplantae; phylum Streptophyta; class Magnoliopsida; order Apiales; family Araliaceae; genus Panax; species Panax notoginseng. The sequence continues at coordinate 192,934,993 of CM029014.1, forward strand.
GTGACGGCAATACAAGCACAAATTTTAGTACTTTCCAAGAAGTTGGATGCTATGACTGGGGCACAGGTGCAGCAGGTTGCGGTCGTATGTGAATTGTGCGCGGGTGAACATCCTACAGATCAATGCACAATCAACCCAGCGTCCGTGCAATTCATGGGTAGCTACAACAGGATTCCACAGAATATGTACCAGAATAATTACAACCAAGGGAATAGCAGTCACCCAAATTTCTCGTGGAGTAATAATCAGCAACACCAAGCTCCACGAACATCATACCCCCCAGGTTTTCAGAATCATCAACAACCGGCTCAACATCAAGAAAGAAAATCAGACTTAGAGGAGTTGTTGTGACGCCCCCAAAATAGGTCCAATCCATCCAACCCATTTTGAGTCGCCAAATACATGGTACAGAAAATAACTACAACTTTAATAATACAATTGTCGTGCAAAATACGACAACACATACTGTGAGTTTAAATACAAATATTGTCTTCTAGACAATATCCACACTCAAATAAATCCTCATTACAATTATTCAAACACTATTTTACAGAAATAGTGAGGACTGCTAATACATCTTTCTAGAACCATCACTCCATACCCCAACTAGATCCTGCTATGTTCTCACCTCCTGAGAAGAAAAATGGAACAAAAAGGAAAAGGGTGAGCTCAACTAGCCCAGTAAAGAATATTATGACTAAGATAATATACAACAAATTATCGTTAGTCTTCAACAGGGAAAAATCTGATAAAATATAATTGACAACAAGTTTTAGATCAACAACTGCAGCAGAAACAGCAAACCATTAGAAGAGTCAAGTAGAGAAAGAATTCTACTATCTTCTAAGATTTAAAAGTCCATCATCAATATTTTATCCCTGTAACATCAATTAATAATCATCTTTATCCAAATATTCATCTTTGCACTACAGGCCAAAGATATTCAACAACCTTTCATCTTTGCACTACAGGCCAAAGATATTCATCAACAAACCATCTTTGCACTACGGGCCAAAGATATTCAACAACAGTTCATCTTTGCACTACAGGCCAAAGATATTCAACAACAGTTCATCTTTACACTACAGGCCAAAGATATTCATCAACAATTCATATTTGCACTACAGGCCAAATATATTCATATCTCAAAGAAATATATAATCATTTCAGAATTTATATAAACAATAATTATAACCATGTTGATCAATTCACCTTTGCACTTAAGCTAAAGATATTCACTTATAAATTCAATGGTCATGATCATACCAGTCACAATTCAACTTTGCACTACAGGCCAAAGAGAACCCTAGTCATGATCATACCAATAATCTACCCATCTTTACACTCTAGTGAAAGAGAATTTCAACATCAGGGTTATAAAAATGTTATATATGATAATAAAATCAATATGATCAACATAGTTTTAATCTCAAGAGTAATATTCATAACTCAACTATAATTTGGTTAGAAAAAGAAACCAATTTTTATCGTGAATAGTAACTCGTGAATAGTAACTCATGAATAGTAACTCGACACAAAAAGCTAGAAATTCCACAATAAAATCCATACCAGTATTTCGGTATAATGATATTGAAAGAATAATATTTCTTAAGCTTATAAACAATTTATTTAAATTGTTTACACTTTACTAAATAATGCATTTAATCATTCTAAAATACCAAACTCATAAGATTTTATCACTAATAATCAAAACCCTCATCAAAAATCTGCATATACCTCATATAGGATTCTCAAGCCATAAAATCCTATTTTTCAATTTTCTTTCTTCACAAAACATATTTAATTCATTTACTCATAACTAGACCATTTTCATGAAAAATACCAAATCAGTTCCAAAAATATTTCTTTTCTGGGATTTAGCATAATAAAGTCCCATAGTGAACATATATTTTTCTCAGAATTTTTAAAAGTCATTTACTATTTTTCATATGGCCAAAATAGCCGAATATTTAGACATTTATCAAAAATTGTACTTTTGTCTAAAAATTCTAAAATTTACAGAATATACTTCTATCATATACATGTACTCCCAATAAAAATTTCATCAATTTTGGAGTTAACCACAAGGAATTATAAGCGGTTACTTTTAAAATAGTCTTTTCCCGTAAAATTCATAACTCTTAATCTATACATCCAAAAATCACTATTTTTGGACACAATCAATAAAACTCATCAAAATATCATTTCAAATTTTTCCAGAATTTTTGAAAATCAGAAAAATTACGAAACTGAAAATCATAACAACCCTTAAAATCCATTACTATCCCTTACTATCCCTTACCTCAAAAGAGCAGTACTTCTGACTGGATATCGGATATGATGCTGAAGGAAACTTGCACTGATGAATAGTAACTCACCAAGTATCTAAATACTCACAAAATACACTCAATAATCTAGAGAGAGAAAGAGAGAAAGCTTATGTTTCTGGTGTGATTTTCAATTCTAACTTAGCCATCTATTTATAGGAAAATTTTGATAGGTTTGACCTGCAACCTGATGGCTTTACCTGCTACTATTCCCACCCACCACATTTGAAATATAATTCAGCACATTTCTTCACCAACCACAAGTGAGGCCCACCAATTCTAGAATTTTCCACCAAAATGATTAACTCCGAAAATTCAATAATTTCTGAACCAGTCATCTCGTAAAATTCATAATAAATCATACGTTCATTTTTAACGGTTCAAAATTTGTGGACATATACTCAACTTATATATGTATAACATATCCAAATATTACCACGATCCAACGGTCGGATTAAAAATTATAACCCCCGCAAAATATCTCAAAAACCCTAATTTAATTTTCAATACCTCCATTCCGACAAAAATACTGATAAAACACCTCAACATTAACTCCTTCATTTTTGACCACAAAAATATATCCCTCAAAAATATTTCCTTATCATATGAATCAATAATTAATTATTCACAAATAATATTACAGAATCACATTTATGACAACCAGGCCGTTCCCAGGAAAGAGGGGGCTTTCCAATAAGGATTTCTCCTTACTAGCGTGCAATTAGATGACCAAACCTCTCCTTAGACAGAACTTTCTAGACATTGCCAATAATGTTATCTAATAATATTATTCAAATAATATGAATTATTGATCTGATAATAGAAAATACTGTGCAGCAACAATTATTGAAACAACAATAATATAAAATATCAACGCAGCAATTATTGAATCAATAAAATAAAATATTGAACAGTAATTACTGTAACAATTATTGAGTAGTGCCTTCTTACGTAAGAATCAATAATTTCAAAAATACTGTGCAATACCGTGTGCTACTGTGCAATAACGCGTATTACTGTATTTTAACCACCGGGTATTCCAACAGTGTTAACGGTAACAACTACGCCGTTATTTGTAAAAACTTAAATTTGTCATTTTCTTCACCCGACAGTTATTCTGTTATGGGGCCCACAAATAGCTGCGCCATCGTACGAATATTCCCCGACAGAAAGAATATTCCACGACCAAACGAATATTCCCCCACAACAATGATTATTTTATAACCACTTGTGTATTTTGAAAAATTTTCACATTTCACCCATAACTTTAACTTTTTATCAATTTAACCATTTACTGAATTGTAATTATAAGAAAAATTGAATACTTTTATTTCATAAAATTCGGGGTCTTACAATCTCCCCTCCTTATGAAATTTTGTCCTCGAAATTTACGTACCTGGTATTTCAAAGAATTGAGAATACATTCCTTTTATTTCAGATTCCATCTTCCCTGTCAGCATAATTTCTCCATTGCTCATCTCCTGTATTTCATATATCATTCTAGAATACAGCTTCAAAACAAGGGTTAATTTAACAAATTAACATATCACATAATATCTCGATATTATGACTGACCAACAAATAAGCTTAGGTAGGACACACTAGCGAAGGATTTACTCATCTCTCCCCTCCTAGTTATATTCCCCGATCTCCACCAAAGATCATATCCCTAAGCTCTGATACCAACTGTAACTCTCATGGTGCTTCAGCCACAGCACCTCACAATGGTACCTATCAGTTTGCCACCGCAGAACGGCGTCCCCTACGGAGAGTCTGGCTTCGGTGCATCCCCCATCAACAGGAAGTCACCAGTGAGAGGCTCGGGGCTCTTTACTTATAGCTCTGATACCAACTGTGACATCCCCAAAATAGGTCCATTCCACCCAACCCATTCTGAGTCGTCAAATACATGGTACAGAAAACAACTACAACTTTATTACAACAATTGTCGTGCAAAATACAACAACACATATGCTGTGAGTTTGGATACAAATATATACCAAATGTGACTCATGTTTTAACCGTGGACATCACCTCACAATGACACCTTACATAAAGGTATAGTCAAAAACTGTTTTAGAAATTAAAATCTTTGGGAAGTGCTCAAGGAAACCTTCGTACATGGGAGGCCACGCGTCTAGGTTATGATAGATATCATATGGCCACAGAATTATCCTTGGTTGACCCAATAGACCCCAAAGAAAAACGAGAAGATTACTATCATATTCTTCCCAATGGTGAGTCTTCTCTTGACATATCATTATCTCTACTATCTCTAATTGAGAATTATACTTCAAACAAACACCAAGATTATATAGGTAGTGCTCGTATATATACTCAGCAAGTGGATGAGCACATCCCTGTCTTATGATGACACGAGGTTGTATGTCGTTAGACATCTTGTATGATAGTGGCAAACCACCCTTCCAACGTTGGGTACACCTTACCCTATTGGATTCACCAAATATAACTACTAAATGAACTTTTCTATACTGCTTCGGGAGAACATCCACAGCTAGAGACCACCGTTCTATTTCCCCGTTACCCTCGCTCGACCCAGCTACACTCTTATTACCTGAAAGGAATTGTGAAGCAAAAGGGTGAGCACAACTAGCTCAGTAAAGAATATCATGACTAAAGATAATTAAATTATCAATAGCCTTCATCAATAATAAATCAGAGATTTAGAACATATGGTAAATGATAAAAATTTCAACCATAGTTGCAGCGGAACGAGCAATCCATTAGAAGAGTCAAATAGACTATAAAGTCTATTATTTTCTCCATGTTAAAAATCCACCAACAATATTTTATCCATGTAACATCACTCAACAGTTCCTTTCCACAATCATATGAATAACTCATAATCATAATTGTGACTATAAATTTTTCTTCGCACCCAGGACGAAGAATATTTTCATCACCTGTCTTTACCTGAAACATCAAAGATCATGGTTATACCAAATCACAATTCCTGTTTATAATCATACTAACAAATCCATCTTTGCACTACGGGCCAAAAATATTCAACAACAGTTCATCTTTGCACTACAGGCCAAAGATATTCAACAACAGTTCATCTTTACACTACAGGCCAAAGATATTCATCAACAATTCATATTTGCACTACAGGCCAAATATATTCATATCTCAAAGAAATATATAATCATTTCAGAATTTATATAAACAATAATTATAACCATGTTGATCAATTCACCTTTGCACTTAAGCTAAAGATATTCACTTATAAATTCAATGGTCATGATCATACCAGTCACAATTCAACTTTGCACTACAGGCCAAAGAGAACCCTAGTCATGATCATACCAATAATCTACCCATCTTTACACTCTAGTGAAAGAGAATTTCAACATCAGGGTTATAAAAATGTTATATATGATAATAAAATCAATATGATCAACATAGTTTTAATCTCAAGAGTAATATTCATAACTCAACTATAATTTGGTTAGAAAAAGAAACCAATTTTTATCGTGAATAGTAACTCGTGAATAGTAACTCATGAATAGTAACTCGACACAAAAAGCTAGAAATTCCACAATAAAATCCATACCAGTATTTCGGTATAATGATATTGAAAGAATAATATTTCTTAAGCTTATAAACAATTTATTTAAATTGTTTACACTTTACTAAATAATACATTTAATCATTCTAAAATACCAAACTCATAAGATTTTATCACCAATAATCAAAACCCTCATCAAAAATCTGCATATACCTCATATAGGATTCTCAAGCCATAAAATCCTATTTTTCAATTTTCTTTCTTCACAAAACATATTTAATTCATTTACTCATAACTAGACCATTTTCATGAAAAATACCAAATCAGTTCCAAAAATATTTCTTTTCTGGGATTTAGCATAATAAAGTCCCATAGTGAACATATATTTTTCTCAGAATTTTTAAAAGTCATTTACTATTTTTCATATGGCCAAAATAGCCGAATATTTAGACATTTATCAAAAATTGTACTTTTGTCTAAAAATTCTAAAATTTACAGAGTATACTTCTATCATATACATGTACTCCCAATAAAAATTTCATCAATTTTGGAGTTAACCACAAGGAATTATAAGCGGTTACTTTTAAAATAGTCTTTTCCCGTAAAATTCATAACTCTTAATCTATACATCCAAAAATCACCATTTTTGGACACAATCAATAAAACTCATCAAAATATCATTTCAAATTTTTCCAGAATTTTTGAAAATCAGAAAAATTACGAAACTGAAAATCATAACAACCCTTAAAATCCATTACTATCCCTTACTATCCCTTACCTCAAAAGAGCAGTACTTCTGACTGGATATCGGATATGATGCTGAAGGAAACTTGCACTGATGAATAGTAACTCACCAAGTATCTAAATACTCACAAAATACACTCAATAATCTAGAGAGAGAAAGAGAGAAAGCTTATGTTTCTGGTGTGATTTTCAATTCTAACTTAGCCATCTATTTATAGGAAAATTTTGGTAGGTTTGACCTGCAACCTGATGGCTTTACCTGCTACTATTCCCACCCACCACATTTGAAATATAATTCAGCACATTTCTTCACCAACCACAAGTGAGGCCCACCAATTCTAGAATTTTCCACCAAAATGATTAACTCCGAAAATTCAATAATTTCTGAACCAGTCATCTCGTAAAATTCATAATAAATCATACGTTCATTTTTAACGGTTCAAAATTTGTGGACATATACTCAACTTATATATGTATAACATATCCAAATATTACCACGATCCAACGGTCGGATTAAAAATTATAACCCCCGCAAAATATCTCAAAAACCCTAATTTAATTTTCAATACCTCCATTCCGACAAAAATACTGATAAAACACCTCAACATTAACTCCTTCATTTTTGACCACAAAAATATATCCCTCAAAAATATTTCCTTATCATATGAATCAATAATTAATTATTCATAAATAATATTACAGAATCACATTTATGACAACCAGGCCGTTCCCAGGAAAGAGGGGGCTTTCCAATAAGGATTTCTCCTTACTAGCGCGCAATTAGATGACCAAACCTCTCCTTAGACAGAACTTTCTAGACATTGCCAATAATGTTATCTAATAATATTATTCAAATAATATGAATTATTGATCTGATAATAGAAAATACTGTGCAGCAACAATTATTGAAACAACAATAATATAAAATATCAACGCAACAATTATTGAATCAATAAAATAAAATATTGAACAGTAATTACTGTAACAATTATTGAGTAGTGCCTTCTTACGTAAGAATCAATAATTTCAAAAATACTGTGCAATACCGTGTGCTACTGTGCAATAACGCGTATTACTGTATTTTAACCACGGGGTATTCCAACAGTGTTAACGGTAACAACTACGTCGTTATTTGTAAAAACTTAAATTTGTCATTTTCTTCACCCGACAGTTATTCTGTTATGGGGCCCACAAATAGCTGCGCCATCGTACGAATATTCCCCGACAGAAAGAATATTCCACGACCAAACGAATATTCCCCCACAACAATGATTATTTTATAACCACTTGTGTATTTTGAAAAATTTTCACATTTCACCCATAACTTTAACTTTTTATCAATTTAACCATTTACTGAATTGTAATTATAAGAAAAATTGAATACTTTTATTTCATAAAATTCGGGGTCTTACAGTTGTTGTCAAAGTACATAACAAGCAATGAGGCAGCGATGAAAAACCAAGCAATGGCCATCAAGAATTTAGAAAATCAGATGGGACAAATTGCCTTAGCATTGAACAACATACCCCAAGGATCTCTACTGAGTGATACCCAGAGAAATCTGAAGAGAAACCACGAACAGTGTCAGGCAATTATGTTGAGAAGTGGTAAACATCTCGTTAGTAAAGATGCAGAAAATTTAGCTATATCGGATAATAAAATTGATGACAGCAAAGTGGGTGAAGAAAACAAGGAAGCAAAATGAGAAAACAAAGTCAGATGACAAGCCAGTTGTGTATCCTCCACCACCGTTTCAGCAGAGGGTCCAAAAACAGAAATTAGATAAGTAGTTTGCGAAGTTTTTGGAAGTTTTTAAGAAACTTCTGATTAACATCCCATTCGCAGAAGCCCTAGAGCAGATGCCAAGTTATGCGAAGTTCATGAAAGGGATTCTGTCCAGAAAAAAAATTGGACGACTTCGAAACAGTGGCATTAATCAGCCCTTCTTTTTGCATGCACAAGATTCTGATGGAAGACTATGCAAAACCGACAGTGGAGCAACAACGACGACTCAACCCAATTATGAAGGAAGTTGTAAAGAAAGAAATTCTGAAATTGTTGGATGCCGGTATCATCTACCCGATTTTCGACAATAAGTGGGTTAGTCCAGTTCAGTGTGTGCCAAAAAAGAGAGGAATGACTGTGGTACAGAATGAGGACAATGAGCTAATTTCGACAAGGACAGTGACCGGTTAGAGGGTTTACATGGACTACAGGAAGTTGAATAAGGTAACCCGCAAAAATCACTTTCCTTTGCCCTTCATCGATCAAATGTTGGACATACTGGTGGGACAAGAGTACTACTGCCTTTTGGATGGGTACTCGGGTTATAATCAGATCGTCATCGCTCCAGAAGATCAAGAGAAGACTACGTTCACGTGTCCATTCGGCACATTTGCATTCAGGAGAATGTCGTTCGGACTGTGTAATGCACCTGCTACCTTCCAATGGTGTATAATGGAAATTTTTTCAGACATGGTGGAGAAAAACGTGAAAGTCTTCATGGACGACTTTTCTGTCTATGGGGACGATTTTGATGCTTGCCTAGGGAATCTGGTGATGGAATTACAAAGATGCAAAGACACGAACCTCGTACTTAACTAGGAAAAATGCCACTTCATGGTTGAGGAAGGCATAATTTTGGGTCACAAGGTCTCGGTTCAAGGATTGGAGGTTAATAAAGCGAAGCTGGAAACAATTGAAAAACTTCCTCCACCAAGCTCAGTTAAGGGAATTCGAAGTTTCTTGGGATATGTCGGGTTTTACAGAAGATTCATAAAAGACTTCCCTAAAATTGCAAAACCTTTGTGCAGTCTTTTAGAGAAGGATTCGATTTTCAATTTTGATGAGGAGTGTAAGTTGGCTTTCGAGTTGTTGAAGAAGAAGTTGACTACAGCCCCCGTAATTGTCGCACCGAACTGGAATATACCTTTTGAGCTAATGTGTGATGCAAGCGACTATGCAGTTGGGGCTGTTTTGGGACAACGCCGAGAGAAGGTATTTCACGCCATATATTACGCAAGCAAGACACTCACGGAGACTCAAATTAATTACATAACTACGGAAAAGGAATTGCTTGCAGCGGTGTATGCATTCGAAAAATTCGGGGCATACTTGATCGGGACTAAGGTTATAGTCTACACAGATTATTCGGCTATTCGGTACCTAATTGCGAAAAAAGATGCTAAGTCGCGCCTTATCCGATGGATTCTCCTGCTATAAGAGTTTGAACTAGAAATAAAGGATAGAAAGGGGACGGAGAATCAAGTCGTCGATCATTTTTCTAGGCTGGAAAATCAAGATAAACTGAAAGAGGACAAGTGTGCAATCAACGAATCATTCTCGGATGAGCAATTATTTGGGATAAATACAGAATTTCCATGGTACGCGGACTTCATGAATTATCTAGTGAGCAACATTCTACCTCCTGATCTTACACGACAACAGAAAAAGAAGTTTCTGCATGACGTCAAATGGTACATGTGGGACGAGCCGTACTTATTCAAATAGTGCACCAACAAGATGATCAGAAGATATGTGCCCTACAGTGAAGTGAAGAACATACTGCATGAGTGTCACTCATCTGCATATGGTGGACATTATGGTAGCGAGAGGACAGCATCAAAGGTGCTTCAATCCGGGTTTTATTAGCCTACATTGATCAAGGACGCCCACCAATTTGTTAAAACATGTGATAGATGTCAAAGGGTGGGCAACATATCAAAAAGGAATGAGATGCCTCTACAAACAATTATAGAAGTTGAGATTTTTGATGTATGGGGCATCGATTTCATGGGGCCATTCCCCTCGTCACTTAACAATCGGTACATTCTGCTTGCAGTGGATTACGTTTCAAAATAGGTGAAAGCCGCAACACTCCCATTGAACGATGCCAAAGTGGTCCTCAAATTCTTACAGAAGAACATTTTTACAAGATTTGGCACGCCACGAGCTAGTATAAGTGATGAAGGTAGTCACTTCTGTAACAAATCGTTTACATCTCTATTGGCAAAATATGGGGTCAACCATAAGGTGGTGACGGCTTATCATCCCCAAACCAGTGGGCAAGCTGAGGTTTCGAACAGGGAAGTAAAGAGAATCTTGGAAAAAGTGGTAAACCCGAATCGAAAGGATTGGTCGCTCAGGTTGGATGATGCACTATGGGCCTACCGTACTGCGTATAAAACACCGATTGGTATATCACCATATCAACTACTATACGGGAAGGCTTATCACTTACCGGTCGAGTTACAGCATAAGGCTTATTGGGCGATTCAGAAACTCAATTTCGATCAAGCAGCTGTGGGTGAAAAGAGACTACTTCAGTTAAACGAGCTCGACGAATTTCGGCTTCAAGCCTACGAGAACTCAAGGCTATACAAGGAAAAGGTCAAGAGATGGCACGACCAGAAAATCATGCAAAGAACGTTTGAGCCGGGGCAATCAGTCCTATTATTCAACTCACGATTGAGATTGTTCCCAGGCAAGCTTAAGTCAAGATGGTCGGGACCATTCACCATCAAAAGAGTTTTCTCTCATGGAGTCGTTGAACTCTACAGTAGGAATCCTTTGGAAATATTCAAGGTCAACAGTCAACGGTTGAAGCATTATTGGGGTGGCGAATCCAACACGGATGTCATCGCAATCACATTATCCGACGTACCATGAACAGGAAGTAGTCAGGCTGAATGACTTAAAATACAACGCTAATTGGGAGGCAACCCAGTCGTTTCTTTTTAGTTTATTTTATTTTTTTTCAAGTTTTATTGCTATTCGTACTATTTAGATTATAGCTTGGAATAATAGTTAGGAAATACTAATTTCATTAGGTATTTATTTCGTTCTATGATTCTTGAAAATCTCTCAATCATGCTCAAATTAATTAACAATCTACTCATGTATATGCTTCATGGCTTGCAGGATGTTTAAAGATTCATTAAGTGAAAAAGCATGAAGCAAAGATGAGCACAAGAGTCAGTTAACAAATGCATACCCGCCGAGGAGGGCCATTTCTACCTAATACCCCCCGCCGGGGGCAGTGGTCATTCACATCTGAAGTCAGGGGACTAGCCCACTGGGGTGGGCTTAATTAGCCTTGTACCCCCCGCCAGGGCGGGGGTCCTTGAATCTGGGCACTTCAATTCGGCAGTTACGAAGCACAAACCCACTACTCTCCTTATTCCTCCATTATAACTACAACCCCCATCCATTAAACCCCATACATAACCCCCATGATTCTACAACTCCTACCCCATTACTTCTACCCATCACTTCAATCCACTACCCCATTACTTCACCCACCAACTTACACCACAACACCATCACTATATATTACACTCTCACAAACCAAGTTCTTCATCACATACCTGCAATTCCATCTCCAAAAGCCATGAATTCAGATTCATATAGAGGTAAATGTAGAGCAAGTGACAACCCTGCACCTTCTCTTCAAAGTCCCACCTTTCTAGCACCATAGTAGAGCACAATCACCAAGTTTAGGGGGAAGAATGTAGGGGTGCACACCATGTGTTCGACAAAGTGTGTGACTGAAATTTGGGGAGAGGCTAATATATTCAGACATCCAGAACTCAATGGCATCTCAACCAACATCCAAACGACAATATGGAGAGATTTCAAGGCCAGCACCACCATCAAGAACCTTCGACCGTCGCAAGTTCAAAAGTACCGCTGCTGCCGACCGGTACGACTACATGGTCACAAAGGCCCTTACACCGGAGTGGGGGTTGGCACCGGATGCTCACGACGGCGAAATGATGCAACAGATTTATCAGAAAGGGTGGATCAAGTTCACTGAGGAGCCCAAGGCCACCGCTGCCAACGTGGTCAAAGAGTTCTATACTAACGCCGAGGACAAGGCACCTTTCAACGTGTTTGTGCGGGGTCGTTTGGTCCCGTTTAGTGCCGATGCCATTAACACATATTATCAGTTGCGGGTGCCTAGACAATGCCAATATGCTCACTTGAGGGATTTTGACCCTGACTTTGAGGAGGTTCTTAAAGAAATGACCAAGCCAGGAACAACGTGGATAAAGGGTTGGAAAGGAGGCACGGTGTTTCACAGCAAGGATCTCAGCCGATATGGTAAAATATGGTATGCATTTTTATGTGCTAAACTGTTTCCATCCATGCACACCTCAGATGTCACCAAGGAGAAGGCACTACTTCTATATGCTATTGTGCAAGACTTCATCATCGACGTCGGGGCAATAATCAACTTTTCCATTTGCCAATGCTTGCGAGGTAATTTTTCAGGCGACTTGCCACACCCGTCCCTCATTTATGGGTTGTGTCACCAAGCAGGAGTTCGATGGTCTGATGATGAACCCACCCTAATGCCGCTGCAGCTGCTAGATTCGAGAATGATAGCACGATATTATGTGTGGGTCGGAGGTGATTCACATCCTAGAGGTTTAGGTTTTGTATTTCCATCAGCTTCAGAGGACTAAGCTAAAGATGAAGATACCTCGAATGATGAGAATGAGACTATGGGAGAGCAAGGAACTGAGGTGGAACCATCTTCCGACTCCATATCTAACCCTCAATTTCTTGAATTTCAACGACAAATGGAGGAACACAACAAAGCATCACGAAGGGAGATGAGGCGGCTCGCAGCGAGACAAGACCACATGTTTGATGCAATGAACATGTCGTTCGCATCTTTGAATACGACACTCTAGAGCTTTAATCCAGCTGCCCAATTTCCATATCAGCAGCCCATGCCAATGCCAAGGTTTCCACCAAGTGACTCCAAGGGAGAAGATCAACCACCACCACCCCAGACTTAGAAAATTACAGGGAAGTCCTCACTCATTTTATTGTTATATCCATACAATGAGAACGTTGTTGTTATTAAGTTTGGGGGAGTTAGTTTTATTTTTGCATGCATAATGTCTTTATTTAGGATTGCATATTAGTGTTAGCATTTATGTAATCATATAGTTGCATAGTAGCTTAGGTGTATAGTTAGTTTAATTATGTTGTTTTATATTTGCATTCATGTTATCTATGTTATCTATGAAAAAAAATAATATCTATATATATAATAAAATAAAAATATTTAATTTAGTTAGCTATTGTGTTCATTTTGCATATGTCCAGCAGTGTTGCAGCATGTTTATTTTGGCCAATGATGAAATTGAGATTAAGTAAACAAATACAGTATTCAGTAGTAGAACTAAGATGTAGTTTTGAATCATAAATTGGATCTTGTGCTTATTTGAAACTGGTATAAAAAGGATAGCACATAATAACTTTTGTGTTGACTGATTAGCTTAAATCAATACATAAACAGTTTCTAAAGGATGTTGCTAGTGTAAATGAGAGAATGACAAGAATAGGCAATGAAGATAACAAATTAGGCAATAACCAAAGTTTGGGGGAAAACGTCGGGTGTATAAGCTTTAGAAAGAAAAAATAAGAAAAAAAAGTATGAATAAACATAGTGGCGTGCTTGTCTAATTTTGTGGCCTTTGTTACTTGAGTAAGTAAGCCCGAGGGGATTGTCTTTACACCTAGCGCCCTAAGGTCTTAATGGTCTGGGAGTCGTTGGTCGAAAGCTCGTTAAGGTAGCATTGAAAAGCCTAAGGGAATATGACATTGCATAACTATGTGTATATAAACCAAAAGAAAAAAATGAATAAAACGGGAAATAAGAGCAAAAATCCCCCGTAGATGAAAAAAAGGAGCATGAATACCCTATTCAGACCCCTAATGTGGTAACTGTTTGATTTGAGTTGGAACTTGTTTGTTTTTGAAATTGTCAAGTTTATTCTGTATGAATCCTAATAAGAGATTGGTTATGTGTTGAATTTGAATTTAAATCGGTTATCATAAATGTTGACCACACACACACGATATTAGTGATGATACGTATAAGATTCGAGGAATTGATGAGAAGTTATTGATGGTTTTTATTATGAAGTATTGTAGTGTGTGCTTAATTGTTCTGAGGCCGAAGGAATAAGTTTGATTCTGTGATACTGCTGGATTCAATGTCATTTTGTTAGATACATTACATATCATTGCATTGCATAGCTTGTAGTTGTTTTATGCTCGAGGACTAGCACGGTTTAAGTTTGGGGATTTTGATAAGTGAATTCTATATCCGCGAATCGATGTCCATTTTAAGCACAATCGCTGTTAATTCTTTGCGTTCATGTTCATTCTTACTTGTTTCTTGTTGTTTCGTGTGTAGGGTGGTTGGTGTGGCGAATGAGTGAAAAAGGAAGCATTTGGAGCATAATTAGAGCAAGAATGGAAAATGGCCAAAGTCAGAAAATAGGAGCCATGCCTGCCGGGGCGGGCCTATTTAGCATGTATACCCCCACCGGGGCGGGGGGTCTCGATTTTTGATTCTCCTGTGTTGATTCGAACTCTGCTGGGACTTGAGAATTAAGACTTTGCATGGCACATGGACTCTATTTGTTGAGGGATTTCGGCTAGAACTTCATGTGGGATATATATGGCTCAACAAACAATGAATTAGAGAGGAAAAAAAGAGTAATTTACGAGCAACTAATCACATATTTTCATATTGAGCAACGGAGTGGAGATTTTGAAGAACGATCGTATTAATTGCGGATTGAGACTAAAGTGAAGGGTGTTCTGCGTTATTCTTCTACTTTAGTTTATTTCTGTAATTGAGAAGATGATGTCTTTGATTTATTCAGTTATTCTTTCATTTATTATGAACTAATTACTTTTTAGGCTTAAGATGGATCTTTAACTGGAACGATGATTATGTAATCTTTTGATTTCAGTTTAATAAGCTTTTACCCGAGTTGTCTATATTAATTTGAGCGTGAATTTATGAATTTCCTAATCAACGATTCTTGGTGGACTTGTATGAATTCGAGAGATGAATTACAATCTAGACTTAATTAATATAGCATGTGTTCTTGATTTATGTGAATGAACAGAATCTTAATGAATGTTAAGGTGGAAATATGCTTGATGTCGCATGTAATCAGAAAACGAACTTGAACTTCAACCTTCTTTAATTGTAATTCACATAGAGATATGGTGAGTTAGTTAATTAAGGTGTTTAACTAAATTATATCTTAATTGTGGATTTGAGTTAATACGATATTAGTGCATCGAGAGGTGGTTAGTACTACTTACGTGTTCTTGATTAATAAACTGGAATAGTGAGTTAAACTGGAATAAAGGTATAATAATCTGAGTGATGCTTAAAGTGAAGTCGAAAGCCTAATTCTCCATTATTTGTTTGAAAATTCAGTTTTTAGCGTTTATTGATTGTGTGGTGATTTTAATAGTTTTAATATTATTAGTTACAAAACTGGAAATTGATTAGTTTCATAAAATTGGGATTAATAGGAAATTGGTAATTGTGAGGTTTAAATTCTTACTAAGTCTCTGAGAGAACGATACTCTACTTACTATTATATTATTTGTTGATCACGTATACTTGTGTGCTATGCGTAACTAGATTTTACCCAACATGTGTGTGGGTCTATGTGCAGTTGTCTGGAAGTAGTGATATGCCTCATTTGCACCTATATACAAAAGGTTTGAATTTTGTATAAAAGTTCAATTTTAACGAGATATGGCAATGATATTTTGTAAAATAGGTTTTTCAAACCCTTATGCTCAATAGTAATTGAGGCCTTTGATACTTCCATTTTATTAAGTGTTCGACTTGATTGCTTTTATTATTTTCGAGGTTCGAAGCTTCTTCGAGAAAATAAGATACATAGCGGCGCCGAACTCCTTGTGGGCATGAGAGCCATCTAAGGAAATTCAGACATCGTGAATAATTTACAAGCTGGTTGTAGCTGAAAATGTCCATCACGGGAACCAAATCTAGATTCAGGAACTGAATCTGTGATCACATGATTCCTAGGCTCACATGATAAAGCAATATGTACAAAAGCCAGAAAATGGACTAGATTTAAATAAATCTAAGCATTCCAGCTTCAACGGTTCCAGTTTAGTCACTATGAACCTGTAATTGTGACGCCCCCAAAACAGGTATACAACACCTATTCTGAATCGTCAATAACATGGTACAGAAACAACTACAACTTTATTAATACAACATAAAAATTGTGAGTGTAAATACAAATATTGTCATCTAGACAATATCCACACTCAAATAAGTCCTCATTACAATTATTGGAACAATATTTTACAAAAAAAATGGAGAGGACTACTAAAACAACTTCCTAGAACCTTCATTCCATACCCGACTAGTACCTGCTACATTCTCGCCTCCAGAGAAGAAAATGGAACAACAAGGAAAAGGGTGAGCTCAACTAGCCCAGTAAATAATATTATGACTAAGATAATATACAACAAATTATCGTTAGTCTTCAACAGGGAAAAATTTAATAGAATACAATAGACAACAAGTTTTAATTCAATATTCGCAGCGGAAAATAATAATTCATAGAGAAGTTACGTAGAGAATGAAATCTACGATTATCTATGAATTTAAAAGCCCATCATCAACATTTTATCCCTGTAACATCAATCAATAAATATCTTGAATCAAATAGTCATCTTTGCACTACAGGCCAAAGATATCCATCAGTTGGTCATGTTCACCTCAACACCTGTTCATCTTTGCACTACGGGCCAAAAATATTCATCAGAAATTATTCATCTTTGCACTACAGGCCAAAGATATTCAGTTATATCATCATTTAAGACTGAGGATGATGAAAAATATTTTAAAGAAAACGAATCCAGTGAAGCAAAATAACAAATATTAAGGATTCGTATTTCAATTTATCCATGTCCAAAAATACCTTATCATAGTGAAGTAAAATTCAAGAATGATCAAAACATGGATACAATCAAAGCTAGTATCCAGAATAGATATTTCGACGAAAAGAAGAAAATTTCATTTTTCGGTGAATAGTAACTCGTGAATAGTAATTCATGAATAGTAACTCATGAATAGTAACCCCGACATGAAAAGTTCTAAATTTGATAAAAAATTCAGATCAAAGAGAGAGAAAGAGAGAGAAACTTGTGTTTCTGGTGTGATTTCAATTCTAACCTAAGCACCCTATTTATAGGAAAATGCTTAGAACACCAAAGCAGAAAATTTAATATAATAATAATATATTTATCAAATTTTTCTTAGCCCACCTCTAGACATCTGATCTCAGCCCATTTATATCACATGTTAGCCCACTTAAATGCCAAAAAACGTTTTTCTTCAAAATAATAAATAAAACTTCCAAAAATCAATTATTTTGGAACTTCAGAACTTCAATAATTCATAATAAATAGCCCTTTTATCAGAAAATTCGAATCTCGCAAGTTTTTATAGAAATTCAATTCTCTACAACTTTGCAGAAGAAAGTTTTTCCAAATTCTAAACAGAAATTGACCGAAATTCACAAACGGGCGATTTTATAGTCAATAATAAATTTTCGGTCAAGAATTATGTCCACCAACACACAAAACATGTGTTAATCATTTAATGCCACAAAAATACTCTTCCTCCTCATATACTCATATATCCCACATTCATTGTAAAAATACCACCATCAATATATTATTAAAATAATATATTTAAATGAATTATTTTATCAGAAAAAGATAAAATATTAATTTTCAACAATTGTCACATTAAAATTTTTCTCCATCTATATCCACATAAAATCACTATTTTCCTCTCGTCATATAAATCAATAATTAATTATACACAAATAATATTACAGAATCACAGTACTAGCAACCAGGCCGTTCCCAGGAAAGAGGGGGCTTTCCAATAAGGATCTCTCCTTACTGGCGCGCAATTAGATGACCAAACCTCTCCTTAGACAGAACTTTCTAGACATTGCCAATAATGTTAACTAATAATATTATTCAGATAGTATGAATTATTGTTCCGATAATAGAAAATACTGTGTAGTGACAATTATTGAAACAACAGTAATATAAAATATCAACGCGGCAATTATTGAATCAATAAAATAAAATACTGAACAGTAATTATTGTAACAATTATTGAGTAGTGCCTTCTTACGTAAGAATCAATAATTGGTGCAATACCGTGTGCTACTGTGCAACAACGCGTATTACTGTGTTTTAACCACCGGGTATTCCAACAGTATTAACGGTAACAACTATGCCGTTATTTATAAACAACTTATTTTTGTCGTTTTCTTCATCCAATCGCTTTCCGTTATGGGGCCCACACAAGGCTGCGCCGTCGTACGAATATTTCCCGACAACAAGAATATTCCACGACCAAACAAATATTCCCCGACAATAATGAATATTTTAGGACCACTTGCTTATTTAAAATATTTGCGCATTTTACCCATAACTAACCACATTAATCAAATCAACCCTTACTATTTCAAAATAATAAATAGAGGAATTAAATTTTATTTATTAATAATTTGGGGTCTTACAACCTCCCCTCCTTATGAAATTTCGTCCTCGAAATTGACATACGTACCTGGTGTTTCGAAAAGATGAGGATACCTCGCTTTCATTTCCGTTTTCAACTCCCAGGTCATTTTCTCAATAGCATGTTTCTCCACAAAACTTTAACTTGTGGTATGACCTTCGTGCGTAGGACATGCTCCTTCTTATCCATGATCTTGACATGTACCTCCTCGTACGTTAAGTCTTCAGCTATCTCGTCCGGTTCTAACTCAATAACATGGTTCGGGTCTTTCACATATTTACGAAGCACAGATATATGAAAAACATTATGAACACGAGACATACTTGGAGGTAACGCAAGTCTATAGGCCACATTTCCTACTCGGTCAAGAATCTAAAATGGACCAATAAATCGTGGATTGAGCTTTCCTCTCTTCCCAAATCTTGTAACTCTTTTCCATGGAGCTACACGTAAATAATACATGATCTCCAATGTCAAATTCCACGTCCTTTCGATGAAGATCCACATAACTCTTTTGTCGATCTTGTGCCGTTTGTATACGTTGTCGAATCGTTTGGATCTTCTCTGTAGTCATTCGTACCAACTCTGGTCCCAACAACGTTGCTTCTCCCACCTCATCCCAACATACTGGAGAGCGACACTTTCGTCCATACCATGCTTCAAAGGGAGCCACACCTATACTTGCTTGATAACTGTTGTTGTAGGAGAATTCCACCAATGGTAGGTACTTATCCCAATTTCCTTTGAAATCGAGGACACAAAGTCTTAATAGATCCTCAAGAGTTTGAATAGTCCTCTCTGATTGCCCGTCCGTTTGAGGATGGTATGCCGAACTGAACCGTAAATTCGTGCCCATAGCTTTTTGCAAGCTAACCCAAAATCTTGAAGTGAATCTTGGGTCACGATCCGAAACTATGGATACTGGCATGCCATGCAACCTTACAATCTCATTCACGTACATACTAGCAAGACGTTCAAGGGAATAAGTCTCCCGTATCAGCAAGAAATGAGCGGACTTGGTTAATCTATCAACAATGACCCTTTGGCACTTGATGCTCCGCCTTTACACGTTGACAAGTTAAACACCTCGAGATAAACTTTGCAATCTCTCTCTTCATATTGTTCCACCAAAATGTAGGTCGAAGATCATGATACATTTTAGTACTTCCAGGATGGATTGCAAATGGTGTATTCTGTGCCTCCATCATGATCATGTACTTTAAATCAGAATCGTTAGGAACACAAAGTCTGGAGTGGACTCGAAGTATTCCTTCTTCATCGATTCTTGCTTCTGGAATAGCACCTTCTTGCACTTTCTTCTTCATACGCATCAGCTTCGGGTCTGTAGCTTGAGCAACTTTAACTTTATCGATTAAAGTTGGTTCTACGCGTATACTTGACATCATCGCACTCGTTCCTGCATATGATCTTCTACTCAACGCGTTAGCTACCACGTTTGCTTTTCCAGGATGGTATTGAATAGTGTGGTCGTAATCTTTTAACAGCTCGAGCCAACGTCGTTGCCGCATGTTGAGTCTTTTTTGAGTGAAGAAATATTTGAGGCTTTATGGTCTGAATATATCTCCACCTTCTCCCCATATAGATAGTGTCTCCAGATCTTTAGCGCGAAAACGACTGCTGCCAACTCTAGATCATGAGTAGGATAATTCCTCTCATATTCTTTAAGTTGTCGCGAGGCATAGGCTATAACTTTCCCACGTTGCATGAGAACACATCCTAACCCTTTGCCTGAAGCATCGCTGTAGATAACAAATCCATTCGAACCAGATGGTATTGTCAGAACAGGTGCCGAAATGAGTCTCCTCTAAGCTCTTGGAAAACTCTTCTCGCATTCTTCGCTCCATACGAATTTGATATCCTTCCGAGTCAGCTGAGTTAACGGGGTAGCGATTTGAGAAAACCCTTGTACGAATCTCCGATAATAACAAGCTAAGCCTAGAAAGCTACGTATTTCGATTACTGACTTAGGTTGCTCTCAACTGTGACTCATATCCCAATCTTGGATAGCACGTCACAATGGCACCTATCAGTTTACTACCATACGAATATGGCATCCCCTACGGAGAGTCTGGCTTCAGTGCATTCCACAAAGGAAGTCACCAGATAGAGGCTCGGGTACAAACTTCTACAGTTAGGTTTTTAACTCCTAAAGTTCAATAGGAGCCATTCGATATGAGATTTTAGAAATGAGTTTTGTGTACCAGATTCAAAGTCGATATAAAATTTAATATCACGCTTTGGAGTAAGCCAAGAAATTTCTTCAGGAAATACGTCAGGAAACAAACAACAGAAATATCACTCAAATCTGACGTATTTTTGTTCAAGTCCATGACATGGGCTAAGAAAGCTTGACATCCGTTTTTCAATAAACGAATGGCTTTATGACTTGATATGACAGTGATTGATTTTAATGGCTTTGTTGCTTGAATTCGAACAACAGGTTGATTAGGAATATGAAAACTAACCACCTTACGAAAACAATCAATTTTGGCATGATGAGTAGTTAACCAATCAATTCCTAAAATCACGTCAAATGCAAGTATCTTTAAAGAGATAAGGTCAACAGGTAAGGTGATGGTGCCAACTTGGATCAAACAAGATTTATAAATAGTGGATGTGATGAAAGTTTTCCCTAACGGAGTCTCCACAGATAAATCAAAGTCTAATTTCTCCGGAGTCAAGTTTAAACGTTGAGCACAAGCAGGAGAAATAAATGAATGGGTAGCACCGGTATCTAGTAAGGTATAAACTTCACATGAATTTATGATTAGCTTACCCGTGATCACCTCGTTTGGGTTCCTCGCATGTTGACCAGTCACGACAAACGCACTTCCAGGAACCGTTGACTTTGACTTTTCTGGGGCAGCCTTTTGAGTCACCGTCCCCGCTGAACTTGGTTTCGCTATCGTACAATCTCGAGCGATATGTCCTTCCTTTTCACAATTATAGCATACCTTGAACTGTTGTGGACAGTTTGGGCTGATATGTCCCTCTTTTCCACATTTATAGCATATGACCGGTGGTCGTTCTCCTCCCTTGGAACCAATTGTTGCCGGTGCTGACGTCTTCGTATTATCATTGTTGAATCTCCTCTTTTAAAATCTCCTCCCGACTCGCTTCTTCTATTTTCATAGCCACGATTACCACCAGAGTGGTTGCCGTTCTTGTCTGTACTTTTCTTTCTCCGCTGGTTATCATTATTCTGATGACTGTTGTCACCGATATAATCCTGGTTGTGGTCCCTCGGTTGACCGTACTCGTTATCTCGCTCCAATAATTGAGCCCTGTTGACAACATCTGAATAGAGAAAAAATTTATGAGAAATGAGATATTGACGTATGCCGGGTTTCAAACCTCTCAGAAACATCTGTGTCATACGTTCCTCATTCTCCACCAAATGAGGTGCAAACCTGGACAACTCTGTAAACTTCGCCTCGTACTGGGACACCGTCATGTTATTCTGCTCCAGTCTAATAAACTCTACCTCCTTCATATGACGAATACTTTCAGGAAAGCACTTGTCATTGAATAGTTTCTGAAATGTCTCCCAAGACATGCTGAGTGCGGCTGGATGGGTACGCTTCACAGATTCCCACCAGTAGTCTGCCTCGCCACGGAACATAAAGGTGGCGAATGGAACCTTCTGTTCCTCCGTGCATCCCAAGACATCAAATATCTTGGTAATTTGCTTGACCCATGTCTCCGCCTTAATCGGATCTGGCTTTCCCCAGAATTCTGGTGGTCCCAACTCTTTGAACTGCTTGGCTGTGACCAACTGTGCGTTGCCATTGTTTCTTCCTATATTTTGAACAGGAATCTCTTTCGTCTGGTTTTGCATGAATCGCAAAAAGATTCTAAACATCTCATCGTTCATCGTCTGCTCAGTGGTGTTGTTCACAGGAGGAACATTGCCAGCCTGTTGCACGTTCTCCTCGTTGGTGAGTACATGTGTCTCCACGGTTTCATTTACTCCACTGTTAACATTCTCAGTCGACATTCTCAAATACTGCCATAAAACAAGGGTTAATTTAACAAATTAATAAATCACACAATACCCCTATATTATGACCGACCAACAAATAAGCTTAGGTAGGACACACTAGAGAAGGATTTACTCGTCTCTCCCCTCCTAGTTCTATTCCCCGATCTCCGCCAGAGATCATATCCCTAAGCTCTGATACCAACTGTGACGCCCCCAAAACAGGTATACAATACCTATTCTGAATCGTCAATAACATGGTACAGAAACAACTACAACTTTATTAATACAACATAAAAATTGTGAGTGTAAATACAAATATTGTCATCTAGACAATATCCACACTCAAATAAGTTCTCATTACAATTATTGGAACAATATTTTACAAAAAAAAAATGGTGAGGACTACTAAAACAACTTCCTAGAACCTTCATTCCATACCCGACTAGTACCTGCTACATTCTCGCCTCCTGAGAAGAAAATGGAACAACAAGGAAAAGGGTGAGCTCAACTAGCCCAGTAAAGAATATTATGACTAAAATAATATACAACAAATTATCGTTAGTCTTCAACAGGGAAAAAGTTAATAGAATACAATAGACAACAAGTTTTAATTCAATATTCGCAGCGGAAAATAATAATTCATAGAGAAGTTACGTAGAGAATGAAATCTACGATTATCTATGAATTTAAAAGCCCATCATCAACATTTTATCCCTGTAACATCAATCAATAAATATCTTGAATCAAATAGTCATCTTTGCACTACAGGCCAAAGATATCCATCAGTTGGTCATGTTCACCTCAACACCTGTTCATCTTTGCACTACGGGCCAAAGATATTCATCAGAAATTATTCATCTTTGCACTACAGGCCAAAGATATTCAGTTATATCATCATTTAAGACTGAGGATGATGAAAAATATTTTAAAGAAAACGAATCCAGTGAAGCAAAATAACAAATATTAAGTATTAGTATTTCAATTTATCTATGTCCAAAAATACCTTATCATAGTGAAGTAAAATTCAAGAATGATCAAAACATGGATACAATCAAAGCTAGTATCCAGAATAGATATTTGGACGAAAAGAAGGAAATTTCATTTTTCGGTGAATAGTAACTCGTGAATAGTAACTCGTGAATAGTAACTCATGAATAGTAACTCATGAATAGTAACTCCGACATGAAAAGTTCCAAATTTGATAAAAAATTCAGATCAATACTTTGGCATAATGATATTGAAGAAAATAATATCATTTAAGAAGAAATAACATCCCTTACCTCAGCAAAAACAGTACTTCTAGTTGAAACACCGGATATAGGTTATGACTTGAACTTGCACCGTATAGCAATACTCAAAGTATTAGAATACTCACAAGAATACGCTCACTAATATAGAGAGAGAAAGAGAGAGAAACTTGTGTTTCTGGTGTGATTTCAATTCTAACCTAAGCACCCTATTTATAGGAAAATGCTTAGAACACCAAAGCAGAAAATTTAATATAATAATAATATATTTATCAAATTTTTCTTAGCCCACCTCTAGACATCTGATCTCAGCCCATTTATATCACATGTTAGCCCACTTAAATGCCAAAAAACGTTTTTCTTCAAAATAATAAATAAAACTTCCAAAAATCAATTATTTTGGAACTTCAGAACTTCAATAATTCATAATAAATAGCCCTTTTATCAGAAAATTCGAATCTCGCAAGTTTTTATAGGAAATTCAATTCTCTACAACTTTGCAGAAGAAAGTTTTTCCAAATTCTAAACAGAAATTGACCGAAATTCACAAACGGGCGATTTTATAGTCAATAATAAATTTTCGGTCAAGAATTATGTCCACCAACACACAAAACATGTGTTAATCATTTAATGCCACAAAAATACTCTTCCTCCTCATATACTCATATATCCCACATTCATTGTAAAAATACCACCATCAATATATTATTAAAATAATATATTTAAATGAATTATTTTATCAGAAAAAGATAAAATATTAATTTTCAACAATTGTCACATTAAAATTTTTCTCCATCTATATCCACATAAAATCACTATTTTCCTCGTCATATAAATCAATAATTAATTATACACAAATAATATTACAGAATCACAGTACTAGCAACCAGGCCGTTCCCAGGAAAGAGGGGGCTTTCCAATAAGGATCTCTCCTTACTGGCGCGCAATTAGATGACCAAACCTCTCCTTAGACAGAACTTTCTAGACATTGCCAATAATGTTAACTAATAATATTATTCAGATAGTATGAATTATTGTTCCGATAATAGAAAATACTGTGTAGTGACAATTATTGAAACAACAGTAATATAAAATATCAACGCGGCAATTATTGAATCAATAAAATAAAATACTGAACAGTAATTACTGTAATAATTATTGAGTAATGTCTTCTTACGTAAAAATCAATAATTGGTGTAATACCGTGTGCTACTGTGCAACAATGCGTATTACTGTATTTTAACCACCGGGTATTCCAACAGTGTTAACGGTAACAACTACCCCGTTATTTATAAACAACTTACTCTTGTCGTTTTCTTCATCCAATCGCTTTCCGTTATGGGGCCCACAAAAGACTGCGCCGTCGTACGAATATTTCCCGACAGTAAGAATATTCCACGACCAAGCGAATATTCCCCGACAACAATGAATATTTTAGGACCACTTGTGTATTTCGAAAAAAAAAATCATATATCACCCTTAACTTTAACATTTATCAATTTAACCATTTACTAAATAGTAATTATAAGAAAATTTGAATACTTTTATTTCATAAAATTCGGGATCTTACAATCTCCTCTCCTTATGAAATTTCGTCCCCGAAATTTACGTACCTGGTATTTCAAAGAGTTGAGAATACCTTGCTTTCATCTCATATTTCATCTTTCCTATCATCATGATTTCTCCATTGCTCATCTCCTGTATTTCAGATATCATTCTAGAATACAGCTTCAAAAAAAAGGGTTAATTGAACAAATTAACATATCACATAATATCCCGATATTATGACAGACCAACAAATAAGCTTAGGTAGGACACACTAGCGAAGGATTTACTCATCTCTCCCCTCCTAGTCCTATTCCCCGATCTCCGCCAGAGATCATATCCCTAAGCTCTGATACCAACTGTAACGCCCCCAAAATAGGTCC
This sequence comes from Panax notoginseng, assembly GCA_016801055.1. Lineage (NCBI taxonomy): Eukaryota > Viridiplantae > Streptophyta > Magnoliopsida > Apiales > Araliaceae > Panax > Panax notoginseng. The sequence continues at coordinate 192,961,183 of CM029014.1, forward strand.
ATTCCATCCAACCCATTTTGAGTCGCCAAATACATGGTACAAAAAAATAACTACAACTTTATTACAACAATTGTCGTGCAAAATACAACAACACATATGTTGTGAGTTTTGATACTAAAATATACCAACTGTGACTCTGGACACCAACCTTGGATAGCACGTCACAATGACACCTTACATAAAGATATAGTCAAAAACTGTTTTAGAAATTAGAATCTTTGGGAAGTGCTCAAGGAAACCCTCGTACATGGGAGGCCATACTTCTAGGTTATGATAGATATCATATGGCCACAGAATTATCCTTGGTTGACCCAATAGACCCCAAAGAAAAACAAGAAGGTTACTATCATATTCTTCCCAATGGTGAGTCTTCTCTTGACTTATCATTATCTCCACTATCTCTAATTGAGAATTATACTTCAAACAAATACCAAGATTATATAGGTAGTGCTCGTAAATATACTCAGCAAGTGGATGAGCACAACCTTGTCTTATGATGACACGAGGTTGTATGTCATTATACATCCTGTAAGATAGTGGCAAAACACCCTTCCAAGTTAAATTCACCTCACCCTCAATATCTATAAACCACCGTTCTATTCCCTTGTTATCCCTCGCTCGACCCAGCTACACTTTTATTACCTGAAACGAATTGTGAAGCAAAAGGGTGAGCACAACTAGCTCAGTAAAGAATATTATGACTAAAGATAAATTATCAATAGTCTTCAACAGTAATAAATCAGAGATTTAGAACATATGGTAGATGATAAAATTTTTCAACCATAGTTGCAGCGGAACGAGCAATCCATTAGAAGAGTCAAATAGACTATAAAGTCTATTATCTTCTCTACGTTAAAAGTCCACAAACAATGTTTTATCCCTGTAACATCAATCAACAGTTCCTTTCCACAATCATATGAATAATTCATAATCATAATTGTGATTCTAAATTTCGCATCCAAGACGAAGATAATTTTCATCACCTGTCTTTACCTGAAACATCAAAGATCATGGTTATACCAAATCACAGTTCCTGTTTATAATCATACTAATAAATTCATCTTTGCACCACGGGCCAAAGATATTCATCAACAGTTCATCTTTACACTACATGCCAAAGATATTCAACAACAAGTCATCTTTCCACTACGGGCCAAAGATATTCATCAACAACTCATCTTTGCACTACAGTCCAAAGATATTCCTCAATAGTCCATATTTGCACTACAGGCCAAATATATTATTATCTCAAAGAAATATATAATCATTTCAGAATTTATATAACCAATAATTATAACCATGTTGATCATTTCACCTTTGCACTTAAGCTAAAGATATTCAATTATAAATTCAATGGTCATGATCATACCAGTCACAATTCAACTTTTCACTACTGGACAAAGAGAACCCTAGTCATGATCATACCAATAATCTACCCATCTTTACACTCCAGTGAAAGAGAATTTCAACATCAGGGTTATAAAAATGTTATATATGATAATAAAATCAATATAATCAATACATAGTTTTAATCTCCAGAGTAATATTCATAAATTAACTATAATTTGGTTAGAAAAAGAAACCAATTTTGTCATAAATAGTAACTCGTGAATAGTAACCCATGAATAGTAACTCGTGAATAGTAACTCGTGAATAGTAACTCATGAATAGTAACTCATGAATAGTAACTCGTGAATAGTAACTAGTGAATACTAACTCATGAATAATAACTCGTGAATAGTAACTCATGAATAGTAACTTATGAATAGTAACTCGTGAATAGTAACTCATGAATAGTAACCCCGACATGAAAAGATAAGAATTTCACAAGAAAAATCTTACCAATATTCCGGTATAATGATATTAAAAGAAATAATATCATTTTAAAAAAAATACATCCCTTATTATCCCTTACAATCCCCTATCTCAAAAGAGCAGTACTCCTGACTGGAATAACGCTGAACGAACTTGCACCGTATAGCAACACTCAAGATATCAAAATACTCACAAGAATACACTCGATAATATAGAGAGAGAAATAGAGAGAAAACTTCAGTTTCTGGTGTGATTGTCAATTCTAACCTAAGCACCCTATTTATAGAAAATTGCTTAGAACACCAAAGCAGAAAAATTAATATAATATTAATATATTTATATAAATTTTCCTTAACAAACTTTTTTGGTCAACAAATCAGCCACCAACCCACCAAAATCACAAAAAACGTTTTTGTTAAAATAAATAATTAAAACTTCCAAAAATCAATTATTTCGGAACTTCAGAACTTCAATAATTCATAATAAATAGCCCTTTGATCAGAAAATTCGAATCTCGCGAGTTTTTATAGAAAATTCAATTCTCTACAACTTTGCAGAAGAATATTTTTCCAAATTCCAAACAGAAATTGACCGAAATCCACAAACGGGTGATTTTACCGTCAATAATAAATTTTCGGTCAAGAATTATATCCACCAACACACAAAACATGTGTTAATCATTTAATGCCACAAAAATACTCTTCCTCCTCATATACTCATATATCTCACATTCATTGTAAAAATACCATCATCAATATATTATTAAAATAATATATTTAAATGAATTATTTTATCAGAAAAAGATAAAATATTAATTTTCAACAATTGTCACATTAAATTTTTTCTCCATCTATATCCGCATAAAATCAATATTTTCCTCATCATATAAATCAATAATTAATTATACACAAATAATATTACAGAATCACAGTACTGACAACCAGGCCGTTCCCAGGAAAGAGGGGGCTTTCCAATAAGGATCTCTTCCTTACTGGTGCGCAATTAGATGACCAAACCTCTCCTTAGACAGAGCTTTCTAGACATTGCCAATAATGTTAACTAATAATATTATTCAGATAGTATGAATTATTGTTCCGATAATAGAAAATACTGTGTAGTGACAATTATTGAAACAACAGTAATATAAAATATCAGCGCGGCAATTATTGAATCAATAAAATAAAATACTGAACAGTAATTACTGTAATAATTATTGAGTAATGCCTTCTTACGTAAAAATTAATAATTGGTGTAATACCGTGTGCTACTGTGGAACAATGCGTATTACTGTATTTTAACCACCGGGTATTCCAACAGTGTTAACGGTAACAACTACCCCGTTATTTATAAATAACTTACTCTTGTCGTTTTCTTCATCCAATTGCTTTCCGTTATGGGGCCCACAAAAGACTGCGCCGTCGTACGAATATTCTCCGACAGTAAGAATATTCCACGACCAAGCGAATATTCCCCGACAACAATGAATATTTTATAACCACTTGTGTATTTCGAAAAAAAAAATCATATATCACCCTTAACTTTAACATTTATCAATTTAACCATTTACTAAATAGTAATTATAAGAAAAATTGAATACTTTTATTTCATAAAATTCGGGGTCTTACAAAATTCATATAATAGTTTCATTTTGAAGTTGATACATTGGATGCGTATTTGTACTTTTTGAATTAGGTTATCATGTCTAGTATTTATTTTGATATTTGTAGAGCGATATATGTTGTTACCTTCTTCTGGAGACATTATGATTTGATTTGGTCATATACATTAGAACCCCATTTCTGTGGATATTGTGTCACATGTGTTATGACACGGTATTTATTTTATTAGTACTATGTCGCATGTGTTGTGACACGAAATCTATTTTTATAGGTATTATGTCGCATGTGTTGTGACATGATACTTTTGTTAGAATATATCATAGGGTATACCTGAGCTATAACCACCTGTGGGGGCACCACAGGCATGTCGTTTTGGCACGAGAGGTATGACACTTTCCGTGGCAATGTGATTAGTCCACGGCGTCTTCGTTTGGGCTTCAGAGGAAGTGGACCATTTGGTGTTTTGTTGTGGGAGGCGTATGAGTTAACCCTAATTTTTTGTTCTGCAGATTTGTGATGTTATGCCAAACACACCTATCCGATTTGCATACATTTGGATTCGCGGTCCAATATGTGATTTGCCTGTGTGGCATTATTTTGGTTGCATGTGTGGCATCATTTGATTTGCCTGTGTGGCATTATTTTGACTTGCTTGTGTGGCAATGTATATTTTTTAGCTCACTCCGTATGAAATAACACCCAGCCATTTGATTCAGCTTATTATTTCGTTGTATTAGTTAGTTTGTTTTTGTTCAGTTTAATTAATTGAGTTAGTCACTTCAGTTCATTCTTTACTCTTCTGTTTATTTCGTTAAATCTGTTGATTCGAATATATTCTATTCAGACTTTGGATATCATATTTTTGTCGGTCTTTAAGCTTGAGGTTTTGTTAAGTATGTTGCTTCAATTGATTTCGTATTTCAGTTATACATCTTTGTATTATCTATATTTGTATTGGGCAATTGGCTCATGCTGTGTTTTTTTTCCGGCAGGTTTGTAGGGGCGATTCAGGGCTAGTGTGATGAGAGAGTTGCCTTTGACCATCTAAGTTGATTCGATTTTATGATTTGATTATTTTGACTCTATTTGAAGAATTGTATTTAGTACTTTATTGATGGATATCATTATTACATTTTTGAAGTCATTAGTACGTGCAAAGCACAACAAACCTCAAAATAAGTGAACAGAGCACTAATTACTTCAAATATGTAATAATGAAATCTATCAATAAAGTATTAAATACAATTATCCAAATATAGTCAAAAATAATCAAAACCTAAAATTGAATTAAATTAGATGGTCAAAGGCAACTCTCTCATCACACTAGCCCTTAATCGTCCCTGCAAACTTGTGGGAAGAAAAACACAGCATGAGCCAAATGCCCAGTACAGATACAAAGATACAAAAGATATACAACTGAAATACGAAATCAACGGAGACAAAATATTGCCTCTGACAAAAAAAATCCCTAAAGATTTGAATAGAATATATCTGAACCAACAGAATTAACGAAACAAACAGAAGAGTAAAAAAAATAATGAACTGAAATAACTAACCCAATTAATTGAACTAAACAGAAACCAACAAAACTAATACAACAAAATAATAGGCTGAAACAAATGGTTGTGGTTATTTCATACCGATTGAACTCAGAAATATACCTTGCCACACAGACAAGTCAAAATAATGTCACACATGCAAATCAAATGATGCCACATAGGCAATCAAAATAATGCCACACAAGCAAATCAAATGATGCCACACAGGCAATCAAAATAATGCCACACAGGCACTCACACATTGGACCGCGAATCCAAATGTATGCAAATCGGATAGGTGTGTTTGGTACAACATAACAAATTCGCAGAACAGAAAACTAAGGTTAACCCATGCGCCTCCCACAACAAAACACCAAGTGACCCACTTCCTCCGGAGCCTAAACGGAGACGTCGTGGACTAATCACATCGCCACGAAAAGTGTCATGCCTCTCGTGCCAAGACGACATGCATGTGGTACCCCTACAGGTGGTTATAGCTCAGGTATACCCTACAGTATATTCTAACAAAAATATCATGTCACAACACATGTGACATAATACCAACAAAAGGGTTCTATATGTACATGTTGAACCAAATCAAATTATAGTCACAATGTCTCAAAAAGAAGGTAGCAACATGTATCGCTCTACAATTATCAAAAATAAATACTAAGCATGATAATTTAATTCAAAGAGTACAAATATGAGTCATATATATCAACTCCAAAATGAAACTATTATATGAATTTCACAAGAAACAATTATGTGAAAGAATAATAAAATTTGAAATAAGGGGCAAAACAAACAAATCAAATTTAACAAGAATGTCGCTGAAAGAGTACGGAATCTGTACCTTAATATAGTACCAAAATAATTCATCGAAACCAAATATCACCCGTTATACTCCCTTAATCCGATCTAATTATCAAAATAAAAATACAATACATATAATTAAATTATGAACTTATATAGTTATATTTCATAAATTCAATAATTTTAATATACTATATTCAGTTGTAATCAAAAGATACATTTTAATTGTAATGACAATATTATAATTTTTATTTATCACTTTCCCCTTTTAAAAATTTTGATTATCTTTTATATATATATATGTAATGCCGCAAACAGCAAATTGACGGTTACAATTAATTTCTTAGTTTATATATATCATGTATCCCAATTGTAAATCAAAATTTTATTAACAAATTCAATTAATCAAGCGACATAATAATTTTTTAAAATAGATTGCAAACACAACAAGAAAATAGATTATAATTACAGTAGCAAAATAATTATTTTGTATTAAAAAATAGTCTAATAATTACCTTTGAGAAGAAGAATATGGTGAATAAAGTTTTAAGGATCTTGCTCTCAAACCCTTTTTAATTTCAGCCACGTTTCCTTGTTCTCCTCGTTCTCCTTCCATCTCTTTCTTCGTTTCTCGCTACGTTAGAAACTCTCTTTAGTCGATTATGTCAATATATGTATTAGGAAGGAATTTAACCTAATATATTATTCTTATTCCAATTTGGTTTTTAAATCCATCACCATAATTTGGGCTCAAATAGTTTAACAAGCCCAAACTTAAATACTTAAAAATTAGTTTGACCCAATTAGTTTAAAATGTCCAAATTAATGTAACCACATACTTATTATAGTCAACATAAATTAAATACAATTTGACCAAAACTGCCAAATATAAGAAAAGTTTAATTTTACTAAGTTAAATATTCATAACTTATTAATACTTATTAGCCCAAATAAATTAAATAACAAGTTTGACTCAAATAAAAGAAAAAGTCCAAACAATATGTTTTAAGAATATAAAGTTTTATTTATTTATTTTTTTCCGGGTATTACAATAGAGGTAGTAATAAATATTATTATATTTTCTTTTATTCAATATTGTATAAAAACAACACCAAGTGTATACTAAAAAATGTAATTAAAATCATAAACATCTAGCATTTTGACATATACTCGAGAAAATTTAACATATAAAAATTATAATATGAAACTAAGAATTCAAATAATATTTTTTGTTGTTAAACACTAAAAAATTAAACTATCAACATATATACTCAATCACTTTAATTAGAAAACCTCTGTTAATAATTTAATTTAAAATTCTTAGTATTTATATCACTTATCCAAAAATATGTGTTAATTAAATTAAATTATTTGAATGAGATTAATTACAAATAAAATTATAATTAAAATATATTGTATTAATAAAAGATAATTAAACATACATATTATTTAGGAATTAAAATTTGATAATATATAATGATAAATATATAATTTTATCTATTTAGTTAATTCTAAAAATTTATAAAGGTACTAACTTTTACTTTAAAAAAAAAAAAAAAATTATTATAGTTATCTACGTGGGACTCGGTATATTTTATTATAAAATTTATTGAGAATTGCTGCTCCATTTAACTCTAGCTATAGCACATGCAAAGATTGACCCACTCTTTCTCTGTTTTTTTTATTTCTCTATCACATACAAGTACAATAATTTATTCCGCTCCAGTCTCAATAGTGGTCCAATACTCTCTACTACCTTAATTTATGTTGACCTTTTTGGTCATTGATTTCAAATTTAAATATCCTCCGTTGTGCTCAAATACTATAAATTGCAACATCTTTTATGGCAATACTTGCTAAATTTTGCACCTATAATTTGACCGTGCAAGCATTGATATTCTCACAGATTGCCTTTTCTCTGATTTATACAAGTCATGCAAGAAAATTATTATTGATAGATTTATTTATTTAAACTGACATTGTATTTGCCTCAAACTCATGTACCCATAGGATACGTTTGGATTAAAATAATAGAGTTAAAAATAGAATGACCCATTTTTAATAAAAAAAAATTGTGGTTGGTTGCGATTGAAATAAATTGAACAATTTTTATTTTGAATTTTATTCTTTGAAGGAGGGAGAGTATGAAATGATTCATTCCAACTAGAATGGAATGTAGACCTGACAAATGGGTCAGTCCAAAACGGGCTAGGTTTTGATGGGCTGAAAAAGTGAAGCCCAAAGCCCCTTTTTTGACGGGCGGGCTAACCCGACCCGCGGGCTTGGACGGATTTCTTACCACATTTAGACACATTTCTGGCCGGGCCCGTCAAAAAGTACGCTTTTTGACGGGCGGGCTAGCCCGGCCCGCGGGTCTGGGCCTTATTTGTCAGTTCTAATAGAATAAATCATTTCATTCTTCATTTCATTCTTTTAATCCAAACGTAGCATTAGAGTTGATATATAAGGGTTCTAACTCTGCGTTGATTATGAAATTTAATAATTGACTTTTTCCCTTGTTATCTCTCTAATTCTTTGATTTCCCCTAAAATTCTCATTTTTTGTTCAATTCTTTTGAACTTGATTTGAAAACTCATTTTTCAATTTCCAGTTCATGACAATTTTCATATAATAGGCTTGTTCATCTATTAACGTTTGTGGCAATATCATTTATAACGTTTGAACATTAAAATAGATCGTATTATTTTTGATATTGTGTTTGAGCCCTAAATCTTACCTTTGTGGGTAATAAATTATTGCTAGACAAAATTTGCATAACCAAACTTACGAAATACTAACAACCACACACCTAATATTTACTTATTAGTTGACAATTTATTCAAAAAATTGATCAATTGTCAAGGTTTAATTACCGAGGGGAAAATAGTCAAACAATATGATTATAGACCAAATTTCCTTGGTATGTTGGGCTTCATTTGGGCTTTAGACAAAAGGTCAAACCCGTAAAACAAAACAACGAAAAGGACAAAAGCACCTCATCGATTACAAAAAATAAAATATCCCCTCTTAACCTCGATTCTCCAGACGTTGACCCTACTAGTTGCTTTAAAGTCACAACTCAGGACTCCTTTGTCATTCCCACAAATCCGAGGCCCAAAACCATACGAAAAAAAAGAATCTCTCACCCACCTATGCCCATCTGTCCAGTGACGTGGTCTCCCCAAGTCACAAAACCAGGCATATGCTAAAAAGCCACGTGTAATTAGGCAACTAAAGTTATACTACTACTCTTTTTGTGATTTGTTACGACTCATCTTCCAAAAGATGTACCAAGTATATTTTCAACACATATTATACAAAATAAAATGAAGGAAATAAAATAATAAAATTTCAATTTTTTTAATAGTTTCATAAAAGTATAATTTTTTTTATATTAATGAATTTCACTAAAATATATGTTTATTTTATGTACTTTTTGCTATCATTTTGAGAACAAAAAAAATTATGTTAAGTCATCTTTAGATGGCAGAAGAAATATGTGTTATAAAATTTAAGACGTGCTATATATATATATATATATATATATATATATATATATATATATATATATATATATATATATATATATATACAGGGAGAGGATCAAGAGTAGAACTCTTAAGTAATAGAACTCCCTTAAATAATAGAATTGTATCAAAACGACGTAGTTTTGATAAGACGCGGTGGCATTTTTGTAAATACGCGGTGGCATGGTATTTACAAAAATGCCACCGCGTCTTATCAAAACTACGTCGTTTTGATACAATTCTATTATTTAAGGGAGTTCTACTACTTAAAGTTCTACTCTTGATCTTTTCTGTGTGTATATATATATATATATATATATATATATATATATATATATATATATTTTCATTTTAAAGTATTCGAATGTAGTTTTATTAGCTATGTTATATGTTTTTAAAAATTGTACTCCATTTGTTCTTTTGTATTTATGGTTTATAAATTGAAAAAAAAAATTATTGACATAGTGTTCTTACATTAAATAATAATTTGTTTTTTTTGTCCATTTTAATAAATCCAGAAATATATATATATTTTTAATGTTTGTGTTTTTTTTAAAATGTCCATTCAAACAAAACAAATATACTCATAGCGTTTTAAAATTATAAAATTATTATTGACTTTTAAAAATTAATTTATGACATTTACAAACTCAAATTTAAGATGATTAATTAAAAATTATGAATCAATAGTTTTTTTATATAAATAGTACTATTTAGATAATTTACGGTATTTATAATTAAAATTAAAAGAATTAATATTAATTTTGAGTTTGAATTTAAAAATATTTTAAATTAATTTTAAAAAATAAATAATAATATTTTATTTTAAAATAAAAATTATTTAATAAGATTGGAGTGAGTCACATTATGTGAGAATGAATTTATACATCAAACAAAAACATATATAAAAATATCATTTTTTTTCTTTTGAAATATGCGTTGCAATAAATTTGAAATAGTACTATATACATTTTTTTAACAACAGTCAACAGACACATACCTCTCCAGAAAACAAAACTAGTCGTCTGTTTCCTTTTCTCTCTCCTATTTTTTAACTTTCATCAACTCCCCAAATCATTATAAAATCAGAACCAGTGTAACTTTCTCTCTCTAAAAACATACATATACTCATACTACTTCCCTTCTCTAGAAATAGAGTTGCCGGTGGCTGAATCAAATGCGATGGGGAGTGGATTCTCGCAGCTCTGTCCGTGCCTCAACCCGGCGGCGAACCGGGGTGAGCCGGAGATGATCTTCACGGCGACCGAGCCGTTGGATGAAACCCTAGGTCACTCATTTTGCTATGTTCGTTCGTCTGCTCGATTTCTCTCTCCTACTCCGTCCGATCGGTTTGTTTCTCCGTCGCAGTCACTCCGGTTCTCTCCTTCTCATGAACCGGCGAAGTCTAGGCCAGTCGGGTTACCAGAAACCGGATTCAAGGCTATTTCAGGAGCCTCGGTGAGTGCGAACACCTCGACTCCCCGAACTGTCCTCCAGCTTGAGAATATTTACGACGATGCTATTGATTCAGTTGGTGGCGGAATGAAGTCTAGTATAGTTAATGGTTTTGAGAGTACGGCCTCGTTTAGCTCCTTGCCTCTGCAACCTTTGCCTCGCGGCGGAAATGAGCATGCCTCCGGTCCGATGGAGAGGGCTTTCTTCATGTCCGGTCCGATCGAGCGAGGGGCGCTATCCGGTCCACTTGAACCGACCGCTGGTTCGGATGCCGGTGGAAGAGTTCCTTTCTCGGCGCCGCTTGGTGGCATGTACGTGAAAAAGAAGCGGCGGAAGGGCATTCCGGGAATTAGGAAAGCGTTTCAGCGGAATTTCTCGGAGAAGAATCGGCCGTGGGTTGTGCCGGTACGTAATAAGGAAGATTGTAATACTAAATTAAGTAATAATGATCGGTCAGAGATTATTAGGAGAGGAGAGAGTGATGATGTTCAGTGGGCTTTAGGGAAAGCTGGGGAGGACCGAGTGCATGTGGTTGTATCGGAAGAGCATGGTTGGCTTTTTGTTGGGATTTATGATGGGTTTAATGGCCCTGACGCCCCTGAATTTCTGATGGGTAATTTATATAAAGCTGTTTATAAAGAATTAGAGGGTTTATTTTGGGACTCTAAAGAAACTGTGAATGTGGTAGTGGCTTCAGAAAATGCAGAGGAATCAAATGTAAACAACCCATCATCAATTTTAGATACAAATAGTACTAATTCTAATTCATCAGTGAAGAAAGTGACCTTTCAGTCTGATGAGATAATACAGGTTAGAAGGAGGAGATTATGGGAATTTCTTGCTGAAGATGACCCAGAAGATGGGCTTGATCTTTCTGGTTCCGAAAGATTTGCATTTTCTGTGGATGATGCGCTTAGTGTGAGTAATGCTGGCTCTGCGGTGAGTAGACGGTCATTGCTGCTGTCAAAACTGAAACATGGATTGATTAGGAATAAGGAAGGTGGGAAATTGTTTTCTTGGAGATTTGGATTGGAGGGCAAAGAAGAGAAAATGGAATTGGAATTGGAGAATAATAGAATAGGGGAGGAGAGAATTAGTAGTGGCAGAAATGGTAGGAAGAGGAAAGTGGGTCCTGTTGACCATGAGCTGGTTTTGAGGGCAATGTCGAGAGCGCTTGAAGTGACTGAGATTGCGTATCTGGATATGACCAATAAGGTTCTTGATCGATATCCAGAGCTTGCGTTGATGGGTTCCTGTTTATTGGTTGTGTTGATGAGAGATGAGGATGTGTATGTGATGAATGTGGGAGATAGTCGGGCTATTGTGGCAAATTTTGAAACCCAAGAAGTTAGTTCAAGTACAGATTCAAAAGGGATAGGAGATTGTGAATCGACCGTAGAAGATATAGTTGAGGAGTCCATGGATGGTGGCGAGGGGGCGAAGAAGATGTCAAATCAGGTTCCTGCTCAAGCTGTTCGATTGACTGCACTGCAGTTGTCTACTGATCATAGCACAAGCATTGAAGAAGTAAGTTGGTACTGGTCAGTTAAAGCTTAATTGTTTCCATTTCCTTATTTGTTGGGATATTATTAGGCTTTTAAAAATGCTTCATTCCATTTAAAGATTTGATGACATTCATTGATTACTCTTATGTACTTTCTTGAGATGCAAAGTGAAGATATAGTTAGTTATAGTATGTAAAGATAGAAACTTTGAAGCTCCAAAATCTTAAAAATTTTACATCTCTCAGTTTGAGTATCTGTTGAAAGATTTAGGCTTGTATTTTCAGTTTCTCTTGCCAGGTTTTATAGAACATCAACTGCACCAACTCATACAAAAATCCTCGATTGGTCAATGGTTTTTCGTACCACTATATGACTGGGACAGGATAAAAGATAGACATAACATGATTTTGGGACTGTCAGGAAGACAAACCCTTTTCACTAATTAAAGAGTTCTGACTTGCTATGAATTTCTGATTCCATGTAGGGTTTGATATTTCTTCTTTTCAATAGTTAATGAGTTCCAACTGCATGGGGTTGCCTTCTTTTGGGCGCCGTTTAACACATTATGATGTATAAAAAACTATTATCTTCTTTGCTACCGGTTCAAACAAGGAATGTCTATTGGAAGCAAAAATATTATTTAACTGGCACCGTGGCACGAGGTAGGCAACACCTTTGCTCTGGAATCTATATGAAGATATGATTTTATCCACTCTAAAGGGGTGTTTGATAAAACTGAATGAAATAGTTCTGAATGTTTAAGTAATTCATTCATCTGAATGAGTTAAATGAAGTAGAATTCTGAATACCGAATGAAAAAAGTTGTTTGATAATTGACATGTCTGAAACATCTTAATAACATATTTTTATTATTTTACCCCTTTGAAAAAATTCAAAATTGTTGTAAATTTATTTAATATTACTTAATATTGTAAAAAAAAAATTAAATATAAAATACTTCATTGAGCCAAAAAAATTACACTTGGCCATTCGGCCCAAAAATCTGACCGAATCAGCTATTTATACGATTTTTATTCAAAACAAACGCACTGAATGACTTACCGATTCAACTATTCAACTCTAAACAAACACCCCTAAATTTACTTAAACTCCCATCACAATAGTGGGTTTAGTTGCTTTATTCAAGTGATACTTCTTCAACTCTTTAGTCAGAATGCGGGGCCCTGTAGCAATAGCTTTCTCAATTCAGCCAGAACCTTGGCCATCCAAATGGCCTCTTAACAATATGATCCTTTATTTTTTTAATAAAAAAATCATGTCTTACGATTGATTTAAAGCCTCTTTATACCACAAATCCTCAAGGTGAAAATTTTGGTTATACACATCTTGCTCATGAGCAGGTTTGTCGTCCTTATCATCCTTGTCTCTGACCTTCGTAGCTTGCTTTCTGCCTCGATCTCCTTTCTTTCTATTTGTGTCTTGCTGTGTTTGAAATATCATTACCTTATATATAATAGGTTGCCATTTTCTTGATTGACTTCCTTAACATGTTGATATGCAGCGAAAATAGTTTATTGACAAGGTGATAAGTGTTTATATGGATTCTTTACTCTGTTATCAAATATAGACTTGATGGTTGACAAATTTAGGAATAAGTTCACACCTTTCATTAGTGTTTTGATTGCAATCTAAAAGCCTTGTCAGACAGAAGTGATCCAATTGTCAGAGGGTTGTCTCCTATAAGTCTGGGATAAAATCCTTTTGATCTTTTGATGCTCTCTAACTGGGTAAGAATACAAAGACTGCTTTTTCTTTACCCCTTCCATTGAAATGGTCTTGTGACTTTGTCGTTAGTTCATCACAACACCCTCTTCCTAGTTTGTTTTGTTTTGTTTTGCTTCCCCCCCCCCCCCCCCCTTAAACTTAGAAGGATTAAATGTTTGAGGAAGCTTCTCTTAAGCTTCTGTCGTCTTGACAGGACACCTTATGTGTGAAGTTAAATAGGGGGTTCGTAAATGCTGAGCCCTTTAAATTTATTAAAATGTGATCTTTTTTTGCATAATCAACTTACTGTTTTAGATTGAACTTATCCATCATTGATAAGTTATATTGGTTTTTTTTTGGGTAAAATATAAGTTATATTGTTACTATTTTACTTTTCCTAATCTTTTTGGTATTGAATTTTAGCTTCTGAACTTCTTTGGTATGCAACATTTCTGTTGGTGTTCTTGGATCAAGTATATGTTTCAGTGGATTTTTGGTAATTTTTCCTTCTTGATACATTATTTAGAATTTCTTGTAATTTTGACCGTTTCCATCGAGTGATCAACGCTTAATATACCTAGATTTAGGCTAGATTTAGGCTTAATCTTTTGCTACTTAATATCCTTGTGAACCCTATGATTGGTCTTGGACTTATAATATTTCTCTTGTTATGAGACTATTGTTGCACTGCCCCTTACATGTGTCTTGAAATAGAGCTTCAGTAGAACCAGTTTGTTATCTCCCAACTTCATTGTTTACCATTAACATCGTGATCGTGAATGTGTTTAGTTCTTAATTAAAATCTAGTGATGGCCACATTTTTTTTTCCAGTTCTCTCGTTCATTCTAATGTGATGGGATCATACATGGGCATTTCTTTTTGGGGCCGCTGACCCCCTGCTCAGTTACTGATGTGATAATTTTAAATATTGCAAGTTCACAGTGTCAAATTAAAGAACTGACAAGTACATGTCGAACCATAGAGACTAGATTAATTTTAAAATATCCTTAATATTTATTCTAGGTGAATTAAAAATAAAGATAGAGAATTGATTAACTACAATTAAACTAATTAAAAGAGAAAAATTTATAATAAGAAAACAATCTAGAAATCCGAATCTACTAAACAATAAGCATAACAAATAATTCAATCTCTTCCATTTTTATAACTCGAACTACGCCATTGGTTTGGTGTACATAATTCGGAGAATAAATCAATTAAAGTCCAAAATTAAATTAACTATACATTTGATCTCCCTTCCTCTTAATTTAATAATTTTATAACTAACTTTGACAAGTATAAACTATGAAAATTTAAGTATTAACTATAATCCATCAAAATCTCTTGTGCAAACATGGATTATGAAAAACTCATATCTTAATAATAATCTATCAAAACCTTTACATTAATTTAAAAATCACATAAAAAAATATAAAATGAAGGTATTTCAATATTGAAACATGAAGGCGAAATCAATTAAACATATAAACACAATTAATATCATGAATAATTTCTTGGCTTCATCATCCTCCTAGATCTAGCAAGTTACCTGGACATGATCACATGAAAACAAATAAAATAACTACTACTAATTGCATAAAATAATTTGCTCCCCTCTCTCTAAAATAAAAAACCCTATTTATGGAGACAAATTACTTGTGTCCTAAATTAGGTACAATGAACTTGGTCAATTTTTCTTCAACCTCTAGATAAGATCAATCTCTTTATCCTAATATTCCACGTGTTCCTTTCTTACACCTCTTTATTCGAGTCTAAACAAAAATCAACTAGGAAGCTTCTAGAACTCCCTTTTCAACTCAACTTCATCCATTTATTTATTTCCTGCAAATTAAAATAAAACAAATTGATTAAATTAATAAAAATATTATTACGAACAAAATTAGGTCATTTAAAATGTATGAATTATGAGATTATCAGTTATTTACCCCAATTGCTTTGAAATTACAGCTTTTAATAGTTGGTCTTGCATTGTGTTTTGACAAACTTGGGGAAGTAAGACGCTCATCTCTCCCTTTGTTATAATGTTCTTTAATAATCTAAATACAAATAATAAAAGGGTAAATATTTCTCCTGTCTGGAAGAAGAGTTCCAGATATAGATTTTAGGTACATTGCTAAAAAATGATGTTTCCATGATGTGTTATTCTCCTTTGCAGGGTATTCAATAGACTCAAAAGAACTTAACCATTTTTTGTTACCCATTTTTTTATCTTTAATTGTCATTTCTTAGGTTGAGTCTTGATTACTTGTTGTTGACGATGGCGTAGTCTTTGAAGTTCTTTCATTTAATTGCTGCATATTTGCTCATTTTTTCAAAGAAATTTTCTCACTAATATATATTGTTGCAGGAAGTTATAAGAATCAAGAATGAACATCCGGATGATAGCCATTGTATTGTCAATGATAGAGTAAAAGGGCGTCTTAAGGTTACCCGTGCATTTGGTGCTGGATTCCTCAAGCAGGTCTGTTGGCTACATTTTCTATTTTTTTGCTGTTGCAAAACTTTTATAGAGTGGCTCAAATAGAAGTTGCCAGTGTTGTCCAAAGTCATGGGAACTTAATAGACTTAGGTGGTATGTAGATCTCTGTATCTGGGAATTATATATACTGTTCATTTTTTTTTGTATAGGCTTGCAATATTGCAATAAAAAAGCTCTACCACTTCAAAAAGATGTTTAGTTGTCAGAGTTTTTTATATGACAATTTTAACATAAAAAGTTGTTCCTCATATATTGATCATACCTAACATATCAATCTATGTTTAGAAAGGAGAAATTTACCTCTAAAACTTCAAGTTTAGATAGTTAATTTAAAACCAAGATTGACAGCAATATTATAAAGTAAAATTCATACTATCGCCTGTTTTGATGAAATTTGTCATGTCATATGGAGTATGTTGTTGTGTAATATTATAAAGTAAAATTCATACTACCACCTGTGATTAACCCAAAATCTTACACTACCACTTACACTTGAAAACTCGACGCATAAACGCCTTTGGTTGTGACTAAGTAACACAATTTTATTTTCAATCCAAACTATGTGCGTCTCCCACTCTGCACAAGAGTATGACATGCTTAATTTCAGTCATATTCTATCAAACAATGCCCATATAGCACATTGCATAAATCTTGTTGCTGGTCTGAGCTTTCCTCATTATTGTATAAGAAGCCCTTTTGGAGCATAAGGAGTCACATATGCAGGCATTTGAGCTGCTAGAGAGGGACTTCTTAGGGTGAGTATGATGTTCTTGTGTATTTAATGAACTCCTTGCATCCAATGAAGGATGCACATTGAGAATGCATGTTTATAGTCCAACTTCAACAAGATCTCTCAAGTAAAGTGTCCTCTTCCTAGATCTAAACATTTTATGGTTCAGCGATGAGGTAATTTCCTCCTAAATTTACCCTAGGACTAGAAATGAATATCAGCCATGGTTCAGAGTTTCGGTCTTTACTCCAATAGGTTTCGGCCAGTGCCAAACCACAATCTTGACGTGAATCGTAAAATTAGGAATTACTCATGTAAAGGGTAATTTTCGACAATTAGGTTCATAACAGAATGGTTTTAGACCACAAATGAAAATCACAGTGTGAAGGGGAGAAACGCAAAAAAAATAAAAAAATAAATTGAATATGCTAAAAGTTGTAAAGGGGAGACGACAAAACAACACGAATCTTTATTTGCAATTTGATGAAGGTTTCTCTCTCTCAAGGCGAACTCTCTCCGACCTCCAATTGATTGTCAGGTTCTCTCTCCTCTCTCCGTCTCAGGCTCTCTCTAATCTCAAACTTGTAACTGACTAAATTGAAATTGGATTTAGCTTTGGCATTGGCTGAGGCTTAGGCATGTAAATATACTTGAGTTATGTTCATGATCAAATTGGATTTGGGCTCTGGCTTGGGCGTGTAAGTATACTTGAGTTATGTTCATGATTAATTTGGATTTGAACTTTGGGTCATGTATATATAATATAATTAAGTCTATGTTAGGAAATTGGATTTGGCCCTTTGGGATCTATTTTGTGTATAATTATAATTAAAATAAATTCTTTGACTAATTATAGTTGGCCTTTTTGAGTGTTGTTTGGGTATAAATATTATTGAGTTAACCACAATTTATAAAATTATTCTTTTACTTACCAATTTTTTCTATACATATTAACTAAAAAAAGTTGAAAAAAAGTTGTACTTATGTAGTACCTATTAAGTATAACTTGAAATTGTTTTTAAAAAAATTGTACTTAAATTATATTTAGTTAAGTGATATTGTAAATTATACTTAAATACCTATATGCCTATGTAGTACGTAATTAAGTATAACATGAAAAAATTGAAAAAGAAATTGTACTCAAAATATAAGTTAAGTTCAATTCTACTTAAATTGTACCTATATAGCAATATAGCACCTAGTTAAGTATAATTTGAAAAGAAAAAATATGTACTTAAAATGTACCTAGTCAAGTATAACTTATAAAATTGATAAAAAAAAATATTGTAGTTAAATTGTACATATATTAGTACCTAGAAAAAAAGTTATCATACTATATAATATGTAGTCAAGTATAACTTGAAAAAATTGTACTTAATTGTTTAGAAATAAGTTGTACTTAATATTTAAATTTACCTAAATTCTAATTGTACTTAATCTTATAGAATGACACCAAAAATTTATGCACACTTTATAGTTTCTAGTTAATCTAATAACTTGAAAAAATTGTACTTATATTGTTTCAATTATAATGTTTATGTACTTCATTTTGCAATTAAAATACTTAACATATTATTTCGTTGTCTGGTGAATTGAAACCCACATCCACAAGTCCATACAAAACGTGTGGTCTACCGTTTGAGCTAAGATAATATCATTACATCTATATCAACTTTATTGAAATGTAAATGTGATTAAATATATCCGTGAGATGTTTGTTTTATCATTTGGATAATGCTATGTGTAATAGATACTTGGATAATGTTTTTTTCTTCTTATTATTTAAAAATTTTCATAATTTTTTAAAATCTTTTTGAAACTCCTAACTAGCGTTGCACTATGTATCACCCAAAACCAATACCGAATAAAAAAATGACCTTCTGAAACATAGGCCGCTACCGCGATTTTGAACCATATATTAGGTTTTGTCTTTGTCTTGGACAAGTGCAAAACCAATTTGAAACTAACAAAGCACAAACACTTTCCTGCATGCTAATCAAGTCCTTGGGGATTTTGAAGGCTTCAGTCTTCATTTCGGTTATTGTGGTTAATCGAATTAAGGTTTATCCTACAATGTTCTAAACATCGGCGGACCAAGTCTGAGGATGCTTGTAGCACTTAGAACGCCTAAGCGGTGTCTAGCTTTTTTCCTAGACGGATTAGGCGTTTTCTTAGGCAGTCAAATTTATTTTATTTTTTATTATATATACTTGTTATACTATACAAAGCATATAGTAGACAGTAATTTTTGTTTTAAAATTTTACATGAAAAATTATCAAAAAATAATCTTTTAAGACTTAACAAATTCAATTAAAGTATTGTAGAGTTTTAAAGTCTTTATTAAATCGATGTGACATCTTGAGCCATAAATCCTTAGCACGAATATCAATGACCCATAAATCAAGATTTTTATATTGTTGTTTAGAGATAAATATTTCATTATTTATTATTTAATTTAAGTAGGATATTTTAGAAGATTTAATTATAGTAATAGATTTTAGTTAGGAGATTGTTTTCTTTTTAAATATAGTAGTTGATTTAAATTAGGAGAGTAGTTTTAATTATATGTAGACTCTAATTAGAAGATTATTTCCTTTTAGCTATAGGATTCTTTACTTGGTCGTTAAGTGTTACGTCCTAGAGTTCCTATATAAAGAGTTGTTATCTTTATTTATTTTTAGATTATTGAATATACTGATTTGAGGATTGTGTTTGTTTTGTGGCTTGTGAGCCTCGTGTTTATTCCTTAATTTTCCACCTCTCATTGTCCTACATCAGGATGACCTAGTGACATTTATAACTTCCATTTATCATCTATTTATCTCCAAATTGTATGTGTTTAATCTGGAACATTTTTGGATTAACACTACGGGTGGGTTTATATTTCCAGGGAATTGATATTTCCACAACGGAATGTTATAGTTTTACAAGTCTCTCCTCACATGAATAATAAATGGGTCTCACATTCATATGAGCAAGACATTGTGGAAATAACAATTCCCTATTTCTATTGGAGAAGTTCAAGATTGATGAGTCTCTGCATCTATTGTTGCATCACCTTGCTACCAGAAAAGCTTTTCTTTTACCTTAGTTTTAAATATGTGAATTATGTCAAAGGTGTACACAGAAAATGACACTTGCTGTTTTGATTTGTGCTAGTGCAGCCCAAGTTGAATGATGCAGTACTAGAAATGTTTCGGAATGAGTATATTGGTACAGCACCATACCTATCATGTTCCCCTTCACTTTGTCACCATAAACTTTGTACACGAGATCAATTTTTAGTGCTCTCATCTGATGGCTTATATCAGTATTTGAGCAATCAGGAAGTGGTTTCTCATGTAGAATGCTTCATCGAGAAGTGTCCAGAAGGTGATCCTGCTCAGCACCTGATAGAGGAGCTTCTTCTTCGTGCAGCCAAAAAAGCTGGTAACATCCTCTCTTTATCAATTCTTACAGTTTAAATCTGCATTTTAGAATGTTTGGAGAGGATAATTGGTTTACACATTTAGTACACTACAATTTATGTATGATATTTAATGTGACTATGGACTTTTGATATTGATTTTTTTATATCGTGGAGCAGATATTATTTTTATGGAACCTATTTGGTAAACTTCTACACTTTGATTGTGTTTAAGTAACCATAATTACACAAGCAGAGGCTAATAATAGCCCAATATAGTGATAGAACTTGCTACTCCCTCCGTACTAGAATAAATTTCTTCATTTGACTTTTATGGTCAAACTGACCATTTTTAGAATCAACGAATAGTACTAAATTTTTGAATATAGACGGAAGAATTATGACCATAATAAACTGCATATAATTTACTAATAGCTCCAAGGTTTGTGTTTTTTAAAGTTTAAATAAATATACTTAATTATAAATCCTAAAAATGGTCAGTTTGGTCATAAAAGTCAAATGAGTACTTTTATCACGGGAAGGAGGGAGCATATAACCAATCGTTGATAATATTGTAATACATTTATGAATTTGTTATAATAAGTGCCTTCCCTGCCATTGTAAGAAATATGGTGACTAGCTTTGAACTACTTGTAAAGATTCTTATAGCCGCCTCACTTAGGAAACTTTTAATGTCACAAAACTGTCATCGTTGACAACCATGGAGTTCTATCAGAGCCTTTCCTCTACGCTTTGGTTGCTTTAATATTCTTTTTTAGTACATGAATACGTTAATAGTCATTTTGTTGTATCCCTTGTTTACTCTTGTTTAATAGATTTAACCTATATTATATAGCTAAACTGTAGATACATGTAACTCATCATGTTTACAGACATGACTAATGGCCACAGCTAGTTAGTTGTGGCAACGGCTCGAAACAAAATTGTTTTAATAAATAAAATGGCTATTAGTAAAATTGGTGAAATGTCAAGCTGCCATTAGTGAAATCTCCATATTACGTTGTTTTGGGCAGTTGCCACAACCAACTAGATGTAACCACAACCATCTTATCCCGTATATACCTGTTTGATGTGTGTGTGTGTGTGTATATATATATATATATATATTTATTTATTTATTGGGTGTATATCTCTATGTCTGTGTGTGTGTATGTGTTATATTTGCAGTTAAAAGGATTAATCTGCCCTTTTTAGAATATATAACCTTTTGAATCCATTGATATGGTTAATTCTACTTGGGTCTCATATCATCCATCTGGTGCACAGCTGACAGTCTCATACCTTCCACATCTTCTTATGTTTAAACTGAATTTATTCCTCTACAGGAATGGATTTGCATGAACTACTGGACATCCCACAAGGAGATAGGAGGAAGTATCATGATGATGTTACTGTGATGGTGATATCACTTGAAGGTGGAAGAATCTGGAAGTCGTCAGGGAAATACCTCTGAAACCTACAAATATCATGCATAAATCTTACCAACGATAAATTCTCGATTTACCAGTGATGCTGCATTGGGATCCTTGTGCTGAGGTAATCTGCATGCAGTTTGAAGAGTATCAAATGCTGACCCTCTTTTCATGGCCCTTAAGGACGCGTTTAATTCACACCATAAGCACAGTTACCTGGGGAACCCTGCATGATAATAGCTAAAACTAATGTTTTAGATATTCTGTCAAGACTCGGACCTGATACCAAAAAATATTGGTTTCAGGATGGAAAAAATAGAAATTTTGTAGTCCGGCGTTTCTGAGAACTGATTTAGGAAAGAAAAAAAGAAGAAAAATATCATTATCTTTTAGATTTTTTATAGATGTAGAATTTTCTCACTCATTTATCTTTGTTATCGCAGCCAGAAAGATGTACTTGTAATTTGGTGGGGGGTTAATAGTTCTTTACAGAAGTTGAGCATCTTCACTCGACAATGAGAATCTCCGTAAATTTGAAAGCGGAATTTTATGCAGACCACTATAAATATATCTTCTGCCTTGAATGGGAAAATAGTTTCGTGGGAGCAAATTCACAGCCAGCACATGATCTTAACAACATAACTAAACTTGCAGAATTTTAGTTCTTTGTTCCAAATGTATTTGAATATCAGGTTAAAATCTTTATGTAAGGATGAAAAATAGAAATCCCAGTCAAATTTACAAGTTTGATAAGCAAGATTACGTTCTTTTCATTGATGCAATCTGAAAACTGTTCACTTTTGTAATTACAATGGTACATTTATGCTGTAACAGTAAGAGATTGTACCCTTGATTGTGCCCATGATACTAAATCTTCTCTAGTTGCCATAAAAAAGCCAGCTTTCTCCTCGCTCTGTTTAAAAGGTGCATTGAGTTTATTCACATGAGAAGCAAAGGCATTTGCAAGTCCTTGAGAATACTTGTGTGTTCCTGCTCCTGTGTTTGCAGAAAACAGTTCAGGCAATGCCTCTTGCTGGTGAATGATTTTAATCACAGTCCCCATCCAATTTTCCAATGCAGTGTGAGCGGCACCAACCGATAGCGACCGGACGTTTAAGCGCCACTCGTCAGATGTCTTGGTGTGTAAACCCGGGTACAAGCCGTATACATTTCCCAGATAAAGAAGCTCATGAGATCTCCTCTGGAGTTTTCTGTTTCTGCATATATCAATCAAGCAATTACAGAAGGGTCTTCTGGAATCAACTGCTGCATCGCTAAGTATGTCCCTAAACTCCTTGTTTAGAGTATTGAATCTTGTTTTCTTTTCTTCGAGTAACTTAATGAAAGCAACCAATTTTGGGTTAGCTTCTTGTAAGCAATAAAGGACCTTGTTCACATCCTTCCCTTCACAATAGGACACAATAGAGAGCAAGCAACCGGATAGTCTATCATCCGGCTTAATCCCCTTCTCGATTGAGATCTTAAAAACCCTAACCAAATCATCAATTCTCCGAGCCTTCCCCACACATTGAATCAAACAAGTGCAACACATTACATTAAGCTCAACACCTAGCTTAGACATCTCATTAAACAACTCCATTGCCTTCTCAACATCACCCCCACTGCCATATATGTTCAGCATTGCAGTGTAGCTCCAACAATCTGGCTTACAATTCTCAGATTCCTTCATGTCCTCAAACAATATTTCAGCCTCTTCCTCCAACCCCAAATCAGCACACATACTCAACAATGTATTGTACAAAACAAAATCCACTGGCAATCCATTAGACCTCATTCTTTCCCATAATCCCAATGCGTCTTTTGCCCACCTCGCCTTCCCATATATCCTAATTAGTGCTGTTAATGTTTTCCCATCCGGGGAAATCCCCGAATTAATCATGCTTTCGAATAAACTCCTAGCTAAACCAGGCTTCCTAGCCTTACTCAATGCTTCTAACAATGTATTGTACAAAAGCAAATTAGGTTCCACTTCAAGTGACTTCATTTCTTGAAACACAAACCTAATTCCATCATAATCCCCAGCTTCACCAAACATTTTCCCCAGCACTGCAAAAGCAATGGGATCAGGTTTCCACCCACTAGCCCTTCCTCTTTCATACAAACTAATCACCCCTTCAACTCTCCTCAACTTAGCATACACATCTAAAATAGCAGAATAAGTGACCTCATCAGGCATCAGGCCAGTCTTATACATTCTCTCAAACCATTCCACAGCTTTATCAAAAAGATTACACCTTTTTGCACAAGTAATAATAGTAGAGTAAGTAATGTTATCAAGCTCAGCCCCATTATTTATCATTTCATATGCAAGATCCTCTATGTGCTGAAACTGCCTCCCAAATCTCAAAGACTTCATTGTGACATTATAAAATATTGTTTCAACAGGAAACAAATTCTGGGTTTTTATCCAATTGAAGAAAAGAAGGGTCTTTTTCCATGGTTTCAAGTTATTGAGTACCAAAAGGGCATCATCTGAATTGAGTGAGCTTGAGTTATTTTCAAGAACTGCCATGAAAGCAGCTTCATCAGAACAGTCATTGAGCTTCTTGACAATGAGCCTTAGGTGTTTGATATGTGGATTGTATGAGTAAGTGAGGCGTTTGTGGCGGTTGAGAGTGAGGACAGAAGGTCTGGGCTTGGTGGGGTTTACCCAAGTGGAATTTGGCTTGGTTAAGAGGTGGGTTGTGGATTCTTGGTATATTTTGGGGGATTCAGACAGAGTGGTTGTGGATAATGGCTTCTGGGGTGGGGATTGTTCTGGTTCTGCTGAATTTGAAGGAGATTTCAATGAGTTACAAAAATTATTTTTGAATCTTTTTGTCGGGTACTTTATTGTTGAAGTGAAGCAAATTGTGTGTTTGTTGTCCGAGTTTTGTATGCTGCAATGAAAATCTAGAGCAATGGAGAAAGTTGCAGCCATGAGAGAGAGAGAGAGTTGAGGAGGTTCAGTTGATGAAATATGTATGTCTGGGAAATGTTTGGATTTTATTTTATTTTTTTTTTGATTTTTTGGAGGACCTTATCTCTGTCCAATTTAAGAGATCAGCAAGCAAAATTGGGTTAATATTTTATTTTCTTCATTTTATAACATACTAGTTAAGTGCCCAGAAACACCGGTTTATTTTTTAAATAAATTGTTTTTAGTTTCATATTTAATCTATATATATAATAATTATAAAATATTTTCTGAATTTAATTTAACTTATTATAGAATGACTACAAACTTTGCTCCAACAGACAATTATCAAAGATTTACAATTAAATGTTAGTAATATGTTTATTTTTTTGTTGTTTTTAATTTAATATTCAGTTTATATAGTTTTTAAATTTAATATTTGGTTTTTATTTTGCAATCTTTCGAATTTATACATAGTTATTTAGAGTCGGAAAATGAGTAAAACCTAAAAGTCTAAATTTGGTGTTTAAGAAATTTTATATGACATAAAGTTGTTGTAAATTAGCAAGTTATCATCATTGTTTTTTGTTTTTAATGGTAACTTAAATTTTAATAATTATTTATAAGTAAGATTTTTTTTTCTAACATTGATTAACTCTTTATCTCCTATTTGAAATAAAATTAGTAATTAAAGTTTAATAATTAATATATTTTGTTATATAATATTACACTTTTAATATTAATTATTATTTGCTCATAATATTTTTTTTATATTTTTAATATATAGTTATTTATAAATAAAATTATTATAAAATAATAAGTTATCATTACGACTTTTAGTTTTAAAAATTAACTAAAGTTTAATCAAAATATATAAGTCATAATTATTTTTAACATTAACTAACTAAATGTATAATATTTTTTCTATATTTTTAATATTTAGTTATTTAGAGTCTAAAACATATGCTCCTGTTGCTAGAATTGAATCTATTCGTATGTTATTAGCATTTGCATGTCATAAAAATTTTAAACTGTTTCAAATGGATGTTAAATATGCTTTCTTGAATGGTGTAATAGAGGAGGTTTATGTTAAACAACCTCCTGATTTTGAAGATTTTAATCATTCTGAATATGTCGATAAATTGCATAAAACTTTATATGGTTTAAAACAGACCCCCAGAGCATTGTATGAACGACTAAGTAAATTTTTACTAAAAAGTGATTTTAAAAGGGGTATTGTTAATACTACTTTATTTACTAAAAATAAGGATGATGATATTCTTGTAATTCAAATATATGTTGATGATATTATTTTTGGTTCTACTGACATTACTATGTGCAATTATTTCTCTGAAAGTATGAGTAAAGAATTTGAAATGAGTATGATGGGAGAATTAAACTTCTTCCTCAGATTGCAGATCAAACAAGTAGAAAAATATATTCATATATCTCAATCTAAATATTGTAAAGAAATGATCAAAAAATTTGGTTTAGATTCTGCAAAACCTCTTAATACTCCTATGTCAACTACTGATAAATTGATTGTTGATGAAAATGGAAAAAATGTTGACTTAAAATCTCACTTGGTCGCAGTAAAAGGAATTTTTCGGTATCTTAAAGGAACCACATAATTAGGAATATGGTATCCTAAAGATCAATCATTTAATCTTTTATGCTTTTCAGACTCTGACTATGCATGCCATCATGTCGATCGAAAAAGTTTCAGTGATACATGTCAGTTTCTAGGAGGATGTTTAGTTTCTTGGTTCTCTAAGAAACAAAACTCGGTATTTATTTCAACCACTGAAGCTGAATATATTGTTGTTGCACGCTGCTGTGCACAAATACTGTGGATGAAACAAACTCTTGCTGACTATAATGTGAATTTTGATTGTGTGTCAATTCTATGTGATAATACAAGCACTATTAATCTTAGTAAAAATACCGTTTTGTATGCTAGGTCAAAACATATAGATATTAGGCATCATTTCTTACGTGATCATGTTAATAAAGGAATTATTAAATTAGAACACATTGACACTGAATTAAATATTGTTGATATATTTACTAAATCACTGAGTTCAGATAGATTTTGCAAATTACGAATTAAATTAGGTATGTTAGATATTACTTCTTAACTCTTTTTTTTTGGCGCATTCTTAACTTTTTATTATTAACATTCTTTTAAATTTTAACTTATTTTATATATTTATTAATTTTTAGATAGTATTCATATTTTATTTGATAATATTATATATCATATTTCTATATATTTATATTATAACAATAAAAATCAATGTATATAAATCTTACTCACAAAACACTAATATGATTTTTTTATCTATGTAATATAATTATTAAAATTTTAAACATTATTTTTTTTATTTTAAAAAGTAATATAATTAAAAATCAATTAATAATTTTTTTAAACAATTTAGTTCACTTAGTTAATTTTTGGTATATATATAAAGGGTTTAATCTGCACCATTCAAATAAGCACAGATCCAACGGTTACCTGCTTCAACCCATAACTTCTCAATAGGACCAATCATCTTTCAGCAAAGAAAGCACACGGGTCACCATATTGCATCGTTCGATCAATTCTTAAACTCAATCTCAGCCAACGGATCAAAGAAACACATCTGTTTGCATCTAAGATAGCATCCCAACCATTCATCTCAAATAAGATTAATCATCCACCGTTCAATTCATCTGGTTAGTCAAACTATAAATAACAAAATTAATTTTTTATTTCTTCTTTCTCTCTTCTTTCTCTTCGTTTTCGTTCTATTGATCTGTTTGATTGAAAAATCAAGTAAATTTTTGTTTTCTAAAAGTTTTTTTTTTAAAAAAACTAACATCTCACAAGTTAGATTTGTTAGTTTTTAAAGCACTTTGACAAAATTTCTTTAATTAATCATTTCTGATCTTCAAAAACTTTCAGTTTATCTGTTTGATTCTTTTCTTTTAATGTCTTCCTTATATTTTTTAAAACCCTAAAATTCTTTAGCTAAGATTTGTAAATTTTTGTAGAATCCATTCAAACACATATTTTTTTGGGTCTACTTTTATCGATTTAGTTACTAAAATCTTATTTCGTTTAAATCTCATATTGTTACAAATCGAAAAACTTCAGATCTACGATCAGTGTAATATTTTTTTTGGCCTATTCATTAGATATATTCATAAATTTTATCTCGATTAGCCAGATCTGTTAGTTCTTCATTTATTTTGGTAAAAGTTACTCTGAATAATCGCTCTCTGTTTTTCAGAATATCTCATCTATCGATTTGTTCGACCGAAAATCAATTTCTATTTTTAATAGATCTAATAAGATCAATATTATTACTTCTGGTTCATCTGTTTTTCATGTTTTCAAAAGCCTAAACTTCGCAAACTAAATCAGTTTCTTTTTAACACTTTCCGTAAACTGACAATCTTTTAAACTCATGTTGTTCCGATTTGAATCTTTAAAAGATTCGTACACGCAAGATCTATCTTCTAAATTTTCACCTCAAAATTCTTCTGTTTCTTCAAATCTAAATCTACTTCGTTTGTAAAATTTTGTTTTCTATCTACGCATCTCCATCAAAACTGTGAGGGCCCCGAATCCAGGTCCTAAATCACCTCGGATCCGGTTCGATCATTCTATACAACTATTACTATTTGCGGAAGATATAAACATAAATTGTTTATACAATACATATACTCACTATTCCCCAAGGTCGAGTAACCTTAACTTATTCACATTCATAACTTTTCTAACATATAACAACATTATTATCATACAACACTATTACAAAACTAATCGCATACTTATACTAAAGCTTGAACTGTCTTTGACCTTTTCTTGAATCCGACGCGTTGGTCTTAATCTGCAATGTTTTATCATGATATAGCAAGGGTGAGCATAAGGATTGCTCAGCAAGTTTAAATTCAACAATATAACGATATATCATGATTGAAGAGTTTGAATAATAAGCTGGCTACAATTCAACAATATAATTGTGAACTAGCAGGAACAAGTTTATGACTGAACAAGTATTATACATGAACAAATATATTTTGACCAACTGGTAATGAAGGTGATCAGCCTTTCATACCTGACTTATACATACAATATGTACAGAGTACAATTTATACATGGCAATCAGCAATGATTAACCATAAGCTTATCCGAATGAAACATCTCTTATTAGAGTTAGTAAAAATAAACTTGCCTGATCCGTTGATTACCGCAACGCAATATATAACGCTTTATCCGAAGACCTAATATTAGTAATATAGATCTCCAATATTAGAATAATATCATCACAATATAATACTATTATATATATAGTTATACATAGAATAACCTAAACACATAACTCATAATACATAAACCTATCAGTCTATAACACACATAAGACTCTGTGTCAAGTCAAACTATTGCAATCTGAGTTGAACCCGACACAAAACTAACATCCTGACGGTCTAGTCGGAAATTTTATCGAGTCTAAGTTCAATTAAACTCTGACCTAACACTTAACAATTATCTCAAATAATTTTAGTTTCAGTCAAAATATTTTTCTAAGTCTCATAATAATTTTCACATAATTATTACCATTTTTCATGATTTTTCAATCATTAAACTCGTATTTAAATGAATTAAATACCACATAATTTCTTTATCATTAATATTTATTTATTATCAAATATTAATGAAATACATGTCATAATATTATAATATATTTATAATATCACAAAGTATTTTTAATACTTTAAAATCACCTTTATATGATTTTTAAACCGTTAAATTTATTATCCGATAATTGCTATTAAAATATTAATATTTTCATGATAAAATATCAAAAGTTATATTTTATAACTTAAAATATTTTTCTAACACTTAAATCATTTTTTTTATATGATTTTTAAATCATTTATTCTATTTTTCCATAATTTATTTAATATATTTATTAAATAAACTAATTATCATTAATATTAATTTATTAATGAATTTCATCACAAAATATTAAAAGTCACTGAAAATAACTTAAAATATTTTCTTATAACATAATATTATTTTTCATGATTTTTCATGAATTAAAATCATTTTTAAATAATTTATTTAATATTATAATTAAATAAATTAAATACCATTTATATTCCAAAAATATTAAATATTTATGAAATATACTCTAAATAATTAAAAACTATTTTTTAGAATTTAAAATAATTTTTCAGAATTTATTTTATATTTTTAATAATTAAAAACTATTTTTTTATCAATTTTTAAATAATTTCTGGAAAATAATAATAATAAACTGTCGCTAAAGGGCCCTATAGTGACAGAACCGTCGCTATAGGTGTTCTTGGTGTTCTTGAGTTCTGCCCAGAAACCGTGTTAGAGATCGAGGTTGCCAGTTTGACCGTGGATAACTTTCTTTCTAGATTGTTTCTGTCCCATCTAAGCCTTATATCGTGTAGCAGGAATGTAGTACTACAATATTAAAGCATAACTTCGGTCAAAACACATCACAAATAGGAGATCAGAGCCTCTAATATAGTTGTCAGACGTGTTCTTCGGTTTCTGGATTTTCCAGAATTGAAGGCACCTACTTTGGATCCTTAAATCTTAGCTTCCCAGACTCGGTTTGTGTAATATAATGATTTTATTGTATAGAACACATTTCATAGTACACGTTTATTACATCATAACATAATAACATCATAACACAAGAACGATTAAGGCTGGTCAAACCTCTGACAAAAACTCGTACATGAAGATTTCTGGGTTTTCCAGAAATCTTCAAGAACAGTCGGTCAACCCTACTTTGACCCTACTTATCTCCGATTCTATACATAATATGTGAGTTATATAAGCAGGAACATGAAGCCTAAATTTCAGTCTACAATTACATTACACAAACATGGCCAGATCGCTTAACAGAAGGAAGATCAGAGGCCATCAAAAGGTTGTCAGAGCTACCTGGAAATTCTGGGTTTGCCCAGAAACTCTATTTCGTGACGGGTCAACGCTGTTTGACCGCTTGTATCCCTTAATTTACTAAAGCTCTGGACTTGTTTCTTGTTTTAGATCATAGTCCTTACAACATAGAATGGATTAAAATCATTAAACACATAAAACATCAAACACATAAACATCTAGAGGGCCTGACATTCGACTGTCAGGCCACTTTTCAACCTTTTCCCAGATTTCTTAAAATGCTTGATTCGTGCATCTAAGTGTTATAGATCCATGATCTATCAACCCAGATCACTTATTAACACCCTAATATATAACTTTAAACAATCAATTACAACAACTAACATTAAATCAAAAGATTTTAAAATTTAGGGTTCTTTACCATTTTGAGCTTTGATTCTGATTTCTGATCCTAGTGATCTGTTCATTGCTTGTTATGGACTGATACTAGCTTATCTTATCTCACTTTCTCACTCTAAATTTCGAAAATTTTGGAGAGAGAAAGTCTTGGGAGAAAATGAAATTAAAGTGGCCATTTCTCTCACTTGAATCTCTTATAATTGTTACCAAAACAATGAAATGGGCTGGCAAATGGCTGATATAATGTGATATAAGTCAAATGCTATGGCTTAGGGTTGCTCACCAACTAAAAATAGGGCAAGACTTGCAAGTTTCCTCTAATAATGCACAAAAGGACATTATGGTCATTTCCATATATTTTTTATTCTAGAATTGTCATTGTTGCAAACCCTTAGGGTTTAAGGTTTGGGTTAGGGTTTAGGATTTGGAACATTTAGGGTTTAAGGTTTAACCTTTAACTTTGCAAATTTAATTCTAACATTTCCGAATTTCTGTTTTAGAAATAGAAAATTAATATTTCTAAATTATAATTAGGATTTCCTAATTATATTAAAATTTCTTAATCACTAATTAAATCTTGCTAATTAGGATTAATAATACCTAATTAAAATTGCTAATTATGCAATTAGGGTCAAAATGGTCATTAGGGTTTATACCCCAAAATTTTAGAGTTTCTAATATAAAATAAATTTCTAATTTAAAATTAGATTTCGTAATTAGATTAGGACTTTCTAATTATTATAACTTGAAAATTAGAATTAATATTTTCTAATTAACATTAAATTATTACATTAACACTTAGATTTTCTCGAATTATAAATTAGGGTTTCAAATCCATAATTAGGGTTCCAAATTTGGAATTAGAGTTTTGTAACCAATTCGTTAATATTAACCCTAATTAATCCTATAATTATTTACACTTACGTCATTAAGTTCACGATTTAGGGTTTCATGCACCGAATTAGGGTTTTGGATTCCCGGAACTGAAATTAGGGTTTCCAGAACCGATTTTTAGGGTTTCTTATTAAACACTAGAGTTTTCTAACCGAACGTTGACGTTCTTAATATATACTTAGGGTTTGTTACAGATATCAATTATCTGGTCAACCCTTGACCCTTAACCACATATTGTACACATATACATAGAACATATTCACATATTACTTAATCCTGAATAATTCACTTAAATCCTTCACAGAATTTTGAAATCCTCAAAATTCCATCTTAAAAATATCAAACGCATACACTTATTTTCTGTCTAGGTTCTAATTTTGAACCTTAAATCAATAAATAAAATTTTTAAAAATATTCAAAATTCTCGGGTTGTCACAAAAACTCTGTGTATACAACATGATTATTTTTACACTAATGGTTTCTCTTTTTCTTGGTATAATTATTCTCAGGTAAACTTTCTGTGATTTTTAATTTCTGTTTGATTGAATAATATTGTATGCATTATTTGGTTGGGAGTGAATACTGATGTACACTGAAATTTTTTTTATAAGTAATTTTTGTATGAGTTCCATGTTTGCCGTATCCTACTGAGTTCTGCTATAAATGATGGATATTACATCTTACTTGCTTCTCTGAGATATTATCACATATATAGTCTTCATCCTCTAGTATGACTAATTTGCATTAATTGTTGTGATATAAATACCTATTTGAGCCTGATACCTACCTCTTTGATATAATCATTTGTTGTGTAATATTAAGGAATGCTAAATGATGAATACTGCTGAATATTTTTAGCCATATACTATCTTTTGAAAAACTAACTTCTGTGAATATGACCATTTCTTTATGCTATATCTTTATTAAATATTCCATACTTGACATGTGGCACATTAAGTAATTTGTTTACTGAGTAATCAGTCAATCTTGTTTTTGACCCTCTTAAATATCAGATTTGAAACCATCCAATTTACTGTTCAAATTAAATATATTCTGCTCTTATCTATAGTTCATAGTATGGTTCTCTTACTTGTAAATCTATATTTGTATTTACTGTTAATCTTGATTGGTTATGTTTCGTATATATATTCTTAGGTCAATCTCTCCATGTCTACTAATTATCTGAAGCATATCATTACCTTTCTTCAATATATATAAGTTCATTTTTACAGTATAGTGCATTCATGTCTTCGGTTGTTTCTTAGTTTTTTTTCATCACCTTTGCTACCTGTTTCTCTCTTCATCATGTCTACTATTTTTTCATCTAAACGCAAGAAACTTCCTTTACACTCTGAATTACATTTCTCTCATGGTATTCCCCATCTTACTACTGCATCTGCTCAAGCTAAATATAGAATCAAGAGACATAATCTGTCTCCAGGAAATGTAATCACTTTTAATAGCTTTCCAGACTTATTTAAAAACCTCAAAAATATTGGGTGGGATTATTTGGTTACATTTTATGACAAAACTCTTTATCCTGGTCTCATCTCTGAATTTTATACTCATATGGAATTTTCTAAAGATTCATCTGGTCTGTTAACTAGTATCACCACATGCATTCAGGGTCAAGCATATGTCATTGATGAACATTTCCTTGTCAATGCCCTTCAACTTCATCCTTCCACATTAGAGTTACCCAGGGTCAATTCGTATCTTCATCCTTCTGGCATTTCTGTTGAAGAATGTATGCTTTTTAAACACAATCTGTATGTTGTCACTGACCAAATGGTACCTTCTTTGTTGTTTGATTTTCCTTGTAAAATTGGCCTGAAATTCCTCACCGATGAGAGTCAGTTTTTGGGAAAAATTCTTAGGAACAATTTCATGTTTGTTAGAGAAGACAGAAAATAACTTCCTTTTGACTTGGAACTTATCAAAAGTATTTTGAATGAATGCATGCCTTATAATTTAGCTTGCTTTCTGTTATCTTCCTTTGAGTTCTGTTTCCACAATAATTGTATGGGTTTTGGTCTGTTACTTACTCATATTTTCAACTATCTGGAAATAAATATCTCACAACATCAATCCCAATTGGTTCCCACTAGCAATATTATCTTTCATCTCAGTCGTCCACCTCAATCACTGATTATTTTTAAACCTTTTGATCATGAGGTAATAGTGTTGGCCGATTTCGCAATCGATAAAACACGCGCAAGCATACGCGGTCCACAAGTAATATATGATAAGTAGAGTGTCGTACCCACGAGGACAAAGTCTTAGAAGCTAGTCAAGTATTAAGGTAAGTTCTATACTGTCTTATCTAAACAAGTGATTAGAGATAGTGTGTTAAACCATGTTATTAAAACTAAAGGAAATAAGAGAAGTAGTTGCACTAGGAAGTCCAGTTAGGATTACAATTCCCCTAATGCGTCTCCTAATCTCCTAACTCTCCACATTACAAACGAATCAAGGAATGGTCAACCGAGAATAGTAACTACACATAAGCTTCTGTCGAAGGTCAAATGCACATCCCTAGCTAGATGAATCACAATATTTCTATTGGTGAAAATAACTAGACTAGGGTCATTAAGCTTAGTCTCACGGCTACACAAGGCAAATAAAGATATGTCTATCCCATTAAGCAATTTATGCACACATTCCCATATGCATGGTCATAACAGGTGTTCTTGTATTTAAAGGTTAGATATTAATATCCATTTTTTAATATCCATTAATATCAATACCAATTTCTCTGTCAAGCAATCAACCAATAAGCAAGAAATACAACAACCCATTCCAAAATGATTCATTAATATAAATAGGAGAGAAAGTTAATTAAGCTAAACAATAGGTTACATTGCAATTCTAAAAATGGAATTAGTTCATCACCATGGTACTAATACACATTTTTAACACATTCAACATGCTCATTACTACACAAATAAATGAAAGATTTGGAATAAGAAAACTCCTATTGTGAAGTTTTCTGTCTCTAACTCTTCTCTTCTCCGTGTAGCTTCTGAGCTGTGTAGGATGCAATAACTTTTCCTTCCTTGAAAACAACTTCTTTCTCTTCTAAAACTAATTAAAGCTGTAATAAATCCTATTCTACGCTGTATTTCTCTCTGATGGCGGATCTGTGTCTGAATATCTTTACTTCCCCTCATTTAGGACATTAATAGCAAGTTACTGCCTGAACACCAGAGGTGGTGCTGCGGCGCGGAGAATAAACTGTTGGATGGCGCTGCGGCGCCACGTAGGCTTTAAAAACACCGGAGGCCGCGCTGCAGCGCCAACTTATAAGGGAGTTGTGCCGCTGCAGCGCCATGTGATGTCAGCCTGCATTCCTACCTCGCGTTGCAGCGCCAAGCTACAACTTGGTGATGGCGCTGCGGTGCCAGAGAGTGAAAATTGACCATTTCACCCCTTTAAGCTAGAAATGACCTAATGAGCCCTGCATCATAGAG
This sequence comes from Panax notoginseng, assembly GCA_016801055.1. Classification (NCBI taxonomy): domain Eukaryota; kingdom Viridiplantae; phylum Streptophyta; class Magnoliopsida; order Apiales; family Araliaceae; genus Panax; species Panax notoginseng. Next base: position 192,996,859 of record CM029014.1, read on the forward strand.
ATTAAACATAATAACAACAATATATATAAAAGCTAAAGAAATAACAGAAAATATGAAACATCTTAAGCCACAAAGGATCTGATTCGCGGATATAAATCCCACTCATCAAATACCCCCAAACTTAAGTTTTTGCTTGTCCTCAAGCAAACTATCTGACTTCCACACCTACATTACTGTAAGACGCAAATGAAAACTAATCCTATAGACTATTATCATGGCTTCTAAGCACAATTATAGACCCTCTCTAAGAAAAGGACAAAATCGATATGAATGAGGGCTTAAAATCAATTTTTAAGTATGAGACTGTACTCGATCCATTCTATGTGTGTGTGTGCAGACCAATCATCTTAACTAATCATAGCCCAAATTAAGATCACACAGTCGATTATGATAACTAATAAGTTTACTCTGCAACTCACACAATCAACAAGCATTAAGAACAAGACACAAATACAAGAAAGGATAAAAATGTTCTAGCATTGGAGTAAAATCTGACTAAGACAATGATTAATTACCTTAGGCTAAACAGAGCATACCCATTAACAAGCTTTTGATCAATGACTCCAAAGCCATATGACTTAAGGGCACTAGGTGTAGAACACCCCTATGAATCTAATAACGCTAGTAGCAAGGCCACGTAATCAACTAAAGTCAAAATAGACTTTACTAAATTCGAAGATTATTAGGCGAGTGCATTTTATGCTCCATCTCGCACAAGTCTGTATTTATGAGTGAGTACGTTTTACGCTCCATGTCGACTCACCGTAAGACTAAAGATTATTTTTTAAATCTGCGTTTATGGGTGAGTGCGTTTTACGCTCCATCTCGACCCACCGCAAGACTATAGATTTTTTTTTAAATTTTTACTAGAACTATAGATCCCAAAATGTAAAAGTGTCTACGTCTTTTATTACCTTGAAAACAAAGGAGTTTTTAACAGAGTGCACAAATTTTCAAAATAATAACCAAATAATCTAAATCCGAAACAAAAACTAGTTAAAACAATTGGTCAATGCTTGTTTAAGAAGGACAGATCCATAACAGTCTCGACTTATCGAATTAACACACCCCTAGGTCACATATGCTTGACATAACTCTAAGAGAAAGATATAATTATTTGGCGCTTGTCATTAGCCAAAATAAAAAATTAATAGCTTTAACACCCTCACCTAGCATATGAACAGTTACAGATCGGGGGATAGGGTTAATCAAAATCTTTAGGCAAGAAGCAATAAAAGATAAAGTACCCTTGTCAAAATAGGATAAAGCCATAACACATGGCATCAAAGTATATCAATCATCTGTGCAAACCCCAAAATATGGCTCTAAACAAAACAACCAAAATTAACATGATATCTATCACAATCCCAAAATGCTATTTATATAAACAAAAGCATTCATATATAAAACCCAAACATAATTAACATGCATCTTAAAAATAAAAATCATTAACCAACCCATTAACAAACCAGTCTAAACGCATAATTAAAACATAAAAATAAAGTCTAAGGCTATACATCCCAAAAGAAACTCTCTCAGCCCTTATAGATTAAACATAAAAGAAATTCATATATAACTAAAATTAAAAGGAATCTCCCCGAAACTTGAAATTTTCCAATGCCCTCAATGGCCTCCGTGCAGCAGCATCAATCATCCGCATCATCACCATCATCATCATCAGCTGACTCCTCTTCGCGGGCCTCCTCCCTGGGTGAAAATTGTGGTGGATAAGGCGCAAAAGTTGGAGGTTCTGGAAATTGAAAGGGCATGGACTCCGCATCCTCTCCTCCCTGGGCAGCATAAATACCGACAATTGTATTCACCAACTCCGCGTGGTAGTGATTGAATTGGCTCTGCCATTGAGCTACAATATCCACCTTGCAGTGTAGAAAATTTAGGCTGCCCAATATCTCAGCTAGCACGTCAGGTGGAATCAACTCAGATGATGGGGGCTCAGGTACTTGTGCGGAGGGACCCGCCTTAGTTGAGGGTGTCGGTTGTGGAATTGGTAAATAACCCTCGCCTCTTGGGTGCGACAGAGCTCCTTCCCAAACGCCGAATTGGGTGATAACGTGATGATCAATAACAGCCATGGGCGGCAGAGTGACATCTTCTGTCTCCCATAGTACACCTGCTCTTTTATAGAGTCGAGTTATTAGAGAAGGGTGAGGGAGTCCCGACATGACGTTGCTCCGGATGGCTTTCTTAATTGACTCATGGATAAGAACCCCCACATTAACTTTCAGCCCCATGACAATTGCGTAAAGCAAAATTGCCTTTTCTCTTGTTACATCGCTCAGGTGGCGTGTTGGCATGATATTTGAGCAAATGAAGGAGTACCAAGCCTTACTGTAGCGACTTAAAGCCTGTTGGGGGAAATATGTCTTTTCATAGTGGAATTCGTTGGTTTTCCAAATCGTTCTAGGCTTGCATAGCTTTGCTACTATCTCATCTGTATTATAATTCCGTAGCCCGGCTTCCTGGTAGTCGTGACCATCATAGTTTGGAGTCCCATACACCTGGTTGATAGCGCGACTAAAGAAGGGGATCATCTTTCCCCGAACCGGCACCACTGAAGGGCCATCAGCACTAACATTTACGTAGAATTCCTTTACCACCGGAATAATTGCAGACTCAGGCGGCTTGGTGAAGTGAATCCATTTCATAGCCACAATCATAGCCATCATATTGCCGTCCGTCTTGTCATCTGGCCTTAGCCCCTTTTCTGGCACCAAACTCCGCTTCGAGAAATTTTGGGTGTAGCGCTTCCAAGCTTCCTCACTTGTAAATTTTTTAATATCCCATCTAGAAGGAGGAGCCCTGGATGCCAGTGAAGGTGAAGGGGGACCAAAGCTAGTACGGGGACTCTTTGAACCCATTACAGACTTGTAAGAGGAGCTAGAGCCTCAAGGAGACAAAATCCAACAACAGGAATACCCCAATCCTTTGCTTTCTCTACAAATTCCCAAACCCAAATAATAACAGAGAAGGAACCCCAATAGTAATTTTCAGTTAACGTACAAACCCCTTACCTCGTTTAGCCTTTAAAGAGCTAGGGCATCAAAGGGAAGAGAGAGAGAGAAACAACCACCAGAAGTGGATAAGACACGACTGTTGAGATGCTGCGATAAATTTGGAGTTGGGAGTGAATCTACTAACAAAATTGGGAGAAGGGGGATGTACTTGCTGAGAGAAATTAGGAGAAGGGACTGTAAGTGATCTGAGAGAGAGAAAAGAGACGTAACAACTGAGAGTGATCTGAAAAGCCTCTTTTAAAATCAAAAACTAGCTAGTGGCACTGCGGCACGACTCTTGGCACTGCAGCGTGTTCTCAGATCTAACTTGGCGCTGCGGCGCGACGGACAGTATAAGACTTGGCACTGCATCGCGAGTTTACAGTATGTATCAGTTTGTAGTGGTGCTGCGGCGTGATAGATAGTATGGAGAGTGGCACTGCAACGTGATAATGCAGTAGGTCTTGGCTACCCCTGGCGCTGCAGCATGACTGCTAGTGTACAAGCCGACGTTGCGGCATGAAAATACAGTGAGTCCAGTTCAGGTATGGCGCTGCGACGCGGTTAATGGCGCTGCGGCGTGAAAAGTGGCGTTACAGCGTGCTTTTACAGTGTGTATCAGCTTCTCCTAGTGCTGCAGCGTGAGAGATAACACAGAGGTTGGCACTGCGGCGTGGCTTCTGCACTTCAGTTCCTTAACTATTTTTCCTGCATATGCCAAGTCCCAGATCACTAAACTATACACATAACAACAAAACTATCAGAACAATGATATATTAACTACTATATACATTCAACCACAGACTAGCTAACATTCTACATGCACTATACAAGCACTAGAAATTATAGCAAGTAAACAAGGAAATACAAAGTGAAACCTATGAAAACTAAAGAAAAATAGACTAAAAACAAAAGGATATTTTTGATACTGAGATGGGGTTGCCTCCCCACCAAGCGTTTGATTTAGAGTCGTCAGCTTGACTTTTACCCCGCCTTACACCGGGTCTCCCAAGGTGATGGAGGTGTTTTGCTGGTCGACCTAGCTGCCCCAATAGTGTTTCAAATGCTATTCATTGACTTTAAAGGTTTTATCTGAGTGAGGGTCTTTAACCTCAATAGCCCCATAAGGATAAACCTTAGCAATTGTGAACGGCCCTGACCATCGGGACTTTAACTTCCCAGGGAATAATTTCAGTCGGGAGTTGAAAAAAAGCACCTTCTGGCCCTATTCGAAATTTCTTTTGACTATTTTCTTGTTGTGCCACCGTTTCTTATTTTCCTTATACAACTTAGCATTTTCATATGCTTCTAGATGAAACTCATCTGATTCATTAAGTTGTAACAGCCTTTGTTCACCAGCCGCATCCAAATCAAAATTGAGCTTTTGGATAGCCCAATATGCACTATGCTCCAATTCCACAGGTAGATGACATGCCTTGCCATAAACAAGCCTATATGGAGACATTCCGATAAGCATTTTATAAGCAGTGCGGTACGCCCACAAGGCATTATGAAGCTTCTTGGACCAATCCTTCTGATTCGGGTTGACAATCTTTTCCAAGATGCATTTGACCTCTTTATTTGATATCTCCGCTTGGCCACTTGTCTGCGGATGATAAGAAGTGGCTATTTTATGGGCCACCCCATACTTAGCAAGAAGGGCTTCGAAATATTTGTTGAAAAAATGTGACCCTTCATCACTGATTATCGCCCGAGGTGTGCTAAAATGAGTGAATATATTCTTCTTTAAGAAATTGAGCACCACCTTAGCATCATTAGTAGGCAGGGCGATTGCTTCTACCCATTTGGAGACATAGTCAACCGCAACAAGGATATAAAGATTGTTGTAGGAAGACGGAAATGGACCAATGAAATCAATGCCCCAAACATCAAACAACTCTACTTCAAGGATATTCTGCAGAGGCATTTCGTGCCTCTTAGAGATGGTTCCTACCCTTTGGCATCTATCACATCGCGATACATATATATGAGAATCTTTGAATAGGGTAGGCCAATAAAAACCAGACTGGAGTACTTTAGCAGCTGTTCTTTGGCCCTCAAAATGGCCTCCATAATTTGAGGAATGACAATGATGGAGCACCCCTTCGATTTCCTCCTCTGGCAGACATCTTTGAAGGATTTGATCTGAACATTGCTTGAATAAGAAGGGCTCATCCCACAAATATTGCTTTGCATCGTTTAGGAATTTCTTCCTCTGCTGATAGCTCATGTTGGGAGGAAGCACTTGACAAGCGACAAAATTAGCAAAGTCCGCATACCAAGGGGCTTTGCTTTGGACAACAAAGAGCTGTTCATCCTGGAAGAAATCATTTGTCTTTTTTTGCATCTCCCGAATGAGGATGGTTTTCCAACCTCGATAAGTGATCTGCTACCTAGTTTTTAGTACCCTTTTTATCGCGGATCTCAAGATCGAACTCCTAGAGAAGAAGGACCCACCTTATCAGCTTAGGCTTTGCATCTTTCTTTTCTATCAGATATTTGATGGCCGAGTGATCGGTGTACACGATCACTTTGGTTCCAATGAGATAGGAACAAAACTTGTCAAAAGCATAGACCACTGCAAGCAGTTCTTTCTCAGTTGTTGTGTAATTTAGCTGAGCATCAGTTAATGTTTTGCTAGCATAGTAAATCGTGTGAACACTTTGTCCCTTTTTTGGCCTAACACTGCCCCAATTGCAAAATCGCTGGCATCGCACATGAGCTCAAATGGGAAAGTCCAGTATGACCTCCCACAATAGGAGCCGAAATGAGTCTTTCCTTCAATAGTTTAAATGCTATTAGGCAGGCTTCATCAAACTAAAAAGGCATGTCCTTTTCCAATAATGTACAGAGCAGTTTGGTTATTTTTGATAAGTCCTGGATAAACCGCCTGTAGAATCCTACATGCCCAAGAAAGCTCCGCACCCCTTTCACTGAGGTAAGCGGTGGTAGGTTATTGATGACATCAATTTTAGCTTTGCATACCTCAATACTGCCAATAGATACTCTGTGGCCCAGAATAATGCCCTCCATGACCATGAAGTTGCACTTCTCCCAATTCAATACAAGATTTATCTCAACACATCTTTTGAGAACGTAAGTCAATGTTGCTAGACAGTTATTAAATGAGCTCCCAAATACAGAAAAATTATCCATGAAGACCTCAAGGGTATTTTCAACCATATCTGAGAAAATGGACATCATGCAATGCTAGAATATTGCAGAAGAGTTACACAGTCCAAAAGATATTTTCTGAAAGGTAAAGGTCCCTTAGGGGCCTATGAACGTTGTTTTCTCCTGATCTTCGAGAGCTATAGAGATTTAATTATAACTCGAATAACCATCAAGTAGACAATAAAAATCATGCCCATCAAGTCTATCGAGCATCTAATAAATAAATGGTAAAAGGAAATGATCCTTACAGTGGACTTGTTTAACTTTCTGTAGTCCATACATGCCCTCCAGCTGGTCACCGTTCTGGTTGGAACCAGCTCATTATTCTCATTGGCTACTGCTGTCATGCCGCCCTTTTTTGGCATGCACTGAATGGGACTGACCCAAGGACTGTCTGAGATGGGGTAGATAATGCCAACATCTAGCAACTTAATAATTTCCTTCCAAGCCACCTATTTCATTATTGGGTTCAACCGCCTCTGATATTCAATGGTCGACTTGGATCCTTCCTCAAGTAGAATTTTGTGTATACATAGAGATGGACTGATCCCTTTAATATCTGAAATTGACCACCCCAGGGCCGTTTTATACTGTTTAAACACTAGCAGTAGCTTCTCTTCCTGGCATTCATCTTAAGATGTAGAAATTATAACAGGCAAAGTGGATGATTCCCCTAAGTAAGCATACCTCAGATGATTTGGCAAGGGCTTTAAATCGAAGACATGAGGTTCTATGATCGATGGCTGAGCCTTTGAAGTGGATGCTTCTTTATCATTCAAAGACTCAAACTGTCTTTGGAACTATTTAGATCTCTGGGGTGCATCCAGTTACTTGGCATATTCAACATGAGTGGGCTCTTCCCTAGTGCTGGCACCTGTCAGTGTAGCTTCTAAAGGGCCTGTCATGCATGTTTTTGAGAATACTTCCCTCACTGTATTATCAATCACTTTAATCTAAAAATAGTCTTCAGGAGTATTCAGATATTTCATTGATATGAACACATTGAAGGTTACTTCCTCATCCTGTACCCTCATAGTTAGCTCCCATTTCTGCACATCTATAAGGGTCCTCCCAGTTGCTAAGAATGGTCTACCTAGTATTATTGGGACCTCCCTGTCTTCCTTAAAATTAAGGACAATAAAGTCTTCTAGGAAGATGAACTTGTCCACCTTGACAAGCACATCCTCTACTAACCCCTTCGGGTAAGTGAGAGATCTATCCACTAATTGCAAGGTAACACTTATGGGTTTGGCTTCATTTAGTCCCAACTTCTTATATATTGACAAAGGCATCAAGTTTATACTAGCCCCCAAATCACACAAGGCCTTGCCAATGAATTAGTCCCCGATAGTGCATGGAATCGTGAAACTTCCAGGATCTTTTAGTTTCGAAGGAAGCTTATTCTGTAAGATGGCACTGTATTCTTCTGTCAGAGCCACTATTTTATAATCCCCCATTTTCCTCTTCTTAGACAATATGTCTTTCATGAATTTGACGTAGCTCGACATTTGCTCCAACGCCTCTGCAAACGGGATGTTTATGTGAAGCTTCTTAAACACTTCTAAGAACTTAGAAAACTCCTTATCAAGCTTTTGTTTCTATAGGCGCTGGGGGAATTGCAACTGTGGGATAGGAGGACTAGCTTTGTTTACTGTAGGGGTTAGTGTTGTAGGATTATCTTGAGCATCTTCCTCACCCCCAGACTTATCATCACTCTACTCCACAATAGGTTCCTCTACAGTCACTTCTTCTTGTACTATAAGACTCTCTCCATCATTTTCATTTATAGTTCTCCCACTCCGGAGTGTAATTGCCCTACATTGTTCCTTACCATCCCGTTTTGGGTTGACATCAGTGTCACTCGGTAATGTGCCTTGCAGACGACTGTTCAAAGCGGAGTCCAATTGTCCCATTTGGACTTCAAGGTTCTGGATGGAAGCTTCTTGATTATTTCTCCTTGTTTCATTTTGGGCAATATATCATGACAGGAGATCTTACAAACTAGGTTTTCTTTCCTGTTGAGGTGGTGGTTGGTAAGAACTCTGTGGTGGTTGGTGGTACTGATTCTGAGAGCTCTGAGGTGGTTGGTTGTACTGATTTTGAGCTTGGAAACCCGGAGGGTTTGAAAAATTAAGCCTGGTGGTCGAAGGTTGTGCTTGATTACTATTGGTGTTGCCCTAGGAGAAGTTTGGATGATTCCTCAATCCCGGATGGTAATGAGTGGAGACATTTACATTTTATTACCGCCCATAATTAGATACAAATTGAACTGACTCAGGGCTTATGGCACACTGATCAGTTGGGTGGCTCCCTTGGCACAATTCACACGACACTGCGACAATCTGAACATTCTGCATTGCTGGCACTCCCATAGTGTCAAGCATGTTTGTTAGCGCTGCAACCTGAGCCGCTAATACTGTGACTAAGTCAACCTCATATACCCCTACTGCTGTTCTAGGGGTCTGCCTATCATTTGGCCATTGATAATTATTGGCCGCCATTATTTCCACTAATTCATACCTTGCTGTGTGATGCTTAGCCATGAAGGCCCCTCTAGAAGCATCATCTATACTCGAACGAGTAGACTTGGATAACCCATTATAAAATGTTTGGATGGGAAGCCATTCTGGCAGTCCATGGTGGGGGTACTTTCTCAGAAGATCCTTGAATCGCTCCCATGAGTCGTACAACGACTTTGATTTAAATTGGACAAAGGATGTAATGTCGTGCCTAAGTCTGGCAGTTTTGGCAGGTGAAAAGAACTTCGCCACAAACTTTTTAGCCAAGTCAACCCATGTGGTGATTGAGCCTGACGGAAGTGAATGTAGCCAGCTCTTGGCTTTGTCCCTCAAAGTGAATGGAAACAATCAAAGTCTGATGGCATCGTTAGACACTCTGTTGCACTTAAACGTATCGTAGATCTCCAAGAAGTTTATCAAGTGATCATTGGGGTCATCATTTGGTAATCCCCCAAACTGAATATTGGAGCACATTTGGATGGTGCCTGACTTGATCTCAAAATTGTTTGCTTAGATTGCGGGCCTGAGAATGCGTCCTTGCAAATATGCGATATGAGGCATAGCATACTCCCTTAAAGATTTTTGAAGTTCCTCAGCCATTATAACAGGATTAGGTATGTCCCGAGATTTTTCTCTCTGCAGTCGTTGTAGTATAGTGGTAAGTATTCCCGCCTGTCATGTGGGTGACCCGGGTTTGATCCCCGACAGCGGCGCCAAAAACTTGTTGGCCGATTTTGCAATCGATAAAACACGTGCAAGCATACGCGGTCCACAAGTAATATTTGATAAGTAGAGTGTTGTACCCACGAGGACAAAGTCTTAGGATCTAGTCAAGTATTAAGGTAGGTTCTATACTGTCTTATCTAAACAAGTGATTAGAGATAGTGTGTTAAACTATGTGATTAAAACTAAAGGAAATAAGAGAAGTAGTTGCACTAGGAAGTCCAGTTAGGATTACAATTCCCCTAATGCGTCGCCTAATCTCCTAACTCTCCACATTACAAACGAATCAAGGAATGGTCAACCGAGAATAGTAACTACACATAAGCTTCTATCGAAGGTCAAATGCACATCCCTAGCTAGATGAATCACAATATTTCTATTGGTGAAAATAACTAGACTAGGGTCATTAAGCTTAGTCTCACGGCTACACAAGGCAAATAGAGATATGTCTATCCTATTAAGCAATTTATGCACACATTCCCATAGGCATGGTCATAACAGGTGTTCTTGTATTTAAAGGTTAGATAGTAATATCCATTTTTCAATATCCATTAATATCAATACCAAATTCTCTGTCAAGAAATCAGACAATAAGGAAGAAATACAACAGCCCATTCCAAAATGATTCATTAATATAAATAGGAGAGAAAGTTAATTAAGCTAAACAATAGGTTACATTATGTAGACACTCGAAATTTTCTGCATACATGTTACTAACATTGCAGGAGGGCAGAATCATTTTTTAGAGATAACCCTGGAAGATAGCTCAATTCAATCCCAGAGACAACCCTGGGATATTCAGTTATTACCATCTCAGAGATAACCTCGAGACATCCAACTTCGTCCCAAAAATAACACCGGGAGTTTCAGTTTTGACCTTGGAGATAACCCCGAGGAATGTAGTTCAAATGCCGAAAATCACACCGGAGAAAACTATTTCATCTCAGAGATAACCCCGAGATACTTAGTCTCAGTCCCGAAAACCACACCGGGAAAGATAGTATACCTCAGACATGCAGTTGCAGTTCCAGAGATAACCCCGAAAATGTTTGTTTCAAACCCATGCTATCAGCTTCAACACTCAACGATAACCCCGAGGCACTCATTCCCCGAGCCCAGAGATAACCCTGGGAAGTCAGGCACACCTCAGAGATAACCCTGAGGATGGTCAACACCTGCAGTAGTCTAATCTCAGAGATAACCCTGAGCAACGGCCGCTAAAACAGCTCAAACCGGAGATAACCCCGATGAGGGGCAGGATCATCATTTTGCCATCCCATATTTTGCCATCTCAACAACATTCAAACATGCATTCTATATAGACATGTCCTACAAGAACCAAGGAGTTCCAATCCCGAGTGACTATTGCACAAGACAGCATACCGGATAGAAGTTGAAGCCTGAAGACCAAGGGCATGGTCCCATCTTTCTGACTTTGTACAACCTCTAATCCCATGTCATTGTGTAGCTCTCGACAACAACATGCTGTAAAAGGTCTTATACACCTCGATCGAATGCCCAGATTGAAGTTCTGAAAGTTCGAGCAGACAACACGTTGCACGCGTGCACGTACTTCGAGACGGCGGGACCTGCAAAACCCGGGGCACCTCGAGGAGCCGCAGGTACACCTGCGGCTCCTTCCTCTATAAATAGAGGGCTTGGGTAGCCATTTTACAAAGAGAAAAGGCGAGAAAGCCCTGTCCAATTTGCTTTGTACACACCCTAAACTGAGTGCTTTCTCATTTTAAACACTTGTGAGCTTCTATATTGTTATATTTTTACCGACATGAGCCGAGTGTTCATCCATTTAAAGTCATAGAAGTCTTCTTTGGTAGTCCACTATAAGCCTTCTTACACTTTCTAAAGCCTTTCTCCACTACTGTGCACACACAGTTCTTCACGTTGAGAGTCGTGTAGCGTGTGTATGCCCAAACTTCGGTCCGTGGCTTTTATTTATATATGGACTAACATTATCGAGTTATGCCTCGATTGAGCCTGGACTCAAGTCTGGAGCGTTTATTTGCTTACATATATATATATATATATATATATATAACTGTTGTCGAACTTTGTTCGATGAGCCTGGATTTACATCCGGAGCGTTTACTACTTATATATATATATATAAATATATATATATATATATATGTTGTTGCTATCAAACTCTGTTTGATTGAGCTTGGATTTCACATCCAGTGCGTTTACTGCTTATATATATATATATATTTACATTTCAGTCTGGCCTGGAGTTTACTTCGTGGCCTTTTATCTCTTTATTTATATTTCTGTCAGGCCTAGAGTTTACTTCGTGGCCTTTTACAGCTTTATTTACATTTTGTCTCGCCTGGAGTTTACTTCGAGGCGGTTGATCGTTTTATTGCTTTATTTATATTTTTCAATCCCCCATGGAGGTGCTTCGTGGTGGTTGATTAGTTTTTACTGTTTTATTTATATTTTCCAATTCCCCATAGAGGTGCTTCGTGGCGGTTGATTGGTTTTTACTGCTTTATTTACATTTGCAATCCCCCATGGAGGTGCTTCGTGGTGGCTGATTGTCTACACACACACACACACGTATATATATATATATATATTATATATTCACTGCTTTTAATATATATAACTGTTTACAGCTTTCATACAAATTGCTACATCATGTGAGCCTAGGAATCATGTGATCACAGATTCAGTCTACTGAATCTAGATTCGGTTCCCGTGATGCACATTTTCAGCTATACACGGCTTGTAAATTATTCATGGTGTTCGAATTTTCTTAGATGGCTCTCATGCCCACAAAGAGTTTGAAACTGCTTTGTATATTATTTTCTCGAAGATGCTTCGCATCTCAAAAATAAAAGCAATCAAGCCGAGCACCTAATAAAATAGAAGTATCAAAGGCCTCAATTACTATTGAGCACAAGAGTTTGAAAACCTCTTTTTATAAAACATCACTGCTATATCTTGTTAAAACTGAATTTTATATAAAATTCAAACCCTTTGTATATAGGTGCGAACGAGGCATAGTACTACTTCCAGATAATTGCACATTGATCCACACACACACACACACACACACATTCATATAACAATTTCTTAAAAAGTGGCGGTCACTGTGGTAACACGGATGTTGGGGGGTTCCTAACACATTCCCTCCGCATAACCAAGTCCCCGGACCCTAATGAATCTCGGTTTCACAGATCCGTTTAGCAGTGTCACATCACTGGTCAATGTGCAAACCTTTTCTTGGTTGTGTTGGTACAATCATTTAAAAAACTAACTGGTGACTCTTACAGTCCAATCGTCGACATATACATGTCGGACCTTTTCACAACTTATTTTTTCAAACAAATCTCACCTAACATGAGAACACCAAAAGATAAGAACAGAAAAGGGATAAATAAAAATCCCGACGTCGACAGGTGGAGACTCTGTTGGGGACACCAGTAAGAGAACTTAAGCCGCTATTACAAGTTTTTCAAAACTGTTATATGCTTGTGTGTGGATATTGCATTTACATTTGATGGATGTGTACGAATGCATTTACTTACTGTATTTAATGCTTTACACTATATCTGCTTGGAATATTAGTGCTTCGCACATGTCATCATTTTTATAAATGGTGAGACATGTTGTATGTGAATGTATGTTGTGTGGTTCCTCCATCAGGAGGCTATCCTGTCTGTATTTGATTACTGGACTCGTAGGAAGACTAATTCCAACGAGGCTCAGGAAAGACACCACCCAAATTTGCTCCAGTTAAAAGACCAGATTAACTTTCCGTCGAGAAAATTGCGATGATTTGGGAACCTTCATGCCAAAAAGCCACGAGAGTAGCCTAAGATAGGTCAGTGATAAGTAGGTTTTAGACCTGCGAATCAAAGCCTAATCCAAGCTTAATCGATGTTAATTCCTTGTTTTCATGTTTATTTTTACTTGTTATTTGTTACTTAGTGTGTAGGTTTGGTTGGTGTGGTATGTGATCAAAAAGGAAGCAATTAGAGCGAAGTTTTAGAAAATTTAGAGCTTAATCAAGTCTGCAGGACAGGAGCTAGGCCCGCCGGGGCGAGCTTGTTTTGGTATTATACCCCCACTGGGGCAGGGGGTTCTTCAACATCAACTGACAGGAGAGAGGCCCGCCGGGGTGGGCGTTTACCAAGCAAATACCCACGCTGGGGCAGGGGGTGCCAAAATCTGACAGTCCTGGCTTGTTTCAAACTCTGCTGGAACATGGATTTTGGTGCTTGGAATGCGTTTGGACTCTAAATAACACGGGACTTTGACAAGAACTCATGTGTTGGATATATATATAGAGCAACAAACAACAAGATCATCATCATGCAAAGCAATTAATAGAGATTAAGGACAAATTTTCATATTGAGCATTGGAGTGAAGATTTTGAAGAACTTTCATATCGACTGCAGATTAAGGCTAAAGTGAAGGGTGTTCTGCGTTATTATTCTTCTTTAGTTTTATATTTGTAATTGAAAGGATGATATCTTTAATTTATTAAGTTATTATTTTATTTATGATAAACTAAATACTTTTTAGGCTTAGGACGGATCTTTAAGTGGAACGATGGTTATGTAATCTTTGATTTCAGTTTAATAAGCTATTATCCAGTTTATCGATGTTAATTTGAGCTTGAATTTATGAATTGCCTGATCAACGATTCTTTGTGGACTGGTATGAATTCGAGAGATGAAATACGAGTCTAGACATAGTTAATATAGCATGTGTTCTTAAATTTTGTGAATGAACAGAATCTTGGTGAATGTTAGGGTAGAGATATGCTTGACATCACATGTAATCGGATAAAGAACTTGAACTTAAACCTTCTATAATTGTAATTCACATAGAGATATAGTGAGTTAGTTGATTAAGGTGTTTAACTTGATTCTGTCTTATTTGTGGATTTCGAGAGGTAGCTAGTTCTACATGCGTGTTCTTGATTAATAAACTAGGATAGTGAGTTAAACTGGAATAAAGGTGTAATAATCAGAGTGATGCTTAAAGTGAAGTCGGAAGCCTAATTCTCCATTATTTGTTTGAAAATTCAGTTTTTACCATTTGTGATTGTTTGGTGATTTTGATATTTTTAAATACTTTAGTTACAAACTTGAAATTGATTAGTTTAATAAAATTAGGATTAATAGGAGATTGGTAATTGTGAGGTTTAATTTCTTATTACAGTCTCTGAGGGAACGATACTTTACTTACTATTATATTACTCGTTGACCACGTATACTTGTGTGTTGTGCGTAACTAGATTTTACCCACCAAGTTTTTGGCGCCTCTGCCGGGGACTTTAGTATAGATTTTAATATTTTGCAATATCAGTTTAATTAGTCCAATTTTACTTCAACATTTTATTTTTGTTTTGTTCGTCTTATTTCAGGTTTTTGAAGTTGGTTTATGCAAACTCGATCCAAAAATCCAGACTTGCTTCCTTTTGAGGACGACATTGAAAGACGCTTTCAAAGGCTAAGTAAGTGGATTAAGGAAACAAGGGACGACTTTGAAAATTCTGAGAAAGAAGAAGCAATGGATGCCGAAGATCAGAAAGCATTGAGGGGCTTTGCTACACCCAAGGTGACTGAGCTGCAGTTGAGTATCACCAGGCCTGCTATAGCTGCGAATACATTCAAGATTAAGCCTAGGACTATTCAGATGATCCAGAACTCGGTTCAGTTTGGGGGACTTGCAAATGATGATCCAAACGAATATTTGATCAGCTTTCTGAAAATATGCGACACTTTCTAGTACAATGGGGTGTCGGATGAAGCGGTAAGACTTCGCTTGTTCCCATTCACTCTGCGGGACAAGGCGAAGAGTTGGTTACACTCTCTACCATCGGGTTCAATAACGACATGGGATGACCTGGCTCAGAAGTTTCTTGCTAAATTTTTCCCGCCAGCGAAGACTGCAAAGATGAGAAATGAGATTACCATGTTTGATCAGCAATATGGGGATTCATTGTATGAGGCATAGGAGAGATACAAAGAATTGCTCAGAAAATGCCCACATCACGGATTGCCTAAGTGGTTGCAGATGAACACATTTTACAACGGACTACATGGGAATCTCAGGACTAGTATTGATGCAGCGTTGGGGGGAGCTTTTATGGCAAAGAATTATGAGGATGCATATCAGTTGATAGAGATAATGACAGCTAACAACTATCAGTGTCCCACGACAAGAATGACATAACCTACGGTAGCTGGAGTGTTAGAGGTAGATGGAGTGACAGCTATAACAACGCAGATTTTAGCACTCTCTAAGAAGTTTGACCTTTGGTCAGGGGTACAGACATAACAAATTGCAGTTATTTGTGAATTGTGCGTGGGTGAACATCCTACGGATCAATGTGCAATCAACCTAGAATCAGTACAATTTTTGAGTAGCTACAACAGAATTCCATAGCATACGCACCAGAATGCATATAATCAGGGGAATAGGAATCATCCGAATTTGTCATGGAATAATAATCAGAATCAACAAGCTCTGTGACCATCGTATCCCCCAGGATTTTAGAATCAACAACAACCAGTTCAACGTCAAGAAAGGAAATCAGATTTAGAAGAGTTGCTATCAAAGTATATAACAAACAACGAGGTAGCCATGAAAAACCAAGCAATAGTCATCAAGAATTTAGAAAATCAGATGGGACAGATAGCGTTGGCATTGAATAACAGGCCTCAAGGAATATTACCAAGTGATACAGAGAAAAATCCAAAAGGTAATCACGAGCAATGTCAGGCAATTATGTTGTGAAGTGGAAAACAACTTGAGGGTCAGAAAACAGAAAATTTGGTTACAAAGGAAGTTGAAACAGACAGTGAAAATAAAGTGGTTGAGGACATAGAGGGAGAAGAAAAATAAGTGGAAAAGAGCAAACTAGTTAACGAACCGGCTGTCTATCCTCCACCATCATTTCAACAGAGAGTTTAAAAGCAGAAATTAGATAAGCAGTTTGCAAAATTTTTGGAACTTTTTAAGAAACTTCAGTTTAACATCCCGTTCGCAGAAGCCCTAGAGCAGATGCCAAGTTATGCAAAATTAGTGAAAGAGATTTTGTCCAGGAAAAAGAAGTTGGAAGATTTCGAGACAGTGGCATTAACAGAGGAGTGTAGTGCAGTTTTACAGCAAAAGTTGCCACCGAAGTTGAAAGATCCGGGGAGTTTCACCTTTCCACGCACGATTGGGAATATGGCATTCAACAAATGTTTGTGTGATTTGGGGGAAAGTGTGAACCTTATGCCGCTATAAGTTTATACAGAATTGGGCTTACCGGCTCCAAAGCCGACAAACATTTCATTACAGTTGGCGGATAGGTCAGTCACGTACCCGAGAGGCATTTTGGAGGACATACTGGTAAAGGTTGACAAGTTTATATTCCCTGCGGATTTTATAATTCTGGATTTTGAGGAAGATAAGAATATCCCAATTATCTTAGGGAGACCTTTCTTGGCTACGGGTAGGATGCTCATCGATGTACAAAAAGGAGAACTAACGATGAGGTTCCAAGATTAAGAAGTAAAATTTAATGTTTTTAAGGCCATGAAATTCTCTACGGACGAAGAAGAGTGTTTCAGGATGGATATCATTGATTAGATAATCAGCGAAGACATGGGCAAGAGTTTGGTTAACGATCCATTAGAAATGACATTATTGGGAAATGAAGAATCAGATGATCCAAAATTTGTGGACTACATGCAGATGCTAGACTCCCTACCACGAGTTAGCAGATTTATAGCACCCTTTGAGCCATTGCACACGGAGGAAAAAGCCACAACAAGGATGAAACCGTCTTTGGAGGAGCCATCGACTCTTGAACTTAAGCTACCCCCTAAACATCTCAGGTATGCTTATTTAGGCAATTCTAATTCTTTACCTGTTATTATTTCTGCAGCACTTAACGAATTGTAGGAAGAAAAGTTTTTGAGAGTGCCTAGGGACCACAAATCAGTTATAGGATGGATAATAACGAATATCAAGGGAATTAACCCATCCTTTTGCATGCATAAAATTCTGATGGAAGACGATGCAAGACCGACAGTGGAGCAACAAAGATGACTCAACCCAATCATGAAAGAAGTAGTGAAGAAAGAAATATTGAAATGGTTGGATGTGGGTATCATCTACCCGATTTCAGACAGTAAGTGGGTCAGTCTGGTGCAATGTGTGCCAAAAAAGGGAGGAATGACCGTGGTACAGAATGAGGATAATGAGCTATTTTCGACAAGGACAGTAACTGGTTAGATGGTTTGCATGGACTACAGGAAGTTAAATAAGGCGACTCGCAAAGATAACTTTCCTTTGCCCTTTATCGATCAGATGTTGGACAGATTAGCGGGACATGAGTACTACTGCTTATTGGTTGGATATTCGAGTTATAATTAGATCGTCATCGCTCCTGAAGATCAAGAGAAGACTACGTTCACGTGCCCATACGACACATTTGCATTCAGGAGAATGTCGTTCGGCTTGTGTAATTCACCCGCTACTTTCTAGAGGTGTATGATGGCCATCTTCTCGGACATGGTGGAGAAAAATATGAAAGTCTTCATAGACGACTTCTCTGTCTATGGGGATAATTTTGATGCATGTCTGGAGAATTTGGTAATGGTCTTACAAAGATGCACAGACACGAATTTGATCCTTAACTGGGAAAAGTGCCACTTCATGGTTGAAGAAGGCATAATTTTGGGGCACAAGGTCTCGGCTCAAAGATTAGAGGTTGATAAAGCGAAGCTGGAAACAATTGAAAAGCTTCCTCCACTGAGCTCAGTTAAGGGAATTCAAAGTTTTCTGGGACATGCTGGGTTCTATAGGAGATTCATAAAGGACTTCTCTAAAATTGCAACACCTTTGTGCAGTCTTTTAGAGAAGGATTCAGTTTTTAAATTTAATGAGGAGTGTAAATTGAAATTCGAGCTATTGTAGAAGAAATTGACCACAACTTCTGTAATCGTCGCTCCGGATTGGAATATACCCTTCGAGTTAATGTGTGATGCAAGCGGTTATACGGTTGGGGCTATTTTGGGTTAACGCCGAGAGAAGGTATTTCATGCCATATATTATGCAATTAAGACACTCACGGAGACTTAATTGAACTACACAACTACAGAAAAGGAATTGCTTGCAGTGGTATAAGCGTTCGATAAATTCTGGGCATACTTGATCGGGACAAAGGTAGTAGTTTATACAGATCACTCGGCTATTCGGTACTTAATTTCAAAAAAAGATGCTAAGCCACGCCTTATCAGATGGATTCTTCTTTTATAAGAATTTGATTTAGAAATAAAAGATAGAAAGGGGACGGAGAGTCAAGTGGCCGATCATTTGTCTAGGCTGGAAAATCAGGGTAAAAAGGAAGAGGACACATGTGTAATCAATGAGTCATTCCTGGATGAACAACTATTTGTGATAAATACAGAATTTCCATGGTACGCGGACTTCGCGAATTATCTAGTGAGCAACATTCTTCCCCCTGATCTTTCATGACAACAGAAAAAGAAGTTTGTTCATGATGTCAAGTGGTATATGTGGGATGAGCCATACTTATTCAAACAGTTCGCCGATAAGATGATTAGAAGGTGTGTGCCCTATAGTGAAGTAAAGAACATACTGCATGAATGCCACTTATCTGCGTATGGGGGACATTATGGTAGTGAGAGGACAGCGGCAAAAGTGCTTCAAGCCGAGTTTTATTGACCTACGTTATTTAAAGACGCCCACCAATTTATTAAAAGTTGTGACAGATGTCAAAGGGAAAGGAATGAGATGCCACTATAAATAATTTTAGAAGTTGAGATTTTCGATGTATGGGGCATAGATTTCATGGGGCCATTCCCTTCCTTATTTACCAATCAGTACATTTTGCTTGCGGTGGACTATGTATCAAAGTGGGTTGAAGCCATAGCACTCCCGACTAACGATGCCAAAGTGGTTCTCAAATTCTTGCAGAAGAATATTTTTACGAGATTTGGCACGCCAAGAGCTATTATAAGTGATGAGGGTAGTCACTTCTGCAACAGATCATTTACTACTCTCTTGGAAAAGTATGGGGTTAACCATAAGGTAGCTACAACTTATCATCCCCAAACAAGTGGGTAAGCTGAGGTTTCGAACAGGGAGGTGAAGCTAATCTTGGAAATGGTGGTAAACTCGAATCAAAAGGATTGGTCGCTCAGGTTGGACGATGCACTATGGGCTTACCGGACTGCGTACAAAACACCCATTGGTATGTCACCATATCGATTGGTCTATAGAAAAGCATGTCACTTGCCTGTGGAGTTACAACACAAAGCCTACTGGGCTATTCAGAAACTGAACTTCGATCAAGCAGTTGTGGGTGAAAAGAGACTACTTCAGTTAAACGAGCTCGACGAATTCTGACTTCAAGCTTATGAGAACTCGAAGTTATACAAAGAAAAAGTCAAGAAATGGCACGACAAGAAAATATTACAAAGAACGTTCGAGCCAGGGCAATCAGTCCTATTGTTCAACTCACGGTTGAGGTTATTCCCATGCAAGCTTAAATCAAGGTGGTCGGGACCATTCACCATCAAAAGAGTTTTCCCACATGGCGCCGTTGAACTCTACAGTAGAAACCCATTGGAGACTTTTAAGGTCAACGGTTGAAGCATTATTAGGGTGGCAAGTCCATTTGGGACGTCATCAGAATCACACTGGCTGACGCACCATAAATAGGGAGTAGTCAGGCTAAGCGACTTAAAATCAAGCGCTAATTGGGAGGCAACCCAATCGTATTTTTATTTTTCATATTTTTATTCATAACCGTCAAATTATAGTTAGCATAATTAGTAAAATAGAATAAGTTCTTATACTAATTAGTTAAATTGCATATTCATGATATTCTCTCCATCATGTTGATAATCTACTCATATTTAAGTTTCATGGTATCGCAGGATTCTAAATTGATCATGGTTTGGAGTTGAAGGGAAGAAACAAGCAAAAAGAGGACTCATTTAACAGAACCCACCCCCGTCGGGGTGGGCCCCTAATGTATTATACCCTCTGCCGGGGCGGGGGTCTCTTAATTCTAACTTATAGGGCGCATGCCCACCGGGCGGGCGTCATAGGCCTTATACCCCCGCTGGGGCGAGGGTCCTGAATATGAACCAGTCGAGTTTGGCAGTTACATATGTTTACAATACTTCCACTTCTCCCTCAAATAAACTACCCATTCCCATACATAACCCCCACTATCTACCCATGATTTTGACAACCCACACTCCATCTTCCCACTTCATTAACACAATTACTTACTTCTAATCATTACTCCAACCCACAAACCTCTCCCTCATACCATTTGTCGACGTCGGGATTTTTTATTTGCCCCTTTTCGTTACCTGTTCTTTTATATTCTCATTTTAGGTGAGATTTGTTTGAAAAAATAATTGAAAAAGGTCCGACATTTATAATGTCAACGATGGACTGTTAAGAGTCGCCAGTTGGTTTTTTAACTAGTTGTACCAACACAATCGAGAAAAGGTTTGCACATTGACCCAGTGATGTGACACTGCTAAACGGGTCTGTGAAACCGAGATTCATTTAGGGTCTGGGGACTTGATTATGCAGAGGGAAGGTGTTAGGCACGCCCCGACATCCGTGTTACCACGGTGACCGCCACTTTTTAAGAAACTGTTATATGAATGTGTGTGTATGTGGGTCAATGTACTGTTATTTGGAAGTAGTGTGAGGCCTCGTTCGCACCTATATACACATGGTTTGAATTTATGTAAAAATTCAGTTTTAAATAAGATATAACAGTGATGTTTTGTAAAAGAGATTTTTTCAAACCCTTATGTTCAATAGTAATTGAGGCCTTTTACAATTCCATTTTATTATTAAATATTCGGCTTGATTGCTTTTATTTTTGAGATGCGAATCATCTTTCAGAAAATAATGTACAAAGCAGTGCCCAACTCCTCATGGGCATGAAAACCATCAGAGGAAATCCGAACACCGTAAATAAATTTACAAGCTGCTTACAGTTGAAAAATGTCCATCACGGGAACCGAATTTAGATTCAGTAGGCTGAATCTGTGATCACATGATTCCTAGGCTCACATGATGCCGCAATTAATATAAATGCAGTAAGCATGTATATATATATATATATATATATATATATATATATAAAGCTGTAAATATATATATACAGATGATCAACCACCACGAAGCACCTCCATGGGGGGTCAGAAATGTAATAAAGCTGTAAAAGCGATCAATCACCACGGAGAAAAATTCAGGCGGGACGAAATATAAATATAAATATATATATATATATATATATATATATATATATATATATATATATAAAGCAGTAAACGCACCGGATGTAAAATTCAGGCTCATCGAACAAAGTTCGACACACAGTTAATATATATAAGTATATATATACGAAAGTAATTAAACACACCAGACGTAAATCTAGGCTCATCGAACAGAGTTCGACACAGTTCATATATATAAGTATATATATACGAAAGCAATTAAACACATCAGACCTAAGTCTAGGCTCAATTGAGACATAACTCGATAATGTTAGTCCATATATATATATATATATATATATATATATATATATATATATATATATATATATATAGTATATATATACAAACTAAAATAAAACCACGGACCGAAGTCCAGGCCAACACACGCAACATGACTCTTAATGTGAAGAATAGTGTGTGCAAAGATGAGGAGAAAAACTTTAAAATGTGTAAGAAAGCTTACAGTGAGCTGCCAAAGAAGACTTCAATAACATGAAATGCATGAATACTCGGCTCCCGCCGGTAAAAAGTAGCTATATATGAGCTTACAAGTGTTTAAAATGAGAAAGCACTTAGTTTGAGGTGTGTACAGAGCAAATTAGATAGGGCTTCCTTGCATTTTTCTCTTACAAAATGGCTACCCCAGGCCATCTATTTATAGAGGGTGGATCCGCAGGTGTACCTGCAGCTGGGCTGCAGGTGTACCTGAGGCTGTCCGGGGTGCCCCGGGCTTCGCGGGTCCTGTCGTCTCGAAATACGTGCACGCGGGTAACATGATGTCCGCTCAAACTTTTAGAATTGCAATTCGGGCATCCGACTGAGGTATGTAAGACCTATTTCGGACCACCGTTGTCGAGAGTTACGCAATGACATGGGATTAGAGGTTGTACGAAGTCATGAAGATGGGACGATGCCCTCCGATCTTCAGCTTCAAATTTTATCCGATATCCTGTCTAATAGTCACTCGGGATTGAACTTCCTTGGCTCTTGTGGGACATTGTTGTGTAAAAATGTATGTATAAAATGTTGAGATGGCGTGATGTGGCGTCAAGGTGGCAAGATGACGATTTTTTCCCTCACCGGGGTTATCTCCAGTTTTGGCTGATAAAGCAGACGTTGCTCAGGGTTATCTCTGAGATTGGATTACTGCAAGTGTGGAGGGTCCTCAGTGTCATCTCTGAGGTGTGCCTGTCTTCCTAGTGTGATTACCAAGCCTTGTACTGAGTGCCTCAGTGTAAGCGCCGAGGTTGAAGCTGATTGCATGCATTTAAAATAAGCATTTTTGGGATTATCTTTGGAACTGCAACTGCCTTCCTTGGGGTTACCTCCAAGGTTGGAATTTGCTATTCCCAGTGTTGGGACTAAGACTGAATATCTCAGGGCTATCTCCGGGATGAATCGGTCTTCTCTGGTGGAATTTTTGATATTAGAACTGCAAGCCTCGGGGTTATCACCGAGGTTGGAACTGTTACTCCCGGTGTGTGTTCCGGGGTTGAAACTGAGCTTCCGATAGTATCTAAAATGGATGTGAGCTGTCATCCAGGGTTATGTCTGAAAGACGAATTTGCCCTCCTGTAATGTCAGTAATAGGTGTGCAGAAAATTTCGAGTGTCTACAGATGCCCCTCTTTATCATATTCATGCAATGGAATGGCATGGATAGGATAAAGAATCCTAGACACTTGAAATGCAACAAGATAAACATGATGCAATATGAAGCAATATGATGCAAGTGTATGGTGCATATGAATTGCTTTCCAATATGCTGGGGATGATTTTCGGCTCCCTGTTGCTTCTACTGGTGATGGTAATGATACCAAGCTTGGATGTATGATCCAAACCTATCAGGATGTTAACGTTGGGGGCTATCACCAAAGTCCTTAATCCTGAATACCAACTTTACTCCAAAGTTGTGCCTCTCGTGTTCAAGAGATCTATGGGGATAGAACTTTGTCTGCTTGATGATGTGTATAACATATTCCATCATCGATCCTCCTCGATGATGTTGATCCTCCCTGGTTTGTATCGCCAGGACACATTAATGTTTTGTTGGATTTACTACCAACAGTATGTGTTGTCAAGGCTGCCTGACCTTCGTTGACGTGTGAACCAACGGTTGACTACGCATTGTAACCCCTGCCAGGGATCCATTTGATCCTCTGCTGACGTGTATATCAACTGATGAACTCCCTACTAGGGATAAATGCCAAGGCTTCTTGGACTTTGTTGATGTGTGTATCAACTGATGCAATCATCGGATGGCTTCTGATGCGACGTTGGGTTTACTTACCAACGGCTGAACTGACGTCAAGGTTGCTTGACCTTCGTTGTCATGTGTATCAACGGAAAACATTCATTGGAACCCCCACCGGGGACCTGTTTGATCCTTGCTGATGTGTGTGTCAGTAGAACATACATTGTAACCCCTGCCAGGGATCTCTTTTTTGAGATTGCGTTGTAACCCCTGCCGGGGATCTCTTTTTTGAGATTGCGTTGTAACCCCCACCGGGGATCTGTTTTTTGAGATTGGGCCAACGACCCTGAATTTATAGCATTGGACCTCTGTGCGGTATTACCGAACGTGATCTGTAGCGATGGGGATCATCGGTATAGTATACCCTGTGTTTGGGTGAATACCAATGAATGATATGAAAGCCACAGTCTGGGCCAAAAAAACCAGGATTTCAGGCTATTCTGCTTAATCGCGTAGCATTTTTATCTTTGATTTGACCTTTTCAACTGGTGAGAACTCCTTTACAACTCGAACTGGACCGAGCCAGAGGGGTGGGACCCACGTAGGGGTGCCGTAGGTACACCTGTAGCAGCCGCAGATGGACCTGCGGCCAACCGTGGACATTAAAGTCCTACAGGTTGCTTTCATAAGTCATTTTCATGTTGCGTCGCGAAGGAAATCTGAGAGCTCTTCTTCAGATCTGCTGAGTTCGAACGACTTTCTATAAATTCTATCACCGTACAAGTGTTCTACACTGTCGTGGTAACGTATGCATGTACTTTTTTCCAATTTTTATCCGTTGGAAAATGACTTATCACATGAAATGCATCTAAGCACATAGTAGTGATTATGTACGCTCAAATGAATTGATAAAAAATATTTAACATAGTAAATGTTAGTATTAAACCATGCTGAACATAATGATGCGAAAAAAATTAACTTTTGAAACAGTCAAATTGGCACCTTTTTTTGCTATTTCTTATCCTATTTGAGGACAAATGAGCATAGGTGAAAAAGAAAAGTAATCCTGGAAATTAGGCTACCCTTATAGACTGATGACTTGATTTTTTGATGCAAATAGGATTTATGTGACTGTGGCCAGGTGTGCTACTGAATGGCCACCTTGTCATGCCTATGTGCATGTGGATAGTCCTATATATAAAGGAGACTATGGCAAAATTTTTCCAAAATGTAGGCATTGAGTAGTCATACATTTTTAACTCTACTGTAAACGTATGTTAAAATGATGCATGTATGCATATAATCATTAAATGTATTTTGAAAAGCTCCAGGTTAGAAAATACCACACCCTTTTTGAGGTGATTTGGAGACTTGTTGTCTAGATATTATGGACCTGTATCAGCCGAGTAGTTCCCGCAGGACCACTTCTGGTGTACGAAGGAGGGCTTCTGAAGTGCCTCGACCCCGTTCCATTAGACAACCTCTTCGATTGGTGGAGGCGGTGATACGTCCAGTCTGGGCTGATATACCAGACATCGAGGACGAGGAGGAAGATGTTCTGATTGCGGACCCCGCTCCTGCTGAACATATTCCCCGTAGGGACCTCCCGAGTATTCAGGTGGCAAACCCAGAGCTTCTGGGTGATTTGAGCTGACATCCCTCGATGTATTTGCATGCCAACGAGGTATAAGATTAGACCTTAATCTTACTTCTATCCTATTGATGAGGAGTAAAGGATTCTGATGTCGATCTGTATTTTGTAGGTTCCCGGCTTTACATAGCCTTGAGGGAATTGGTTCAGCATTCACTCCATGTACCAGGAACTTCATCCTAACTATAGAACGATTATGCATGACTGGGGATTTGGAGCATTCTTTTCCATCCTTCCCCGCCGTTGTCCCTGGGGTTACCTCAGGGCATTGTCTGAGCGCTGGTTTTACCAAACCCAGTGTCTCCATTTACTGGATTGTGAGGTAATGATGACACCGACGGATTGATG
The DNA here is from genome assembly GCA_016801055.1 of Panax notoginseng. Lineage (NCBI taxonomy): Eukaryota > Viridiplantae > Streptophyta > Magnoliopsida > Apiales > Araliaceae > Panax > Panax notoginseng. Next base: position 193,022,787 of record CM029014.1, read on the forward strand.
GTTTATCATAGGTATGGAGTTTGGAGGGGTGCTAGTGCCTTGCACGACTGATATTACCCCGACTACCGTCAAATCCTTGTTAGGAGTTCCGGCGGAGGCGCTCAAGGGCAGGACTGTCCTTGCGGGTTCTTTGAGCATAGATGCTATGAGTGGGCTATTGAGTAAGCCCATACCAGATGACGTCAGAGTCAGGGATCGTATTCTTCGGCGATTATTCCTAATGATCATTAGGGGCTACTTTATAGCAGATAACTCTTCTACGGTGTCGTTCGCTTTGATTAGCACCACTCAACATGTGGACCATATTGGAGAGTACGATTGGGGTTCCTATACCTTTGCCTATTTCCTCAGGGGTATGCGTATGTGCTCGTAGGGCTTGACCGAGGCTTGGTTAGGATTTTACCCATTTCTGCTGGTAAGTATTTCTCTTGTCATTTACCATGTACAAGTTAAGAGTGTTAACTGACAGTAGATGTTTGCCTTTATGTTGGCAATTTTGGGCTTATGAGAGGCTTCCATGTTTACATCCGGTGAGTGTGTTAGGGTTGGATACCTACCCACGAGGACGATGATGGCATCATTCCATACTGGCGGAGGTCCTTGTAGCTGAGGGTTTCACTCATTGTCGCCTATAGTTGGAGTTGTTGACAGCAGATGTCATCACATGGATTCCATATTTTGGGGAATATTTGGCCACTGAATTTGAGGATGGGTACCTGACTGGTGTCGAGTACGTGATTTCCACCCGTAGGGTTCCTCTCTTCACAGATGGAGGATGGGAGCTTTATTTAGGAGAGCGAGCTATTAGGAGCACCACAGGGGAGATTCGTATACCGATCTTGCCTCCTGCCAGGCATTATTGCCCTGTGTCGCAGTCACCCGTCATTGATATCCCATTGTTGGGTGTTGATAGTTTTGAATTGTCAGAGGGTCCTTGCACTCAGGATGTATTCCAGCATTGGTGGATCCCTCGTACTATTGGAGCCCAGGCCCGCGCCACTCAGTTCATAGGGGATATGGTTCCAGGATCCGTGATGATGACGAATTGGATAGCCTGTGTCCGAGATCCGACTCATATGACACAGATTGACAGCTTGACCCAACGACTGGAACGGGCATATTTCTTTATCCGGCATTTGGGCAGAGATCCAGCAGAGGCAGATTCGTTTGATCCTTCCAGCGCAGGAGCTGGCCCCTCAAATGACCCATTTGTCTTTGCCGACGCAGATCCTCCTTTGTATAGGCCTGACATCCCTGTTGATAGAGATCCAGTGACTCAGGAGGAGTTACATCAGGTGGAAAGGATTGATGATGTAGATATTGACACCATTATTTTCTTCTGATGTGTATTCTTGTTATCTCTTTTGATAGGCCTCTGTTAGCTATTGGGTGGTTGTGCCCCATTCTTGCTATATCTTTTGATAGGCCACTGTTAGTAGTAGGGTGTCTGTGCCCCATTTTCCTATATTTTTAGTTGTACAGAGATGATGACGATATACTTAGGAATGTATGTACAATTTTTCCATTCCCTATATCATATTGCCATCTATTATCTGTTATGCATGTATCATGTTATGCATATGTATGTATGTCCAGAGATATTCAGTATTTACCCCTGGATGGTATTATGATACGATCCACACAGATGTCTTCTTCGACAGTCAGTCGCATAGATCACACCCCGCCATTATTGGTGGCATCCAGTCTGAGATATTGGTATGATAGTATGTCACCCTCAGATAGGGTGACCGTAGACCAGCTGTTGCATGACCCTTTTGATGTTTCAGGTTTCCACATAATTTATGGAGGGCATGTTGGAGCACTGGATATCAGAGAGATAAGTTTTCTGATTTGGGATCCATGAGTTGACTCCCACTCTGGACGAGTATGCCGGTTGACGATGCTGCCAATGGACAGACCTTACATGCATATGGCTTTAGGGGACATGAGTCGGCGGTTCATGACCCTCACTGGATTGAGGCATAGGGTGGTGCAGGATGAGCTAACATCTAGCCACATTATATCCCAACATTTTCTGTTTGACAGATTTGGCTCTGAGGATAGTTATAGACGACATTCTGGGGATTTTACCATACCAGAGGATCATTGGTGTCTAGCTAGGTTTGATGTACTACTATTGTGCGTACTGTTATAAGTCTACATGCCACGGTATATGGATGAATTGGACATAGGAGTTATCATGGTGGTGAGAGCTCTCAGGGAGGTTCGTACCATCATACCGATGATTATAGCTGAGACATTGAGGTCGGCTACATACTGCTACACTTATCCAACATGAGTATTTACGGGCAGTTTGGTCATGCTATACGTGTATTTCATGTCACACTTGAGACCGATTGGCACTTTTAGATGGCATGGATATTGTTTCACCCATGATATAGCCATGTCATATTCATTTCAGCCTGCGGAATGTACGGATGCTATGTCTTGGTCCACTTTCTTAGGTGATATTGTAGACCCGTTTAGTATATTGCCGTGCTCAGGGCTCAGCTCACCTTACAGCTTTATTACTCATGCTCTAGGCATGGATTACATCCCTCTAGCTGGTTTGAGGGGCATGACTACTTACCATCCACTGGCCGTGATGTCGCAGTTTTACCAGATTCAGGATTTTCATCCTTTTGAGGGGGAGATGGGCCAACATTTAGCTTCTCGCTATCTTTCGACAGAGGACCGATCCCGTGTGTATACATGTTGGGATCAGCGCGAGATAACTGCTTTCTCCATTAGTCACCCAGGTTGTTCTGTAGAGTATTCTGCATGGATGGAGGCAGAGACTACATCGGATGAGGTGGTATCCACATTACCGAGTATTAACTCAGATGGTGGAGAACCCATGGAGGACATTGATTCTCACACCGAGGAGGAGCCATCTACTGGGTTGCCATCATTTCCTTTAGATTATCCCAGTACTATCACTGTTGTGATTCAGCATTCAGCACAGTACTTTGAGCGGAGTCTTCATCTGATGACCTTTGAGAGAGATTAGGCTAGATCCCTGATGTTGATAGCTCTTGATGGGAGAGATGCAACCTTGTTAGAGAGGGAAGAGGCATTAGCTCGTAGAGATGCCGCTGTTGTTAAGCGGGATGAGGCCAGATCAGCCAGAGATGCAGTGATAGTTGAGCGTGATAGTGCCATATCTGCCTGGGATGTAGCCGTCACAGATAGTACTGCAGTGAGGTCCCTTACCACTGGCATGCTTGCAGAGATGAGCACTTACATTGATGAGCATATGGTCACCATGCAGATGCCTACAAATCTGTTAGGTCGTGCGGATATCCTCGTACAGGAGACCACGGCTTTACCTCCTTCTTTGGAGAGGGATGCCATGTTGGGCTTGTTAGCTCGCATATACACCGATTTGTAGATGGACTTGTACTTTCCTATACAGACTAGCTTAGCCATTTTGTCATGTGCAGTTTACATTGTGTATATCAAATAACATTATATATAGCAGGGAAAAATATTTTTGATCACTTCCCTTTTAGATATGCTCTGATACTTGCTTGATATTTGCCTACTTCTTCAGGGCTTGTGCTCTTGATGTATTCTGAATTCCTCCTTGCTGGATGGACATTGAGTTGTCTCAGAATAGATCATGGATCTGTGTGTATCCCTACCATCTTTGGTGTCTTGGGACTGGTTTCTGTATGGAAATATGGAGAGGATTGTGGCTTTCCTCTATGAGATTGACTGCACCACAGATGGTCGCCAGTACTCCTATTTAGGAGGAGCCTAGTTAATTCCATCTCTTATGGATTGGTGTTGCTCTTCAAGGAACATTTGCAACTTAGATGGTCGCCGAATCTCCTATTTAGGAGGAGTTCAGGTAATTCCATCCCTTTGGTCTGAAGCCAATGAAAAGTGGTGGATTAAAGTTTGATCCCAAAACCGTTGACAAATATTTGTGTTTTGGTAGGGGGTTAGACCGAACCATGAATGGCTGCCTACGTACTCCTGTTGAAGAGGAGATTAGGTCTGCGTAGTTCAAGCCTGGTGTAAGAGGTTCAACGCTGTTTATGAAAGGCTGATGGGTGTAGAAGCTTTATTGATGAAGAAGGTTGTAGAAGTGTTTTTGTGGTTTTTTGTTTTTGTAGAAAAGGGTAGAAATGTTTTTGTTGTTTTTTGTTTATTGCGGCCGGGCCATATATAATATGGTTGCCTACGTACTCCCGTGTATCAAGGAGATAAGGTCGACGTAGTTTGTCCCTCAGGAAGAGTTGAATAGCGTGATCCCATGTGCAGGGTAAACTACGGGGAAGAAAGATTAATCCCATGTACAGGTCAGACTGTGGGGAAGAAAGTTTAATCCCATGCACAGGATAGACTGCGGGGGAGAAAAAGTTTGATCCTAGGTTGAGAATAAACTGTAGGTATAAAAAGTTTGATCCCATGTTTGGGGGGTAACAAACTGTAAACGCGAGAGGTTCAATCCATAGTGGGATGACCAAAGTTGTAAGAGCACAGTGAAGCCAGGCTGCTGGCTTAAAGAGTATGTTTCCCTGAGGGGCAAAGTATGGAAAATGTTGTATGTGGTAAAAGTTTGAAGAACCGGAATGACTGGTGATCTGATGATCCAATACCAGGATGTTTTCTTGATAGTAACTTCAGACATAGTACCGTTTCACGGTGTCCGAGTTAATAAGCTATAGAAATTTATCGCCATTCATTTCCTGCAATCTGAGAGCACCTCTTGTCAATACCTCCTTGACAATAAATAGGCCTTCCCAGTTAGGAGCGAATTTTCCTTTAGACTGATCTTGGTTGTCGAGGATCTTCTTCAAAACCAAGCCATGTTATTTAAACTACCGTAGCCAGACTTTTCTATTGTAGGATCGGGCGATCCTTTGTTGATATAACTGACCATGGAAGATAGCCGCGGTTCGCCTTTCATCTATTAAAGACAATTGGTGATACCTGTCTTGTACCCATTGATCTTCATCCAGCTGAGCGTCCATCAATACTCTAAGGGATTCCATTTCTACTTCTATGGGGAGTACTGCTTCCATCCCATAGGTTAATATGTAGGGGGTTGCCCCAGTTGAAGTGTGCATTGACGTTCTGTAGGCTAACAGAGTAAGAGGCAATTGGTTAGGCCATCCTTTGTGGTTGGCGAACATCTTTTGCATAATCTTCTTGATATTTTTGTTAGCCGTTTCAACAGCACCATTCATCTTTGGACGGTAGATGACGGACTTAAGGTGTTTGATGTGGAATTTACTGCATAGTTCCTCCATCATTTTGTTGTTGAGGTTCTTAGCATTGTCTGATACAATTATCTCTAGTTGTCCATATCGACAAATGACATTGTTTCTGAGGAAAGCAACGATAACTTCTTTGGTAACCCTGGGGAAGGAGGCTGCTTCTACCCACTTGGTAAAGTAGTCGATCATGGTGAAGATAAAGTGATGTCCATTACTGGCTTTGGGCTCGATGGGCCCGATCACATCTATTCCCCACATTGAGAAGGGCCAAGGTGAGCTCATATTGTGGAGCTCCCGTGGAGGGGTGTGGATAGCATTCCCATGAATTTGGCATTGATAACATCTCTTGACGTGGTCATTGCAGTTAGCCTTGAGAGATAGCTAGTAATGTCCTGTCCTAAGGATCTTCTTAACAAGGAGGGGGCCACTCATGTGTGGGCCACATTTGTGGGGGACTCATGTGTGGGCCACTATAGACCTCATCCATGAGTCTCTGAGCTTGATCCTTATCCAGGCATCTGAGGAGACCTAGTCCTACATCTCTCTTGTAGAGTGCATCTCCGCTCAGGTAGAATTTCATAGCAAGTCGATGAATCTGCCTTTGCTCAGTCAGGCTCGCCTCAGCGGGTGTAGATCTATCTCGTAAGTACTCCTTGATATGCTGATACCAAGGTTGTTGGATGGGAGGTAGCTCATCCGATACTTCTCCAACATAGTTCCTATAGGTTGGTGCCTTTTGCAGGGCAAATGTGATGCTTGGCATGTGTTCCTTGTCAGGTATGTGAAGCAAGGAGGCCAAAGTTGCTAATGCGTCTGCGAAGTCATTCCTATTATGTGGAATGTGTAGAAAGAAGATCTCTTCAAACTTCGAAGCCATCTGTACAACTTGCCGATGGTAAGTCAGTAAATGTAGCTCTTTAGTTTGATAGATTCCCGTGGATTATTCGACTACCAACTCTAAATCCCCAAAGACAATTAACCATCTAATACCCATTAAACGGGCAAGTTTTAGCCCCATGATACAGCCTTCATACTCAGCTGTGTTGTTGGTGCTGATAAACTGCAATTTGACGGCAACGGGATACTGCTCCCCCGTACCGGATACCAAAACTGCTCCAGCTCCAAAACCTTCCACATTAACAGCTCCATTAAAATACATGTTCCATATTTGACGTGCATCGTATTGATGGTGTTGCTAAATTGTCATTACCCCTTCATCGGGGAAGTATGTTTCCAAGGGTTTGAAGTCCCCTAAAGGTGCGGCGGCCCGTTAATCCGCAATTCCTTGACCTTTAATGGACTTTTGCATCACGTAAACAATGTCAAATTATTGCAGAATCAACTGCCATCTGGATAGTCAAAAATTCAGTATGGGTTTACTGAACACATACTTGAGAGGATCCACGCAGGATATGAGATGGGTTATGTGCCTATGGAGGTAATGTTGTAACCTCATGGCAGCCCATGCTAAAGCACAACAAGTCTTCTCGATCAGAGTGTACTTTTGTTCACTGCTGCTGAATCTTTTGTTGAGGTAATAGATAGCTCGTTCTCGGCCTCTATCGTCTTTCTGACCCAGCATGCAGCCTATGGCATTGTCACTTATGGACAGGTACATGAATAGGGAAACATCATCCCTGGGTGGTACTAATATAAGAGCTTTGACTAGTTGCTCTTTGATGGTAAGAAAGGCTTTCTGGCACTCATCATTCCATTTTATGGAGGAGTTCTACCTTAACAGCTTGAAGATAAGCTCACAGGTTGCTGTGAGTTGAACCTACTAATGAAGTTGACTCTTCCCAAAAATCCCCGTATTTCCTTCTCTGTCTGAGGAATGGGAATTTCCGTAATGGCCTGGATTTTGGTGGGATCCAGCTCGATTCCTTTATGGCTGACTAGAAATCCTAGCAACTTGCTTGATTTAACGCCAAAGGCTCACTTGGCTGGATTCAACTTCAAGTTGTACTTATGCAACCTGTTGAAAAGCTTTTTGAGATAGTCTAAATGGTCCTCCTCCTTTTGGGACTTGATGATGATGTCATCCACGTAGATCTCTATCTCTTTGTGCATTAAGTTATGAAAAAGAGCCATAATAGCCCTCTGATAGGTAGCTCCAGCATTGATGAGGCCAAAAGACAATCGTCTGTAGCAAAAGGTTCCCCAAGGCGTGATGAAAGCAGTTTTCTCATGATCCTCCTCAACAACCATGATCTGATGGTACCCCGCAAAACAATCGGCGAAGGATTACATGCCGTATTGAGCAATATTGTCAATGAGAATGTGGATAAATGGCACGGGAAATCTATCCTTAAGGTAAGCTTTATTCAGATCTTGATAATCCACACAAACTCACACCTTTCCCCCAGGCTTAGGCACGGGCACGATGTTCGATATCCATTCAGGATATGTGGACACCATGATAATACTAGCTTGAAATTGTTTCACAATTTCTTCTTTCACCTTTAAACTCTACTCAGGCTTCAATCGCCTGAGTTTCTGCTTGACTGGCTTGAATCCCTCTTTGATGGGAAGGTGATGAAGAACAATGTCAGTGAACAAACCCACCATGTCTTCATAAGACCATGCAAACACATCCTAGAATTTGGTTAGTAGCGTAACCATGTCATTCCTCAGGTTTGGGGTAAGGTCTGAACCAATCTGGATTAACTTAGGGTTTTCTAAGGTTTCAAGATTAAAGGAGGTGGTTTGATCAAGGTTGGGTTTAGGTTTGTCTTCGACCCATTCTTTGATCTCCAGAGGCACCTCAATGTCCTCTTGTATTTCAAGTAATTCTGAGTCCAACTTTTCATCAAAGTTACAATCCTTGTGGAAAAGAGGCCTCTTATCAACAAATACAGGCACATCTAAGTTCAGAGTCCTGAAACAAAATATGCTTTCACTTAGTATATATGAAACTGTTTAATCATATACAGTGTTAGCATGCACGGACAAAATAACTGCTAATACTATACAGAAAAGTAAGCAGTTATGATATCTACAGGGCAGAAAGAAGTCCTGCCCATTTTATCCTTGTCGACCAATGCAAGGAGTGCTGCTCCAATTGACAAGGACAAAGTCCTGGGGGACTGCAATAATGGAGGGGCTGTCATCGTCCACCTTCTCTCGAATAATGACCATTATGTCTGGACAATCATCGTCTGGGGTATATCTGTTAGTATGTTCATCACGGACAATGATGCGTACAACTGACATCATTCTGACAATGTCTTGTTTAATTCTCCGTTCTTCTTCTTCCACCTTGGGATCTGAAACAAAGACTTCCTTCTCCTTTACCGGTATAAGCTTAGGAAATAATATAGCCATTACGTTGGCTGGCACCTTTATCGGAGATTGTGAGGACTCTGGATGTACAGGTGGAAATAATAGCCGTACGACTGAAGTGGAAGGAATCTGCCTAAGCTTATGTGGATTCCTATAATTGGTACTGGCAGAATAGCCTAGTCCGGCTGTCCCAGTTTGACTGGACACATGGATTGGGTGCTTAATACCCTGATGCTCTTTACCCATCCCTTGTCCTGGCTGGTGTCCCAATGACATCATTTCTTGAGTAGCTGCCATCACTTCGGCAAAAATCTTGGGTATGGGAAATGGTGTCCCAATGGCATGATATTGAGGGTTGCTTACTTCCAAAGTGTGGAAACTGACCGGCTCAACATCAAAATTGAAATTGATGAACGGTACGTCACCCGGTTGAGGGCATTCCGGCTTAGCGTTAACTGTAACTAGGCTATTGTTGATAATGTATTTAAGTTGCTGATGAAGAGTGGAGGGGACTGCCCCAGCCATATGAATCCACATTTTCCCTAGCAGTAGGTTGTATCCTGTATCTATTTTGAGCACGTGAAAAGGCACACAAAATGTATGAGGACCAATCTCAATTGACAGCTCAATCTCTCCGACTGAATTCCGACGGGATCCATTAAAAGCTTTGATGATCATATGGCTACTTCGGATTCGCTGGAGATTGACATTCATTTTTAGTAGCGTAGCATAAGGACAGATATTCAAAGACGAACCTCCATCTACCAAGACTCCAGCTAACATATACCCGGAGGACAAAACCATAATGTGTAACGACTTACAATGATCGGTTCCTTCAGGCGGTATGTCATCATCAGTGAAAGAGATCACATTGTTGTTGAAAATGTGATCAACAAGATGTTGAAATTTTTCCACATCCACTGATTTTGGCAAGTAGGCTTCTTCCAAAACCTTTAGTAGAATCTTCCAGTGATCTTCGGAAGTTAAAACCAAGTCTAATATTGAAATGTGGAGCTTCTCTTAAGCTTAAAATCACCTTGGCTTCATTATGTTCCATAGCGCGGAGGAATTTTTCAATATTCTCTATGGGAATTTTCCCCTTTGTTTTAACAGTAGGCTTTATCACCCGTTGGGGAAGATACAGTGGATTCTCCTTCGACACTGCAGCAGTTGTATGAGATGTGGATTCTTCAGCTTCTCCATAATTCCAGGGAACTTTCTATAAGCTGACAATAGGATATTGTGGTCTGAATGGCAAAATGAGTGGCTCTGGAGCAGCCACATTCAAAGGATTGTTAATTCCTTTGAGCTGAATTGTGAGTGGTTTAACAATCTCATCGGCCTCAGAAGATATAACTGCTACCAATCCCTTCCATTTAGTGGGACAAGTATTTTCACTCTCAAATAGCATAGTATCATTGTCTGCCAATTGCAGGACACCACTATCAATTAAGTTCTGAATAAGGTGGCAGAGTGCCCAGCATTCTTCCGTACTATGACCGCGAGAATGGGAGTGATACTGATATACTCCATCAAGGTTAAACTGTCCTGAACGGGGATTGATTGGAGGTAGAAGGGAAGTGATTCTTCCTTCATTGATTAGCATCTGAAGTATCTCCTCCATAGATTGGCCCAGGTATGTAAATTCCCTTCTATTGGCAAAATCCCAATGAGCTTTAGCAGTCGCTCTCTTCGTTACTTTGTCCTTCGATGTTTCATATTTTGAAGGTGACGATGGAGTATTCATAACCAAGGGAAGGAGACTAGCATGCTCCTAGCTAATTAATTGGCGTGTGACTTGATGCTGATAGGTCACCAGTTCTGCTAATTACTCAATTTGCTTGCATAGAGCTTTCATCTTTCATTCCATCGCAAACTGGAACTTTGCATAATCCCAATTGTTAACACCGTCTTTGATGATTTACGATGCTTCACAGTTAAAATTGGAACTTTGTCCAGTGCTCTAATTAATCATGTTGACCTCTTTCTCTTTGTGTGGAGGAAGAGGGTTGTCTTGCACATGAGGTTGATCTGGTTTGGTGACCACGATCTCACCGTTGTCTATCAAATCTTGGATCTTTTGTTTCAAGGCCCAGCAATCTTAAGTATCATGTCCAGGTGCCCCGACATGATAAGCACATTTCTGAGCAGCATTAAAACCCCGTCCATTAGGGCTAGCTGGTGGAAGAAGATGCGTGACGTGGTCAGAAGAGTGAGAATATTCTCGAGTGAGTCTCCTAAGGTGTGAACACTTGAGGGCATTTGACTTCTCCACCTTTTGGTATTGGAGGGTTTGAAGATTGTGCTGGAAAGGGAGTATAATTTCTCCTCTGGATATGCATGTTCTGATTGCCTTTTTAACCCTGTAGTATTAGGGAAACATCCTCCTCTTTCTTTTTATGGACCCTCCAGGGATTGTTTCCATAATTTCTGGATTGGATGTGCTCAGAAACAGCTTTAAGGGAAGCTAGGTCTTGAATCTTTCCCGACTTCAATCCCATCTCAGCCATTTCTCCATGTTTGATCATTTCAGCAAATGGTTTACCGATACCAGCTAAGATTCTTTCATAGAAAGGAGCTTCTTGTATGTCGATAAAGGTCATGACCATCTCTGACTCTGTCATAGAAGGAGTTACTTGAGCAGTAAGGCGCCTCCACCTTTGAGCATATTCTCTAAAAGACTCATTAGACTGTTTCTTGACCTTGGTAATATGGTATCGGTCATGAGCCATTTGAGACTGGAAGCTGTATTGTGTGAGGAAGGCATGAGCTAGCTCTTCCCAGCTATGGATCTTTGAATTGTCTAATCTGGTATACCACGAACGGGCTTCTCCAGTCAGACTCTTTTGGAACAGCTGAATTCTGAGCTTCTCGTCCTCTACATAAGATCCAAGTTCTCCAATGAACACCTTCAAATGTGTATATGGATCTCCTAACCTATCATACTTTTTGAAGTCAGGAGTTTTAAACTTTTCTGGATAATAAACACCAGGGAATATACAAAGGTCGGCATATGAAACACTCCCGTGTGCTCCGATTCCTTTGATAGAATGAAGGGTTTCTTCCATTTGAAGAACTTTCTTTTTTATGTCACCGGTGTTTGGATATCTTGTGAGATGGGCGGCATCATGACTTTTGTTGGTTGTATCCAACTACAGTTCAGGCACTGTAATAACTTTGTCAGAACCTTGAGTTCCCCCTTGTGTGGAGGATTCAACATGTATGGATATCTTTGGACCCTAAGTAGATTGATGTAGTTCTTTAAGCAGAGCAGCCAAATCTGTAATTTGTTTACTTAATCCGTCAAATTCTTCGCAAGAAACTGGATTAGACTGGTCAGATGAAGACATGATTGGCTGTAGGCCTGCGGCCTTTTTGGACTTTGACCGAGTAATAGGTCCGAATACTTCCCTGCGATAAAACTGGCATAGTTTAGTTTTAGGGAGGGTGTAAATGTTAACATGCTATGTGATGTGTCCGTTTTAGGAATTTTGTTCTGCAAAACGGATGTTAGCTGTTTGTAATACGAGATAGCATGTTAATTTAAATATGTATATGCACATATTTCTTCATATTTCTCATTACATGAAGATGAATATGGAATGTAAATTACAAGTAATTTGACTTTACGATTAATTTGAAATGAGAAAGCATGAAGAGACTTTCCTCCACGTTTGGTTTATCAGAGGCTGACCTATCTTAGGTTTCTCTCGCGGCTTTTTGGCATGAAGGTTCCCAAATCATCGCAATTTACGCAACGGGAAATTAATCCGGTCTTTCAACTAGAGCGAATTTGGGTGGTGCCTTTCCTGAGCCTCGTTGGAATTAGTCTTCCTACGAGTCCAGTAATCAAACACCGACAGGATAGCCTCCTGGTGGAGGGACCACACAACATACATTTACATACACCGTGTCTCACTGCTTATGAAAATGATGACATGTGCGAAGCACTAATATCACAAACAGATATAGTGCAAAGCATTAATCGAAGTAAAGATATGCATTCGTACACATTCATCATAAATGTAAATGCAACATCCACACACAAGCATATAACAGTTTTAAAAAGCTTGTAATAGCGACTTAAGTCCTCTTACTGGAGTTCCCAGTAGAGTCGCCACTTGTCGACGTCGAGAATTTTTATTTGTCCCTTTTCGTTACCTGTTCTTCTGTGTTCTCATTTTAGGTGAGATTTGTTTGAAAAAACAAGTGAAAAAGGTCCGACATGTATAATGTCGACGATGGACTGTTAAGAGTTGCCAGTTGGTTTTTTAACTGGTTGTACCAACACAACCGAGAAAAAGTTTGCACATTGACCCAGTGATATGACACTGCTAAACGGGTCTGTGAAATCGAGATTCATTTAGGGTCCAGGGACTTGATTATGCAGAGGGAAGGTGTTAGGCACCCCCCGACATCTGTGTTGCCACGGTGACCGGCACTTTTCAAAAAACTGTTATATGAATGTGTGTATGTGTGGGTCAATGTGCTGTTATTTGGAAGTAGTGCGAGGCCTCGTTCGCACCTATGTACACAGGGTTTGAATTTATGTAAAAATTCAGTTTTAAACAAGATATAACAGTGATGTTTTGTAAAAGAGATTTTTTCAAACCCTTATGCTCAATAGTAATTGAGGCCTTTTACACTTCCATTTTATTATTAAATGTTCAGCTTGATTGCTTTTATTTTCGAGATGCGAAGCATCTTTCAAAAAATAATGTACAAAGCAGTGCCGAACTCCTCATGGGCATGAAAACCATCGGAGGAAATCCGAACACCGTAAATAAATTTACAAGCTGCTTACAGCTGAAAAATGTCCATCACAAGAACCGAATCTAGATTCAGTAGACTGAATCTGTGATTACATGATTCCTAGGCTCACATGATGCCGCAATTAATATAAACGTAGTAAGTAGGTATATATATATAAAAGCTGTAAATATATATATACAGATGATCAACCACCACGAAGCACCTCCATGGGGGGTCAGAAATGTAATAAAGATGTAAAAGCGATCAACCGCCACGGAGAAAACTCTAGGCGGGACGATATATATATATATATATATATATATATATATATATATATATATATATATATATATATATATATATGTATGTATAAAAGCGCGTAAACGTACCGGATATAAAATCCAGGCTCATTGGACAAAGTCCAACAACAATTAATATATATAAGTATATATATATTAAAACAGTAAACGCATCGGATATAAAATCCAGGCTCATCGAACAAAGTTCGACACACAGTTCATAAAAATATATATACGAAAGCAATTAAAATCACCAGATGTAAGTCTAGGCTCACCAAACAGAGTTCTACACACAATTCATATATATAAGTATATATATATATGAAAGCAATTAAACGCACCAGACATAAGTCTAGGCTCAATCGAGGCATAACTTGATAATGTTAGTCCATATATATATATATATATATATATATATATATATATATATATATATATATATATATATATATACAAACTGAAATAAAACCACAGACCGAAGTTCGGGCCTACACACGCGACACGACTCTCAATGTGAAGAATAGTGTGTGCAAAGATGAGGAGAAAGACTTTAAAATATGTAAGAAGGCTTACAGTGGGCTGCCATAGAAGACTTTAATAACTTAAAATGGAAGAATACTCGACTCCTGCCGGTAAAAAGTAGCTATATATGAGCTTACAAGTGTTTAAAATGAGAAAGCACTCAGTTTGGGGTGTGTACAGAGCAAATTGGACAGGGCTTCCTCGCCTTTTTCTCTTACAAAATGGCCACCCGAAGCCCTCTATTTATAGATGGTGCGGTTGGGCCGCAGGTGTACCTGAGGCTGCCCGGGGTGCCCTGGGCTTCGCGGGTCCCGCCGTCTCGAAGTACATGCACCTGGGCAACATGATGTTCGTTCAAACTTTCAGAATTGCAATCTGGGAATCCGACTGAGGTATGTAAGACCTATTTTGGACCCCCGTTGTCGAGAGTTACGCAATGACATGGGATTAGAGGTTGTACGAAGTCGTGAAGATGGGACGATGCCCTCCGGTCTTCAGCTTCAAATTCTATCCATTATCCTGCATAATAGTCACTCGGGATTGAACTTCCTTAGCTCTTATGGGACATTGTTGTGTAGAAATGTCTGTATGAAATGTTGAAACGGCGTGATGTGACGTCAAGGTGGCAAGATGACGATTTTGCCCCTCACCGGGGTTATCTCCAGTTTGGGCTGATAAAGCAGACATTGCTCAGGGTTATCTCTGAGATTGGACTGCTGCAAGTGTGGAAGGTCCTCAGTGTCATCTCTGAGGTGTGCCTGTCTTCCTGGTGTGATTACCAGGCCTTGTACTGAGTGCCTCGGTGTAAGCGCCGAGGTTGAAGCTGATTGCATGCATTTAAAACAAGCATTTTTGGGATTTTCTTCGGAACTGCAATTGCCTTCCTTGGGGTTACCTCCAAGGTTGGAATCTGCTATTCCTAGTGTTGGGACTAAGACTGAACATCTTGGGGCTATCTCCGGGATGAATCGATCTTCTCCGGTGGAATTTTCGGTATTAAAACTGTAAGCCTCGGGGTTATCGCTGAGATTAGAGCTGTTACTCCTGTTGTGTGTTCCGGGGTTAAAACTGAGCTTTCGGTAGTATCCGAAATGGATGTGAGCTATCTTCCAGGGTTATGTCTGAAAGACGAATCTGCCCTCCTGCAATGTCAGTAATAGGTGTGCAAAAAATTTCGAGTGTCTACACCATTCCTATAAACTCATTCACCCATAACCCAATTTCACCACTTATATTCAACCAACTCAGACAACTACGAATTAAGGTCTTTTTGAAGGGAAACTATACAACAATTGAGAGTGAGCACATTGTTCTATAATTCCTCCCTTCCTAGCACTATAGTAGAAGAAAAATTATCAAGTTTGGGGGGTTAGTGTGCACACCAAGTGTTCGACAGAGTGTGTGAGTCAAGTTTGGGGGGAAATAGTTGTGTTAAGGCTTCATCAATTCAATGGCGTCTCAACCCACATCAAAACAACAAAGGGAAGAAAGTTCAAGGCCCGCACAACCGACACGGACCTTTAATCGCTGTAAATTCAAAAGTGCTGCTGCCGCCGATCGTTACGACTACATGATGACTAAAGCACTTACGGAGTAGGGGTTGGCACCGGATCATGTGGATAGGGAGATGATGCAGCAAATATATCAGAAAGGGTGGAATAAGTTCACTGAGGAACCCGAGGCTGCAGTTGTCAGTGTGGTCAAAGAGTTTTATGCTAACGCCGAGGATAAATCCCCTTTCAATGCTTTTGTGAGGGGTAGATTGGTTCCGTTCAGTGCCGATGCAATCAACACTTATTATCAGTTACGAGTGCCAAGACATTGTCAGTACATTCACTTACGCGACAACGATCCAGACTTTGAGGCTATTCTGAAGGACATGACTAAGTCGAGTACAACATGGATCAAGGGTCAGAAAGGAGGCACAATTTTTCACAGCAAGGATCTCAGCAGGTATGGGAAGATATGGTACGCATTCTTGTGTGCCAAGCTATTTTCATCCACACACACATCAGACGTGACCAAAGAAAAGACACTACTTTTATATGCAATTGTGCAAGATTTCATCATCGACGTCGGTGCTATAATCTATTTTTCAAGTCGACGATGCTTAAGAGGAAATTTCTCGGGCGGCTTGCCACACCCATCACTCATTTGTGGGTTGTGTTGCCAAGCGGGTCTTAGATGGTTCGATGATGAACCCATTTAGATACCGCTTCAGCTACTAGATTCTAGAATGATTACGCGGTATGCAGTATGGGCCAGGGGTGAGTCACATCCAAGAGGTGTAGGCTTTATATTTCCCTCAGCTTTGGAGGACGAAGCTGACGCTGAAGTCACCTCGGATGATGCCGAGTATCAAGAGGATACGACGATGGGAGAGTAAGGAACAAAGGAGACACCACATTCTGATGCCATATCTAGCCCTCAGTTTCTTGCATTTCAACGCCAAGTGGATGAGTACAACAAGGAAGCACGCCGAGAGATGCGCCGACTCGCAGCGAGGCAAGACCACATGTTTGAAGCTATGAATACGTCCTTCGCTTCTTTGAATGAGACGCTCTAGAGCTTCAATCGAACTTCCCAATTCCCATACCAGCAGCCAGCTCCTATGCCAAGGTTCCCACCAAGTGACTCTGAAGAAGATGATCAACCACCACCACCACCACCTTAGACTTGGGCGATTACAGGGAAGTCCTCACATATTTTATTACGTTATTCATATAATGAGGACATTATAGTTATTAAGTTTGGGGGATTTAGTTTTTATTTTACATTTCATGTTGCATGCATAATGTTATTAGTTAGGTTTGCATATGTTATATCATGTTTAGTTTAGGATTTTTACATATTGTCACGTAATTGCATAGTAGCTTAGGTGCATAGTAGTTTAGGATAGTTTTGTTATTTCTACATTTTTTTAAGTTATGTTTGATATATATATATATATATATATATATATATATATATATATATATATATATAATCTTTAGTTAGAATTGTGTTGTTTTGAATATATCCAGCAGTCAGTATAGTTCATTTTTATTGTGGCCAATGATGAAATTGGGATTAAGTAAACAAATACAGTACCCAGTATTAGAACTGTGATGTAATTTTAAGTTACGAATCGAATCTTGAGCATGTTTGAAACTGGTATAAAAAGGGTAGCACGTAATAACATCCGTGTCGACCGATTAGTTTAAATTGATACATAAATAGTTTCTAAAGGATAATGCTAGTGTAAATAAGAGAATGACAAGAATAGGTAGTGAAGACGATGAATGAGGCGAGAACCTAAGTTTGGGGGAAAGAGTAGGGTATATAAGTTTTAAAAAAAAATAATATATATCGTGACTAGTCTTGTTTCGGTTCCTTTGTTACTTGAGCAAGTACGCCCGTAGGGGTGTCTTAACACCTAGCGCCCTAAGGTCTTTTATGGTCTGGGAGTCGTTGGTTGAAAGCTCGCTAAGGGGTAGCACTGTTAGCCTAATGGAATGAGGCATTGCACAGTCATCTAAAAAAATAAATAATAAAAATAAAAATAAAGAGAAGACGGGAAATAAGGGTAAAGCGCCCTCGTCAATGAAAAAAAAGAAAGCATGAATACCCTATTCGGATCCCTAATCTTAGCAAACATTTGATTTTAGTTAGAATTCGTCTGTTTTTGAAATTTTTGAGTTTATTATGTATGATTCCTTATAAGAGATTGGTTATGTATTGAATTTGAATTAATATCAATTAACGTAGATGTTGATCACACACACACACACACATTATATCGGTGATGACGGTCTAAGATTCGAGAATTGATAAGAAGTTATTGAGTGGTTTCGATATGAGGTGTTCTAGTGTTTTTTCGATTTTTTTGAGGCCGAAGGAATAAATATGATTTTGTGATACTGTTGGATTCGTTGACATATAGTTAGGTACATTACATCTCATTGCATCGCATGTTAGTTGTTTTGTGCTCGAGGACTAGATGTTGGTCGTTTTACCAATCAATATATGCGTGCAAGTATACACGGTCAACAAGTAATAAAGAGTAAGTAAAGTATCGTTCCCACGGAGAATTAACAAATAAATTTCACCAAGCATTAGTCCATAACCACTTCAGTCTTATTTAAACGAATGATTTAATATTTTTTATTTAAACTATAAAATTAAATAAACCTAACTATTCCTAGAGTAAGACTAGATAATGAAGACTTGAGATCACAATTTCATCTATTGGCTCATTTAAACCAACACACTCCCTGTCAAGCCAAACTAATTTTACCGGATTGTTAGTTAAGAACACAAAAGTAAAGTATAACCATCTCTTAATGTATCATACCCATATCACATATAATCCACAGATGATAGAATACACATGAACACCCACACTACCTAAACCACTATATGTCTATGTGATTTACAAATAATTAGGGTTTAAGCCCAAGTTCTCATTTGACTACGAATGGCGCTTCAGTATATGTCTATCCTAAGCATAAATCATACATCCTATCACAATGTAGAATATACAATCTTAAGCTAATAAGATCAGATCTAAACCCATACTTTGTCTCTCGAGTCCATATGGATTATCACAGTAATTGATGGCCAATCAACTAAGCAAATACGCATGAATCTAATTAGACAATCTCATAGCAATCAATAAGGCTAACAATACAATATATCAGAAATAACTAAACCAAAGAATCCATTGCAATCTCATAATAGAGTTTAAATCATAGCTGAATCAAATCTATCATCCACATATAGAATAAACATCGTAAGATACAATTATGAATTAAAGAGAAAATAAGAGTAGAGAATTGTAGTGCAAATTTGTTCTCCTGATCCAAGATGGAATCTCTGATGCTTTCCAATTGCTTCAAGTCTTCGGATCTAATCTAATCTAGAAAGTACCTACAGTAATCTACTCTAATCTATTATTAAAATTGAAGAAAGTAACGATAGCTACGTGATCCCCCAAGGTGTGGTATATCCGTACATACTGATAATATGTCTAATATATCAGCCCTAATTTAACTCCCCTCTCAGTTACGCAAATTAAAATAAAGTCAACAACTTCAGTCAACGTCGCGCACGGCCGCGCGAGGCCATAGTGCACCACAGGCCTGGGCGCACCTGGTAACATTTTTTGGCTCTGCAGGTGTATGGCGCGGGCGCGCTCTTCCTAGCTCTTTGGCCGCGCGGCTCCTGAACTCTGCACTCTTTGCTCTTCTGCTGCTTGTTCCTTCCATGATCAATTTCTTTTGACTAATCGACTCTCCTGTCATGCCATCACTGATCTCATGCCGCATTCCAACGCCGAGCCATTTCATTTCCTGCACTTTCACACCAAAGGAGTTCTCAGTCTATGCAATGCAAAATAACACAAAATGCACTAAAAACACACTAAAATGTACTTGAGATGGGCATAGTTCTCCTGAATTGATATCCAATAAGTAGGTATAAAACCTACTTATCAAGTACCCCTAAACTTGAACTATTGCTTGCCCTCAAGCAGTGTAACATAATGCAATCTACATGCCATGCACGCTACGCTACTATGACAATGAATCCCCCGATTTCTAGCCATGTTAAGAATTCCAATAAGATATGCCTCAGAGAAATATCAAGATCCAAGAACAAAGCATCAAACTAAGCTAAAGGCATAATGACATACAATCAGATAATCCTAACCTGCTAAAAAGATGATGTGTATGTGTGTTTTGTTCACAGATAAACTTGACAAAGGTGAAGATTTCACATGTTATACTATTTACTAAAGAAAATTGAGGTTCAAATCAAGAACTATGCATATAAATGAAACAACAACTACTCCAACACATCAATACAAACTAAGGTTCAACAATGGGTTTATTCTGTATTATTTTTACTCACGAGGGAGATTTTTGCACTTTTCCGCGGTGTTTATTGATTTCTTTTCTTTTTTCCATGACTGTGCAATGCCTCATTCCATTAGGCAAACAATGTTACCCCTTAGCGAGCTTTCAATCAACGACTCCCAGATCATAAAAGACCTTAGGGCGCTAGGTGTAAAGACAATCCCCTCGAGCATACTTGCTCAAGTAACAAAGGCCCAGAAACATGACTAGCCACGGTAATTTTTCATATTTTTCTTCTTTTTTTCTTTTTTATTTTTTTTAATAGCAAGTATACTCATGCATTCCCAAAGCTTGAGTTTCAGTGTTTGCATAGTCATTACTCACTTCCTATACAATTCTGTCTTTAAAACAACGTTTTTCTCTCAGCAGACAAACAAGCTAATCTTAACCAACAAGCAAATATGAACACCTATGTGCTAACCGATAGCATCTAAATAACAAGCATGGGTTAAATCATGTATAACATTATAACTAAGCTCATGTTATCTACTAAATTCAAAAATCTATCAATGTTCTATGTCATCATTGGCCAAATTAGAATTCAACTAACTAAAAACCTGGGATTATGCAATGTTATGCAACTAAACAGATATTAAGCAAACAAAAAGAAGAAAAAAAATTTACTACAAAATTAAACTAATAACTACTAACATGCAATTAACTATATGTAACATGAAATTACTCTATATGATGCAATTACACTACATGCTCTAAACTACTGACTAAACTCAATACCCCCAAACTTAAAACGAACAACGCCCTCATTGTAATTAAAAGTGCAAGAATACTCCCCTAAGTGGCAATGTCATCTCCGTTCGCCTCCTCATGATCCGATAGTATATATGGCGATGGATAAGTTTGAGATATTTTATAGTTTGAAACTGAGTGTGGGCTTCTAACTTTACTGCGCAATTGGTTACCCCTGGAAAGGATCAACATGAACTATTAGACTTTATTTAATTATAACCAATACTTACTGCTAAAAATTTAATTAACTATAATAATAATAAACTAATTAAAGCAGAAAGAATTGAACACAAAGGAAAAAAAATGATAGACTATGAATAATGGAGAATTAAACAAATAGGGAGAGAGAGATATTTGATGGGGTACCTCCCATCAAGCGCTCGATTTATAGTCTGTTAGCTGAACTCTGTGCTTGACACCGCTATCTAATTCCTCTACGATATGCTAAGAACCCTCTATCCATTAGAACTACTATGTGCGTAGGTAGGTTCCCCATCTTGTAAGTCTGTGAATTGAAACAACCTAGCATATTTTCTGTACATGATGCCCCCAGTTCTATTGCATAGCTAGGTGCTCCGTCTGTTGTATTGGTGAATAAATTGCTGCATTGAGGCATGAAAATTACAACGAACTTTTCCTCTTCTCTTTTCTCTTCCTCAGCCCATCATGGTGTATAAGAGGCCTCTTTATCATCCTGATCTTCACTTTGAACGTGGATACCAAGAGGATATGGGTGTGCAAATTTCACTGAATTTTTCAACTCTAACTGAGAAGGCACTTGGGGTATTATACAAGTCAGCTCATGTTCTTCATTTTTCATACCCTCAGTTGTCTCCTCAATGTCCACTCCTTTAAGTTCATTCAGTGGCATGTAACTTCTGGCTCTCCATCAGTTTCATCGTCCATGTCATAGCACCAATTGTTTGGAGGGCGATTGGTCAAGGCTTCAAACATTTGATCCATCTGATTCTGAAGATTTTGAATTGACCTTTCTTGCTCAATCATCTTCTCCTCAGTTGATGCTACAAATTTGAACCACAAATCCTCCAATCTTGAATTATCTTGTTCAGTTTCAAAATCCATGTATTGTGGACCATTCATTAAGGAGTTAATGAGTTGTTCCATCTGTCTGTTAAGATTTTGGCTTGATAACTGCTGACTCGTCATCATCTCTTCATGGTCTACTATCCTTTTTGACATGAATTCCTTCAACCTTGAATTTTCTTCTTGTTGCATTGGAGGTGGATATGAGAAATCCGATTGATGTGTTGGACTTGGGACACAGTATTGGTCTCGATAGTTATAACTCCATTCAAAATTCGGGTGATACTCCCAACCTTGATGATAATTGGGATAACCATAGTTGTTGAGATAATCACCCCCAAACTGTACTTGTCCAAACTAACTTGATGTTGCACTGATAACTCGGATGCTTGCCAGCACAATTTTCACATGTAACTGCTATCTCTCGAGTATGTTGGGCTACAAGAACATCCAACCTCTCCGAAAGTGTTGCAATTTGTGCTGACAATGTAGAAAATACATTGAGTCCTTCAGTTCTTGCGTCCCTTGGTTGAATCATATTTGCATAAGGCCATTGATAAGCAAAGTCACCCATGGTACCTGAAAAGAGAGAAATATAGGAAGATAATTAAAACAAAATAAAAATGTTTAAATTAAGACTAATTTGATTGAAATTAATGTTGGCAAAAATTATTAAAATAATTCCTCGGCAATGGCGCCAAAAACTTGTTGGTTGTTTTACCGATCAATATATGCGTGCAAGTATACACGGTCAACAAGTAATAAAGAGTAAGTAAAGTATCGTTCCCACGGAGAATTAACTAATAAATTTTACCAAACATTAGTCCATAACCACTTCAGTCTTATTTAAACGAATTATTTAATATTTTCTATTTAAACTATGAAATTAAATAAACCTAACTATTCCTAGAGTAAGACTAGATAATGAAGACCTGAGATCACAATTTTATCTATTGACTCATTTAAACCAACACACTCCCTGTCAAGCCAAACTAATTTTACAGGATTGTTAGTCAAGAACACAAAAGTAAAGTATAGCCATCTCTCAATGTACCATACCCATATCACATATAATCCACAGATGATAGAATACACATGAACACCCACATTACCTAAACCACTATATGTCTATGTGATTTACAAATAATTAGGGTTTATGCCCAAGTTCTCATTTGACTACGAATGGTACTTCGGTATATGTCTATCCTAAGCACAAATCATACATCCTATCACATTGTAGAATATACAATCTTAAGCTAATAAGATCAGATCTAAACCCATACTTTGTCTCTCGAGTCCATATGGATTATCACAGTAATTGATGGCCAATCAACTAAGCAAATAAGCATGAATCTAATTAGACAATCTCATAGCAATCAATAATGCTAACAATGCAATATATCAGAAATAACTAAACCAAAGAATCCATTGCAATCTCAGAATAGAGTTTAAATCATAGCTGAATCAAATCTATCCTCCACATATAAAATAAACATTGTAAGATACAATTATGAATCAAAGAGAAAATAAGAGTAGAGAATTGTAGTGCAAATTTGTTCTCTTGATCCAAGATGGAATCTCTGATGCTTTCCAATTGCTTTAAGTCTTCAGATCTAATCCAATCTAGAAAGTACCTACACTAATCTACTCTAATCTATTATTGAAATTGAAGAAAGTAACGATAGCTATGTGATCCCCCAAGGGGTGGTATATCCCTACATACTGATAATATGTCTAATATATCAGCCCTAATTCAACTCCCCTCTCAGTTAGGCAAATTAAAATAAAGTCAGCAGCTTCAGTCAACGTCGCGCGAGGCCATAGTGCACCACAGGCGCGGGCGCTCCTGGTAACATTTTTCGGCTCTACAGGTGTGTGGCGCGGGCGTGCACTTCCTATCTCTTTTGGCCGCGCGGCCGCGTGTCTCCTGAACTCTGCACTCTTTGCTCTGCTGCTGCTTGTTCCTTCCATGCTCAATTTCTTTTGACCAATCGACTCTCGTGTCATGCCATCACTTATCTCATGCCGCATTCCAATGCCGAGCCATGTCATTTCCTGTACTTTCACACCAAAGGAGTTCTCAGTGTATGCAATCCAAAATAACATGAAATAAACTAAAAATACACTAAAATGTACTTGAGATGGACATAGTTCTCCTGAATTGATATCCAATAAGTAGGTATAAAACCTACTTATCACTATCACGTTTTAAGTTTGGGGGATTTTGATAAGTTGGTTTTATACCCGCGAATCGATGCCTAATCCAAGCTTAATCGGTGTTAATTCCTTGTTTTCATGTTTATTTTTACTTGTTATTTGTTACTTTGTGTGTAGGTTTGGTTGGTGGGGTATGTGATCAAAAAGGAAGCAATTGGAGCGAAGTTTTAGCAAATTTAGAGCTTAATCAAGTCTGCAAGACAAGAGCTAGGCCCGTCGGGGCGGGCTTGTTTTGGTCTTATACCCCCGTCGGGCGGGGGGTCTTCAACATCAACTGGCAGGAGAGAGGCCCGCCGGGGCGGGCGTTTACCAAGCCAATACCCCCGTCGGGGCGGGGGGTGCCGAAACCTGATAGTCATGACTTGTTTCAAACTCTGTTGGAACATAGATTTTGGTACTTGGAATATGTTTGGACTCTAAACAACACCGGACTTTGACCAAAACTCATGTGTTGGATATATATCGAGCAACAAACAACAAGATCATCATCATGCAAAGCAATTAACAGAGATTAAGGACATATTTTCATATTGAGCGTTGGAGTGAAGATTTTGAAGAACTTTCATATCGACTGCGGATTAAGGCTAAAGTGAAGGGTGTTCTGCTTTATTCTTCTTCTTTAGTTTTATATTTGTAATTGAAAGGATGATATCTTTAATTTATTCAGTTATTATTTCATTTATGATGAACTAAATACTTTTTAAGCTTAAGACGAACCTTTAAGTGGAACGATGGTTATGTAATCTTTGATTTCAGTTTAATAAGCTATTATCCAGTTTATCTATGTTAATTTGAGCTTAAATTTATGAATTGCCTGATCAACGATTCTTTGTGGACTAGTATGAATTCGAGAGATGAAATACGAGTCTAGACATAGTTAATATAGCATGCGTTCTTGAATTTTGTGAATGAACAAAATCTTGATGAATGTTAGGGTAGAGATATGCTTGACATCGCATGTAATCAGATAAAGAACTTGAACTTAAACCTTCTTTAATTGTAATTCACATAGAGATATAGTGAGTTAGTTGATTAAGATGTTTAACTTGATTCTATCTTATTTGTGGATTTGAGTTAATACGGTATTAGTACATCGAGAGGTGGCTAGTTCTACATGCGTGTTCTTGATTAATAAACTGGGTTAGTGAGTTAAACTGGAATAAAGGTGTAATAATCAGAGTGATGCATAAAGTGAAGTCGGAAGCCTAATTCTCCATTATTTGTTTGAAAATTCAGTTTTTAGCATTTGTGATTGTTTGGTGATTTTGATATTTTTAAATACTTTAGTTACAAACTTGAAATTGATTAGTTTAATAAAATTAGGATTAATAGGAGATTAGTAATTGTGAGGTTTAATTTCTTATTGCAGTCTTTGAGGGAATGATACTATACTTACTATTATATTACTTGTTGACCACGTATACTTGCGTGTTGTGCGTAACTAAATTTTACCCAACAGTCAGCCTCTGATAAACCAAACGCGGAGAAAAGTTTCTTCATGCTTTCCCATTTCAAATTACTCGTAAAATCAATTGCTTGTAATTTCATTCCATATTGATCTCCATGTAATGGGAAATATGAAGAAATATGTGTACATGCATATTTTACATGCTATGCTGTATTACAAACAGCTAACATCCGTTTTGCAGGATAAATACACCTAAAACGGATACATCATATAACATGTCAACATTTATACATTCTCTAAAACTAAACTACGTCAGTTTTTTGCAGGAAAACAATCGAACCTATTGCCCGGTCAAAGTCCAAAAAGGCCATGAGCCTACAGCCAATTATGTCTTCATCTGACCAGACTAATCTTAATCATGTCTCCCACGAAGAATTCGACAGATTAAGTAAACAAATCACAGATTTGGCTATTTTGCTTAAAGAACTACACCAATCTACTCAGGGTACACGGATACCCATACATACTAATTCCTCTGCACATGGAGGAACACAAGGTGTAGACAAAGAAGCTCCTGTACCTGATGCTCAGTTGGATACAACCAACAAAATTCATGATACCACCCATCCCAAAGAAGATCTAGACACCAGTGATATCAAAAAGAAAGTCCTTCAAATGGAAGAGACTATCCGTTCTATCAAAGGGATTGGAGCACATGGGAGTGTTTCATATGCCGACCTTTGTATATTCCCGGGTGTGCATTATCTAGAGAAGTTGAAGACTCCCGACTTTGAAAAATATGACGGGTTAGGAGACCCTTACACACATTTGAAGGTATTCATTGGAGAAGTCGGATCTTATGCCGAGGATGAGAAGCTCAGGATGCAACTGTTCTAGAAGAGTCTGACTGGAGAAGCTCGATCGTGGTATACCAGACTAGACAACTCCAAGATACATAGTTGGGAAGAGCTAGCTCATGCCTTCCTTACTCAGTACAGCTTCAAGTCTCAGATGGCCCCTGACCGGTACCAAATTACTGAAGTCAGGAAACAAACCAACGAATCTTTCAGAGAGTATGCTCAAAGGTGGAGGTGCCTTGCTGCTCAAGTTGTTCCCTCTATGATTAAGTCTGAGAAGGTGATGACCTTCATAGACATACAAGAGGCTCCTTTCTATGAGAGAATCTTAGCTGGTATTGGTCAACCATTCTCTGAAATGATTCAACATGAGGAGATGGCTGAGATGGGATTGAAGTCAGGAAAGATTCAAGACCTAGCTGCCCTCAAAGCTGTCGCTGAGCACATCCAGTCCGAAAATTATGGAAACAACCCCCGGAGGGTCCATAAAAAGAAAGAGGAGGATGTTTTCTTGATACTACAAGGTCAGAAAGGCGGTCAGAATATGCCTATCCAAAGGCGAAATTACTCCCCATTCCAAGCACAGCCTTCAAACCCTCCATTACCTAAAGGTGGAGAAGTCAGACGCACTCGAGTGTTCACACCCCTAGGGGACTCACTCGAGAACATTCTCAATCTTCTGACCACTCAGAAGAAAATTATTCATCTTCTTCCACCAACAAACCCAAATGGGAAGGATTTTAATGCCACTCGAAAGTGTGCTTATCATGTCGGGGCTCCGGGACATGATACTCAGGATTGTTAGGCCTTGAAACACAAGATACAAGATTTAATAGACAACGGTGAAATCGTGGTCACCAAGCCCGATCAACCACATGTGCAAGGCAACCCTCTTCCTCAACACATAGAAGAAGAGGTCAACATGATTAATTGGAGCAGTAGATAGAGTTCCAATTTTAATGGTGAATCTTCCCAGACCAGCAAGGATAATGCTGACAAGTGGGACTATGCAAAGTTCCTATTTATAATGGAACGAAAAATGAATACTCTGCGTGAACAACTCAACCAATTGGCAGAACTGGTGGTCCATCAGCATCAAGTCACACGCCAATTAATTGGTCAGGAGCATGCTAGTCTCCTTCCTTTTGTTACAAACACTCCACCATGTACTCCAGAAATTGAAACACCAGAGGATAAAATTTTAAAAAGAGCAAATGTCAAAGCCCGTCAGGATTTTGCCAACAAAAGGGAATTTACATACCTAGGCCATTCGATGGAAGAAATACTGCAGATGCTGATAAATGAAGGAAGAATCACAGCTCTACTACCTCCAATCAGCCCGCATTCAAGATGGTTTGATTTCAATGGGGTGTGCCAATATCACTCCTAATCTCGCGGTCACAGCAACCTTATTTAGAATTTAATTGACAGCGGTGTCCTGCAAATGGCAGACGATGATGCTGTAGTACTAGAGAGTGGGGACACATTTCCTATAAAGTAGAAGGAAGTCATAGCAGTCATATCTTCTAAGACATATGCAGCTACTCCCTCACATATAATCCAACCAATTAAACTCAAGAGTGTTGACAATCCTTTGTAAGTGGTTGCACCAAAGTCAATTATCTTGCCATACAGACCGCAACATCCTATTGTCAGCCTATAAAAAGTTCCATGGAATTATGGAGAGGCTGAAGGATCCACATCTCACATAACTGCTGCAGTGTTGAAGGATAATTCACTGTATCTTACCCAACGGGTGATGAAGCCTACCATCAAGTCAAAAGGGAAGATTCCCATGGAAAAAGTGGAAGAATTTCTCTGTACTATGGGCCATAATGAAGCCAAGGTAGTTTTAAGCTTAAGAGAAGCTACACACCAAATTTCCATACTGGACTTGGTTTTTTTTTCCGAAGATCACATGAAGGTATTTCTTAGGGTTTTGGAAGAAGCCCAACTACCTAAGTCAATAGATGTGGAAAAATTCCAGCATCTGGTGGATCACATTTTTAACAATAATGTGATATCTTTTACTGACGACGATATACCTCGCGAAAAAACTGGTCATTACAAACCGTTGCATATAGTGGGAGGAGTCTTAATAGACGGAGGATCATCTTTAAATATCTGTCCGTATGCCACTTTGATGAAGATGAATATTAATCTAGACCGAATTCGAAGAAGCCATACAATCATTAAAGCTTTCGATGAATCCCGACGAAACGCTGTCGGAGAGATTGAACTGCCAGTGGAGATTGGTCCACATACATTCTGTGTGTCTTTTCACATTCTCAAAATAGACACAGGATACAACCTGCTTTTGGGAAGACCGTGGATTCATATGGCCGGAGCCGTCCCCTCCACTCTTCACCAACAACTTAAATACATTATAAACAATAGCCTAGTCACTATCGATGCTGAGCCGGAATGTCCTAAACAAGGTGACATACCACTCATCAGCTTCAATTCAGAAGTTGAACCGGTCAGTTTTCATGCCCTGGAGGTGAGCAACACTCACTACCATCCTGTTGGGGCGCCACCTCTCATACCCCAGATTTCTGCCGGAGTAATGTCGGCCACTCAAGAAATGATGACATTGGGTTATCAACCTGGACAAGGGTTGGGCAAAGATCATCAGGGCATCAAGCGCCCCATTCAGGTTCCCAGTCAAACAGGGACAGCCGGACTAGGCTATACTGCTAGTTCCAGTCACAGGAATCCTCATAAGCACAAGCAGATTCCTTCAGCTTCAGTCGTACGTCGATTATCTCTACCTACAGTTCCTGAGCCTGTACGGTCTCCGGTAAAGGTGCCTACCCATGTAATGGCTATGTTATTTCCTAAACCGATACCGGTAAATGGAAAAAAAGTCTTAGTTTTGAATCCGAAAGAGGAAGAAAAGAAACGAAAATGTAAACAAGACATCGCCAGGATGATGTCAAACATACACATCATTTTTCATAATGAGCACACAAATAGATACACCCCTGACGATAATTGTCCAGACGTAATGGTCATCATTCGGGAAAAGGAGGACGATGACAACCCCTCTAACATTGCAGTCCATCAGGACTTCACCCTTGGCAATTGGAGCAGCACTCCTTTCATTGGTCGACAAGGGTAAAACGGATAGAAACTCCCTCTGCCCTGTAGATAATAATAATTGCTTACTTTTCTGTACAGTATTAGCAGTTGATTTATCAGTACATGCTAACACTTTATATGATTGAACAGTTCCATATATTAAGTGAAGACATATTTTGTTTTAGGACTCTGAATTTAGATGTGCCTATACTTACTGATAAGGTGCCTTTTCTCCACAAGGATTGTAACTTTGATGAAAAGTTGGACTCAGACTTGATGGAAATACAAGAGGACATTGAGATACCTCAAGAGATCAAAGAATGGGTCGAAGACAAACCTAAACCCAACCTTGATCAAACCACCTCCTTCAATCTCGAAACCTTAGAAAGCCCTAAACTAATCTAGATTGGTACAGACCTCACTCCAAACCAAAGGAATGACATGGTTACACTATTAACCCAATTCCAGGATGTGTTTGCGTGGTCTCATGAAGACATGGTGGGTTTGTCCACTGACATTATCATCCATCGCCTCCCCATCAAAGAGGGATTCAAGCCAGTCAGGCAGAAGCTCAGGCGATTAAAACCTGAGTGGAGTTTAAAGGTTAAAGAAGAAATTGTGAAACAAAATCAAGCAGGCATCATCATGGTGTCTACATACCCTGAATGGCTATCGAACATAGTCCCCGTGCCTAAACAGGAGGAAAGGTGCGAGTTTGCATGAATTATCAGGACCTGAATAAATCTTACCTTAAAGATAGCTTTCCCGTGCCAATTATCCACATTCTCATTGATAATACGGCTCAATACGACATGTACTCCTTTATTGATTGCTTCGCGTGGTACCATCAAATCATGGTTGCTGAAGAGGATCATGAGAAAACTGCATTCATCACGCCTTGGGGAACCTTTAGCTATAGACGGTTGTCATTCGGCCTCATCAATGCTGGAGCTACCTACCAGCGAGCCATGATGGCCCTTTTCCACGATTTAATGTACAAGGAGATAGAGATCTATGTGGACGACATCATTGTCAAGTCCCGAAGGGAGGAAGACCACCTAGACCATCTCAGAAAGCTCTTCAACAGGTTGCGTAAGTATAACTTGAAGTTGAATTCAGCCAAGTGTGCCTTTGGCATTAAATCAGGTAAGTTGCTAGGATTTCTAGTCAGCCACAAGGGGATTGAGCTGGAACCTACAAAAATCCAGGCCATCACGGAAATGACCATTCCTTAGATAGAGAAGGAGATACGGGGATTTTTGGGAAGAATCAACTTCATCAGTAGGTTCATTTCTCAACTCACAACAACCTGTGAGCCTATTTTCAAGTTGTTAAGGAAGAACTCCTCAATGAAGTGGAATGATGAGTCCCAGAAGGCCTTTCTTACAATCAAAGAGTAGCTAGTCAAAGCTCCTATTTTGGTACCACCCAGGGATGATGTTCCCCTGTTCATGTACCTGTCCATAAGTGACAATGCCATGGGCTACATGCTGGGACAGAAAGACAATAGAGGCCAAGAGCGAGCTATCTATTACCTCAGTAAAAGATTCAGCAGCAGTGAACACAAGTAAACTCTGATTGAGAAGACTTGTTGTGCTTTAGCATGGGCTTCCATGAGGTTACAACATTACCTCCATGGTCATACAACCCATCTCATATCCCGCGTGGATCCTCTCAAGTACGTGTTCAATAAACCCATGTTGAAATGTCGATTGTCCAGATGGTAGTTGATCCTACAATAATTTGACATCGTCTACGTGACGCAGAAGTCCATTAAAGGACAAGGAATTGTGGATCAATTGGCCGCCGTGCCTTTAGGGGATTTCAAACCCTTGTAAACATATTTCCCCGATGAAGGGGTAACGACAGTTCAGCAACACCATCAGTATGATGCACGCCAAATATGGAAGATGTATTTTGATGGAGCTATAAACATAGAAGGTTCTGAAGCGGGAGCAGTTCTAGCATCTGTTACGGGGAAGCAGCATCCCGTCGCCGTCAAATTGCAGTTTGCCAACACCAATAACACGACTGAGTATGAAAGCTGTATCATGGGGCTAAAACTTTCCCAATCAATGGGCATCAGAAGGTTAACTGTCTTTGGAGATTCCGAGTTGATAATCAGAAAAACCACATGAATCTATCACACCAAAGGTCTACATTTTCTGCCTTACCATCGGCAGGTTATACAGATGGCTTCGGAGTTTGAAGAAATATCCTTCCTCCATATTCCTCGAAATAGGAATGATTTTGTGGTTGCGCTAGCAACCTTGGCCTCCTTGATCAACATACATGACAAGGAAAACATACCAATCCTCACAGTTGCCCAACAAAAGGCACCAACCTATGGGAATTACGTTGGAAAAGTATCGGATGAGCTACCTCCCATCCAACACCCTTGGTATCAGCATATCAAGGAGTACTTACAAGAAGGATCTACACCCGCTAAGGCGAGCCCAACTGAAAGAAGGCAGATCCATCAACTGACTATGAAGTTCTACCTGAGCAGAGATGCACTCTACAAAAGAGATACAAGATTAGGTCTCCTCAGATATCTGGACAAGGACCAAGCTCAGAGGCTCATGGATGAGATCCATGGTGGAGTATGTGGCCCACACATGAGCGACCCTTTACTTGTAAAGAAAATCCTCAGAACAGGACATTACTGGCTCTCTCTCTCTCAAGGCTGATTGAGAGGATCACGTCAGGAGATGTTATCAGTGCCAAATTCATGGGAATGCTATCCACGCCCCTTCAAGGGAGCTCCACAATCTAGTTCACTCTGGCCCTTCTCAATATGGGGAATGGACGTGATCGGGCCCATCGAGCCCAAAGCCAATAATGGGCATCAGTTTATCTTCACCATGATCGACTACTTCACCAAGTGGGTAGAAGCAGCCTCCTTCCCTAGGGTTACCAAAGAAGTCATTATTGCTTTCATCAGAAACAATGTCATTTGTTGATATGGACAACCAGAGGTAATTGTATCAGACAATGCTAAGAACCTCAACAATAGAATGATGGAGAAATTGTGCAGTAATTTCCACATCAAACATCTTAACTCTGTCATCAAAGGATGGCCTGACTTATTGCCTCTGACTCTGTTAGCCTATAGAACATCAATGCGCACTTCCACTGGGGCAACACCCTATGCATTAACCTATAGGATGGAAGCAGTGCTCCCCATAGAAGTGGAAATGGAATCTCTTAGAGTGTTGATAGACGCTCAGCTGGATGAAGACCAATGGGTACAAGATAGGTATCACCAATTTTCTTTAATAGACGAAAGGCGTGCCGCTGTTATCTTCTACGGTCAGTTATATCAACAAAGGATCGCCAGGTCCTACAACAGAAAAGTCTGGCTAAGGCAGTTTAAACAAAATGACTTGGTTTTGAAGAAGATCATTGACAACCAAGATCAATCTAAGGGAAAATTCACCCCGAACTGGGAAGGCCCATTTATTGTCAAGGAGATATTGACAGGGGGTGCTCTCAGTTTACAGGAAATGGATGGCGATGAATTTCCACAGCTCATCAATGCAGACACCATGAAACGGTACTATGTCTGATGTTACCATCAAGCAAACATCCTGGTTTTTGATCACCAGATCCCCAGTCATTTCAGGTTTTCTAACCCTTTACTACATATAACTTTTCTTTATATTTATCTGCCCCATTAGGGACAAACACACTTTTCTAACCAGCAGCCTGGTTTCGAATCACCAGATCCTTTTTCTCCACTTGGTTTTGAACCCTTACTTAACTCCAGTTATCCTACTAGGGATTGAACCTTTCACACCCACAGTTTTACCCCACTAGGGATAAGACTTTTCACACTCGCAGTTTGTCCTGTACATGGGATTAAACTTTCTAACCCGTAGTTTGTCCTGTACATGGGATTAAACTTTCTCACCCGTAGTTTGTCCTGAACATGGGATCAAACTTTTCATTGGCTGCAAATCGTCCTGAACATGTGGAGAACTACGTCGACCTGATCGCCTTGATATACGGGAGTACGTAGGCAACCATATTTTATATGGTCCGATCGTAATAAAA
Organism: Panax notoginseng; assembly: GCA_016801055.1. NCBI lineage: Eukaryota > Viridiplantae > Streptophyta > Magnoliopsida > Apiales > Araliaceae > Panax > Panax notoginseng. The sequence goes on from CM029014.1 coordinate 193,056,174, forward strand.
CAAAAATAACAAAAATATTTCTACACCCTTCTCAAAAAACAAAAACAACAAAAACATCTCTACACCCTTTTTACCACCATACATCGTTGAACCTCTTACACCAGTTTCGAACTACGCAGACCTGATCTCCTCTTCAATAGGAGTATGTAGGCAGCCATTCATGGTTCAGTCTTACCCCCTACCAAAACACAAAAAATTGTTAACGGTATTGGGATCATCCTTCAATCCATCACACTTCATTGGCTTCAGACCAAAGGGATGGAACAACCTGACCTCCCTATGTAAACGGGAGAGTCGGTGACCATCTAAGCTGCGGTTGACTCCTCAAAGAGAAATACTAATCCATAAGAGATGGAACTAACTGGGCTCCCCCATACAAAGGAGTACTGGCAACCATCTGTGGTGCGGTCAACCTCAGAGAGGAAAGCCACACTCCTCTCGACATCTACATTCAGAAACCAGTCCCAAGACACCAAAGATGGTAGGAAATACATACAGATCAACGATCCATTCTAAAAAATCCAGAGACATCTCAATGTCCATCCATCAAGGAGGAATTCAGAATACATCAAGATCACAAGCCCTGAAGAAATAGGAAAATATTAAGCAAGTAACATGGCATAACTAAAAGGGAAGTGAATTAAAAAAATGTTTCCCTGCTATATAATGTTGTTTGATATATACAATATGAATTGTACATGATAAAATGGCTGAGCTAGTCTGTGCAGGAAAATACAAGCCCATGTACAAATCAGTGTATATGCGAGCTATTAAGCCCAACATGACATCTCTCTCAGAAGGAGGAGGTAACGCTGTGGTCTCCTGCACAAGGGTATCCACACGAGCTAACAGATCTACAGCCATCTGCATGGTGACACCGTGCTTATCAATATATGCACTCATCTCTTTAATCATGCCAGTAGTAAGGGACCTCACTGTGGTACTATCTGTAACGGCTATATCCTGGGCAAATATAGCGCTATCCCGCTCAACTATCACGACATCTCTGGCTGATCAGGCCTCATCTTGCTCCTCAATAGCGGCATCCTTATGTGCTAATGCCTCGTCTCTCTCTAATAGAGTGGCATCTCTCCCATCAAGAGCTGTCAACATCAGGGCTCTAGCCTGATCCCTCTCAAAGGTCATCAGATGAAGACTCTACTCGAAGTACTGTGCTGAATGCAGGATCACGACAGTGCTAGTACTGGGAGAATCTACAAGAGCTGCTGGCAACCCAGTGAATGGCTCCTCCTCGGTATGTGAACCAATTTCCTCCATGGGCTCTCCACCATCTAAATTAATACTCGGCACTGTGGATACTACCTCATCCGATGAAGTCTTTGTCTCCATTCATGCAGAATACTCTGACGAACAGTCCGGATGGCTAATAGAAAAATTAGCTGTCTCACGTTGATCCCAATAAGCATACACCCGGGATCGGTCCTCTGCTGATAAGTGGTGAGAAGCTAAACGCTGACCTAACGCCCCATCAAAAGGATGGAAGTCTTGGAACTGGTCAAACTGTGACATCACAACCAGTGGGTGGTAGGTATTCATGCCCTTCAAACCAGCCAGAGGGAGATAATTCATGCTCGAAGAGTGAGTAATGAAGCTATAGGGTGAGCTGATCCTTTTGCACGGCAAGATGCTAAACAGATCTCTGATCCCTGCCAAGAATACAGACCAAGACATAGTATCTGTACACTCCGATGGCTGAAAGGAGTAAGACATAGCTATATCATGGGTAAATCAGTACCTGTGTCGGCAGAAAGTGCCAATCGGTCTCAAGTGTGACATAAACCACACGTATAACATGACCGAGCTATCTGTAAATACTCCTGCAGGATAGGTGCTACAAAATGTGGCCGACATCAACATCTCAGCCACGATCATCGGGATGATGGTATGACCCTCCCTGAGAGCTCTCACTGCCATTATGGCCCTTATGTCCAACTCATCCATATACTATGGCATGTACATATATGCCACTACACAAATCACGAATACATCCACTCTGGCCACATGCCACTGATCCTCTGATGTCGTAAAATCCCCGGAGTATCGAGCATAGCTGTCCAATGAGCCAAATCTGTCTATCAGGAAACGTTGGGGCAATACATGGATGGATGTAATCTCATCCTCTACTACTCTACACCGTAACTCGGTGAGGGTCATGAATTGTCGGCGCATATCTCTGACAGCCATATGAGCGTAAGGTTTGTCTAAAGGTAAAGCCATCAACCGCTCGTACTCCTCCAATGTAGGAGTCAACTCCTGGGCACCAAATCGAAAAACTTATCTCTCCGGTATCCAATGCTCTAGCATACCCTCTACAAAGCTTGCGGGAACCTGAAACATCAAGAAGGTCATGGAATGCTGTAATAGCTTATCTACAGTCACCCTATCTGGAGGGTGACATACTATCATACTAGGATCTTAGACGGGATGCCACCAATACTGGTGGGGAATGATCTATGCAACTGGCTGTCGAAGAAGACATCTGTGTGGGCCGTATTATAAGACCATCTAGGGGTCAATGCTGAATATCTCTGGACATACATACATATGTATAACATGATAAATGCATGACAGATAATAGATGGCAATATGATGTAGGGAATGGAAAACAGTATATACATTCCTAAGTACATCATCATCTACATACATCATCTCTGTACAACTAAAAATACAAGAAAATGGGGCACACACACCCTATTACTAACAGAGGCCTATCAAAAGATATAGTAAAAATGGGGCACAGCCACCCAATATCTAACAGAAGCCTATCAAAAGAGATAACAAGAATACACATCAGAAGAAGATAATGGTGTCAATATCTACATCATCAATCATGTCCACCTGATGTAACTCCTCCTGAGTCACTGAATCTCTATTAACAGGGATGGCAGGCCTATATAAGGGAGGATCTGCACTGATAAAGCCATATGGGTCACCTGAGGGGCCAGCACCTGAGCTGGAAGGATCAAAAGTATCTGTCTCTGAAGGATCTCTACCCAAGTGCCGGATGAAAAAATGTGCTCAGTCCAACTGTCAGGTCAAACGATCAATCTATGTCAAATAAGTCAGATCTCGAACACAGGTCAGCCAATCCGTCATCATCACGGATCCAGGAACCATATCCCCCATAAACTGAGTGGCGCAGGTCTGGGCTCCAATGGTACGAGGGGACCACCAGTGATGAAATGTATCCTAAGTATGTGAACCCTCTAATAAAGTATATCCGTTAATCCCCATTAATGGGATGTCATCGACGGGTGACTGCAACACAGGCCAATAACGTCTGGCAGAAGGCAAGATCGGTACACGAATCTCTCTTGTGGTGCTGCTAATAGCACGCTCTCCTAAATAAAGCTCCCATCCTCCATCCGTGAAGAGAGGAATCCTACAGGTGGATATCACGTGCTCGACACCAGTCGGGAATCCATCCTCAAATCCAATAGTCAAATATTCCCCAGAATAGGAAACACAAGTGATGACATCAGCTGTTAAAAGCTCCAACAGTAAGCGACAATGGGTGAAACCCTCTGCTATAAGAACCTGCGCCAATATAGAGTGATGCCATCGCCGTCCTCGTGGATAGGTATCTAAACCTAACACACTCACATGACCCAAACATGGAAGCCTCTCATAGGCTTAAAACTGCCAACACAAAGGTAAAACACCTACTGTCAGTGAACACTCTTAACCTGTACACGGGAAATCAAAAGAGAAATATCCACCAGTAGAAATGGGCAAAATCCTAGCCAAGCCTCGGTCAAGCCCTGCGAACGCATGCACATTCCCTTGAGGAAATAGGCAAAAGTGTAGGAACCTCAATCATACTCTCCAATACGGTCCACCTCTCGCGTGGCGCTGATCAAAGCGAATGACAACGTAGAAGAGTTATCAGCTATGAAACAATCCCTGATAATAACCAGGAATAATCGCTGAAGAATACAAATCCTGACTCTCACGTCAGCGAGCATGGGCTCACTCAACAGCCCACTCATAGCATCTATGCTCAAAGGACCCATACGAATGGTCTTACCCTTGAGCGCCTCAGTCAAAACTCCCAACAAAGATCTAACGGCAGTCGGGGTAATATTCACCGTACATGGCACTGGTGCCCCTCTAAACTCCATACTAGTGATAAATCGCCAATCCATCGGCGTCATCATCACCTCACAATCCAATAAATGGAAAGACTGAGTCTGGTAAAACCAGCGATCAGACAATGCCTGAGGTAACCCTAGGGACCCCAGCGGGGGTGTCACACATTTTTATTTGTTGAAGCACAGATCCCCGATGGGGGTGTCATGCATTTTCATCTATTGAAGCATAGATCCCCGGCGGGGGTGTCACGTATTTTCATCTATTGAAGCACAGATCCCCGGCGGGGGTGTCACATATTTTCATCTATTGAAGCACATATCCCTGGCGGGGGTGTCACACATTTTCATCTGTTGAAGTATAGATCCCCGGTGGGGGAGTTACGCATTTTCATCCTTTGATGTGTATGTCAATGAAGGTCAAGCAACCTTGACATTACTTCAGCCGATGGCAAGTAAACCCATCGAAGCATCGAAGTCATCCGATGAGTTCATCCGTTGATGCACACGTCAACAAAGGTCAAGCAGCCTTGACATTATCCCCAGCAGGGATTTCATCCGTTGATGTATCTTTCAGCGAGGATCAGGCAATCCTGACAACACAGACTGTTGGCAGTAACTCTGACAGAGCATCCTCATTGGGGAGGACCGATGATGGAATATGTTATACACATCCTCAACAGACAAAACACATCCCCACATAATCTCTTGTACATGAGAGATACATCTTCAGTGAAAGTCTGTACCAAGGATTAAGGGCTTTGGTGGTAATCCCAACGTTAACATCCTAAAAGTTCATGGAAACTTTGGATTACACATCCAAATAGTTTATCAGGGTGGTTATGAATAACCCTACTCCCGGTAGAAGTCAAGGGGAGCCGACAATCATCCCACCATGGTTGGAGAATAATCCAACAAACCACATACATTTGCATCATGCTGCTGTACATTGCATCATGATTATCTTATTATATTTTAAGTGTCTAGTACTCTTTATCCTATCCATGCCATTGCATTGCATGAATATGATAAGGAGGGGCATCTGTAGACACTCAAAATTTTCTGCATACCTGTTACTAACATTGCAGGAGGGCAGAATCGTTTTTCAGAGATAACCCTAGAAGACAGCTCAGTTTAATCCAGGAGACAACCTTGGGATATTCAGTTATTACTATCTCGAAGATAACCCCGAGACATCCAGCTTAATCCCGAAAATAACACCGGGAGTTTCAGTTTCAACCTTGAAAATAACCCCGAGGAATGCAGTTCAAATGCCGAAAATCACACCAGAGAAGACCGTTTTATCTCAGAGATAACCTTGAGATACTCAGTCTTAGTCCCAAAAACCACACCAATAAAGATAGTAACAACCTCGGAGACAACCCCGAGGCATGCAGTTGCAGTTCCAGAGATAACCCCGAAAATGCTTATTTTAAACTCATGCTATTAGCTTCAACACTCGGCGATAACCCCGAGGCATTCATTTCTCGAGCCCAGAGATAACCCTGGGAAGTCAGGCACACCTCAGAGACAACCCTGAGGATGGTCAACACTTGCAGCAGTCCAATCTTAAAGATAACCTTGAGCAACGACCGCTAAAATAACTCAAATCAGAGACAACCTTGGTGAGGGGCAGGATCGTCATTTTGCCATCCCACATTATGCCATCTCAATAACATTCAAACATGCATTCTATACAGACATGTCCTACAAGCCAAGGAGTTCCAATCCTGAGTGACTACTGTACAAGATAGCACACCGGATAGAAGTTGAAGCCTGAAGACCAAGGGCATGGTCCCATCTTCTTGACTTCGTATAACCTCTAATCCCATGTCATTGTACAGCTCTCGACAACAGCATGCCATAAAATGTCTTATACACTTCGATCGGATGCCCGAATTGAAGTTCTAAAAGTTTGAACAGACAACACATTGCACGCATACACATACTTCGAGATGGCGGGACCCGCGAAACTCGGGGCACCCCGAGCAACCGTAGGTACACCTGTGGCTCCCCCCTCTATAAATAGAGGGCTTGGGGCAGCTATTTTATAAAGAAAAAAGGCAAGGAAGCCCTGTCTAATTTGCTCTGTACACACCCTAAACTGAGTGTTTTCTAATTTTAAACACTTGTGAGCTTCTATATTGTTATATTTTTACCATCGGGAGCCGAGTGTTCGTCCATTTAAAGTCATTAAAATCTTTTTTGGCAGTCCACTATAAGCCTTCTTACACTTTCTAAAGCCTTTCTCCACTACTGTGCACACAGAGTTCTTCACGTTGAGAGTCGTGTAGCGTGTGTATGCCCGAACTTCGGTCCGTGGCTTTTATTTCTTTTTGTATATATATATATATATATATATATATATATATATATATATATATATATATAAGCAAATAAATATGGATTGAGTTAGGCTCATTGAGCCTAGACTCACGTAAGCGTTTATTTGCTTATATATATATATATATATATATATATATATATATATATATATATATATATATAAAACTGTTGTTGAACTTTGTTCGATGAGCCTGGATTTACATCCGGAGCATTTACTGTTTTTATATATATATAAATACTTAAATATATATGTTGTTACTATCAAACTCTGTTTGATTGAGCCTGGATTTCACATCCGGTGCGTTTACCGCTTATATATATATATATATATATATATATATATATATATATATATATATACATTTCAGTCTGGCTTGGAGTTTACTTCGTAGCCTTTTACCGCTTTATTTACATTTCTGTCAGGCCTGGAGTTTACTTCGTGGCCTTTTACAGCTTCATTTATATTTTGTCCCGCTTGGAGTTTACTTCGTGGCGGTTGGTCGTTTTATTGCTTTATTTATATTTTTCAATCCCCCATGGAGGTGCTTTGTGGTGGTTGATTGGTTTTTACTGCTTTATTTACATTTACAATCCCCCATGGAGGTGCTTCGTGGCGGTTGATTGGTTTTTACTGCTTTATTTACATTTGTAATCCCCCATGGAGGTGCTTCGTGGTGGTTGACTATCTGCACACACACATACACACACACACACACACACACACACATATATATATATATATATATATATATATATATATATATATATATATATAAGCAATCAAGTCGAGCACCTAATAAAATAGAAGTATCAAAGGCCTCAATTACTATTGAGCACAAGGGTTTGAAAACTTCTTTTTATAAAACATCACTGCTATATCTTTCTAAAACTGAATTCTATACAAAATGCAAACCCTTTGTATATAGGTGCGAACGAGGCATAGCACTACTTCCAGATAATTGCACATTGATCCACATACATACACACACACACACACACACATTCATATAACAATTTCTTAAAAAGTGGCGGTCACCGTGGCAACACGGATGTCAGGGGGTGCCTAACACCTTTCCCCCGCATCACCAAGTCCCCGGATCTTAATGAATCTCGGTTTCACAGATCCGTTTAGCAGTGTCACATCACTGGGTCACTGTGCAAACCTTTTCTCGGTTGTGTTGGTACAACCATTTAAAAAATCAACTGGCGACTCTTACAGTCCAATCGTCGACATATACATGTCAGACCTTTTCACAACTTATTTTTTCAAACAAATCTCACCTAACATGAGAACACCAAAAAATAAGAACAGAAAAGGGACAAATAAAAATCCCGACGTCGACACATTGCAATCCTAAAAATGGAATTAGTTCATAAGCATGGTACTAATACACATTTTTAACACATTCAACATGCTCATTACTGTACAAATAAATGAATGATTTGGAATAAGAAAACTTCTGTTGTGAAGTTTTCTGTCTCCAACTCTTCTCTTCTCTGTGTAGCTTCTAAGCTGTGTAGGATGCAATAACTTTTCCTTCCTTGAAGCACAACTTTTTTCTCTTCTAAAACTAATTAAAGCTGTAATAAATCCTATTCTACGCTGTATTTCTCTCTGATGGCGGCTCTGTGTCTGAATATCTTTACTTCCCCTCATTTAGGTCAGTAATAGCAAGTCACTTCCTGGACACCGGAGGTGGCGCTGCAACGCGAAGAATACACTGTTGGATGGCGTTGCGACGCCGTGTAGGCTTTAAAAACATCGGAGGCCGCGCTGCAGCGCCAGCTTACAAGGGAGCTGTGCCACTGCAACGCCATGTGATGTCAGCCTGCATTCCTACCTAGCGCTGCAGCGCCAAGCTACGGCCTGGTGATGGCACTGCGGCGCCAGGAAGTAAAAATTGACCATTTTGCCCCTTTAAGCTGGAAATGACCTAATGAGCCCTACATCATAGAGATTAAATATAATAACAACAATATATATATATATATATATATATATATATATATATATATATATATATATATAGCTAAACAAATAACAGAAAACATGCAACATCTTAAGCCACAAAGGATCTGATTCGCGGATATAAATTCCACTCATCAAATAGAGTCCAACATAAATATGGCAACCAAAATAGACTCTCTTAACAGTATGAACCAACTTCTTCTACATAACCAAAATCTCATGATAGAAAAATTAGATGACATGCAATTGTCCTTGCATTCTGTTAAGAATATGTTTTGTTTTATGATGGAGAACAATACACTATTAATGGGTCCATATCAATTTACTGCAAGCACAAGTGCTGAACTAGTTGACTATGTGGCACAACTATTTCCAGATGAAAATCTTCCAGATACTACTCAATATTTCTCTCCTCTTAATCTGGATGACATCTAACTATTTAAAATATTTGTACTATTACTAACTATTTTTGGATGACTGTAACTAACTAAATACTAACTACTACTAGGACAACTTATAATATTTTTATGAATGCTATACTTATTACTAACTCTTTTGCAGGAAAAATAGACTAACCTTTTCTGCAGGTTTAGTTTTTCTCCCCGTCATTTTTTATGATGACAAAGGGGGGGGGGGAAGAAAAATATTACATTAACTGTTCCTATAACTGTTATGAGATGTCATATAAACTGCTAAACTGTTTTATAACTCTTATGACTTAAATATACTAATTTGAAATATTCATAATGTGAGGGGGAACTTCATAATTTTAGGGGGAGAACCTTAATAGAAAATATTTTTATAATTGTCTTCATCAAAAAAGGGAAAGATTGATAGGTCTCCAAGTTTTTAGTATTTTGATGATAACAATTATTGGTAATATAATCTTCTCCGTAAGTTTATAATTTAATCATTTTGTATTTTATATTATTTATTTTAAGACTATTTTCTATATTTGAATTAATTTTTATTGACCTTGATAATTTAAATATCAAGTGTTAAATAAATCAATTCATATAAAAATTTCAAAGGCAAGGAGATCCTATTTTCTTTCAAACTCACAAAACAAAACTGGGCAAAAAGATTTTTATTGCATATATATATATATATATATATATATATATATATATAGTATTACATATATACATATATAACTGTGTGTGTGTGCAAAGCATGAGGTGACCATCTTTTTGGGACAAAGGAATTGGCCACATGGAAAAATTGAATGTGCTTAATCATTTATTAGTTTGACCAAATCTTAGTAAGTTTGAAATTCAACTCATGCCTTGACCAGCATTTTGGCAATCTGTGTGTTATGGTATTATCCGAACCATTAAAATTGAACTGAAGCAATCTCATCCATTGATTTCAAAAATAGATTTCAAAATTATCATTTTGTCCCCGACCTCAAAATTCTATAAATAGGGAGTCATTCATTCATTTGGTTTTTGCCAATTCAAGTGAAAAGAAAAGCTTACTCTCCTTGTCAATATACTTTCTCTCTAAAGCCTTATATCTCTTCTTACCAAAGTTTTAATTATTTGAGAAGAGAAAAATTAGTCCAAGTAATTGAGATAAGTCATTTGATTTAACTTAGTTGGATTATCTCTTGCTTACTTATATTTATAGATACATGAATATAAATTGTTATACACAATTTTATATATCTATATTTCATCTATTTATCAAATAAAAAGTTATACTTAAATGCCGAAAGGCTACGGAGATATTCCTCTAAGGTGAGGAAATCGAACCGTACGATTCCTTATAGTACTAAGTAACTTTTTATTGATATTATTTATATAAATATTGTAAAATAGATATACACTTGATAGTTCAAAACGACACTGAAATATTCTTCCAAAAAGAGTGAATTATCCGAACCGGATTTGAAAATCTAAGTGATATATCGAAAATATTTATATAAATATCAATTGTGAAATTATAAATCATGTCATACTTAGACGCCGAAAGGCTACGGAGATATTCCTCTTAAGTGAGGGAATTGAACTGTACGATTCCTTATAGTACTAAGTGACTTTATTTATAAATCATATAATAGATAAAATATTATTATATATTATCTGAGTTAAACTAATATACTTGTTATATCAAGTAATGCTTAACAAATTAAATTGTTATACTAGATAATTATCATTTAAATTGATTTATTTATTTAATCACAAGTATTTGAACACAAATTTATTCATATAATACTTGTTAGAGAATATCTTAAAAATAGATCTATTTTAATCCATAAAAAACACTCTTTATTATAAAGATTAAATAATTCTTTATAAAGTTGCATTAAAATTATTTATCTGCTTATACAGAAGAACTTTCTTAATTACACTTAAATTAATCTATTTGCTTATTCCAGAAGTCCTTTTCATAAAAGTTAATTAAACTTTTATAAAAGTACATAATTTATATATATGCTTACAAAGAAGTATACTTTCTCAAGTATAAAAGTCTTTGAACTTTTATAAATATATTTGCTCTTTAATTGATATCTGCCTATTTGAGAAGTATCAATCTGTACTAAATTTTATCTGCTTATTTAAGAAGTAAATTGTTGTAAATTCTTTTGTAGAAAGGAAAAGGGCAGAGTCAGTTTATTTTATGTACCTGTGAGAAAAATAAGTAATTCTTCGACCAAGACCAGAGTCTTAGAGAGGTCAGCTATGTAATAACCCAATATTTTCAATATAAATTAAATAAGAAATTTTGCATATAATTTTTTTTATTTATCTTAATGATGAGAATAAGTGTCAAGTAATGTGCATGTATTTAGGTGATAAATAAAATTTATTTATTTCATGAATAATTTCAAATAATTTTATTTTAGAATTTTGATCATTATAAAATATATTCTTATAATAATTAATTTTATAGTAGAAATGTCTTTATTAATTATTTTTCATGAAAATATAATTTTTGTATTATTTAAATAATATAAGAAATGATTATTGAAATTATTATAATTATTATTTTATTATTATTATATGAATTTGTTCAGAATATTTAAGTTAAGTATTTTAGCTTAATTTTTGATGTTGTATACGAAGGATAAACCACATATGGAATCCAAACCCTAAATTTGGGTATTGATCAAGGGATGAGAATAATAATATAATATTGATTATATTTTGATTTTTTAGTGCTATAAATATGTACTGTAAATGTGTAGACTGATAATGGTTGGCCAAATATGGTAAATTATGTCATGACCCTTATATCATGTTATTAAACCCTAATTGTTAAACTCATTTATGAGTTCGAGACTGTGTAGTAATTGTGTATATGAATTTTACTGTGTATTGTAGAATTTCTGTAATTAGAAGAAACCCTAATTATTATTTGAAAGCCCTAATTTGCTAACATTAGAAACCCTAATTACTGTTTTAGTATATTATAATGATAATTAGGAAACCCTAATTATTAATTTAGAAACCCTAATAGTATTAAGGAACCCTAATTTTAAAAACCCTAATTTTCTATTAAAATCCTAATTTAATTAGTGTGTTTAAAATTAAAATTTTATTATACTTTAATTTTTAATTGTCCAAACCCTAGTAATTATTTGGGAAACTTTAAGATGTAAAATCTAGTGATTAAACCCTAGATTCAATAACATTGGACAAGAATACCCTTGAAATCAAAAATAATTACCAAAATACCCTTTTGTCCCATTAGTTGAATTATTGCTAGCCAAATCTTGTAAAATCTGGCCAGCCACCCTACCCTAGACCTGCCTATGAGCTATATTAACATCACATGATCAGCTATCCCATACATGCCATACATGATTTCTAGATTTAAGAGAGAGAAAGTGTTCATTTTTGGCCTAAATTGTTCACAAATTCATAGCCATATTCTCTGAAGATCAAACCCACGAAATTGTAGTGTTAGATCAGTCACAAAGCAAGCCCCACGAACACCAACATCAAATCAGAAGCAAGAAATCAAGAATCAAGGTGCAAAAATGTATAAAAGAACCCTAACTTAAAAATTCTGTGATTTTGTGTTAGATCTTATAATTGATTGTTAAAATATGTTAATTGTAGTCCATATAGATGATCTGGGTTGGTATTTGTTAGACCCATAACATCAAAGTGCTCAAAATTAAGTTTTTCAAAAATCTGGAAATTATAAAAATAAGGGTCTGACAGTGAATGTCAGTCCCCATAGATCTCAATCGGTTATGTATTTTTGTTTTTTTAATGTTTGATCTTGTAGTATGTTATATGGACTTTGCTCTGGACTTGAAATCAGTCTTAGATCATGTCCAGAACAAAAGTTATTGAAGGTCAAAGTCAGTTGACCGAGCATGACCAAGAGTTTCTGGGCAGCCCAGAAACTCAAGAACACTGTCTGACAACATTTTCTCAAGCCTATAACTGTCAGGTGTTACGTGTTTTGTTGATGTTATTGTATCTAATTTGTAGCCTATTAGTTATACTCCAGATCCATGCTTTTAACTCGCTCATACAATCAACAGATTGTAAGTAGTGGATGGTCAAAGTAACCTACTCGGCATTGACTTACATTTTCTGGGCAACCCAGAATCTGTTCTTCAGTGTCTGACAAGATGTTCCTTGTCCTAGATCTTGCATGATTTTGATGTTTAGATTGTATTAATGTATCTAGACTATACTCTGGTATGTGTGCTACATATATGTACTCATAACTCACCTAGATAACCAACAAAATGAACGTTATTTAAGGTCAAACTACCTTACTCGTTCATAGATGCGGTTTTCTGGAAAACCCAGAAACCGTATGAACAAGGTTTTCTGACAACATTTGATCGGTGGCTATCTGATGATTTTGGTGTAGTTAGGTTGAGCTGATGACTGATAAATATACCTTAACATGTATACTATAACCTTGAACAATTAGAACACCTTTACCAAGAACAGAACCTATATAAATTAAAGCCTCAAAAAGGACCCATGAAGCTGTCTGGGTTTCTGGAAAACCCAGAAGCTCTTACAGTGACTTTACAAGGCTAGATCTTGCATCTATGTTGCGTTATGACCATGATTAGTTGTTGAGTTGTGTAGTGTTACAACTCTACTACAGAACCATTACAAGACCCTGCCCAGAAACAACCTTACCAGCAAGTTATGGACAGTCAAACGTGGCACTATGAACACTGAATGTCAGTGTTTTTGGCCCTCAAGAATACCTAAGGCGACAGATTCTGTCGCCAAAGGGCTTTAGCGAAAGACATAATAAAATTAATTAATTTAATTTCTAAAAATCATTAAAAAATAGTAAATAAATTCTGAAAATTTCAAAAATAGTTTTAAAAATTATTTTAAGTTATAAAAATTAACTTTTAATAATTTGGCATATTTTTCATAAATATTAATATTTATTTAAAAATTATTGGAATTTAAATTATTTAATAAATGCATTAAATAAATTAATTAAAAATGATTTTATTGTATTAAAAATCATTTTAAGTAAATAATAAGGTATTTAATAATATTTTAAGTTATAAAACATAACTTTTAATATTTTAAGATAAGTTTCATTAATTATTAAATATTAATGATATTAGATTTATTTAGTAATTATATCAAATAAATTTATTAAAAATGATTTTAATATTATAAAAATTATTTTAAATAAAAATAAATAGTTTAAAAATATTTTAAGTTATAAAATATAACTTTTGATATTTAAAGGTAAATTTCATTAATAATTTAATATTAATGATATTAAGTTTATTTAATAATTATATTAAATAAATAGTTTCAAAAATGGTTTTATTGAATTAAAAATCATTTAAAAAGGAAATAAATGAATTAAAAATATTTTAAGTTATAATCAATGACTTTTAATATTTTGATAAATAATAAATTAATATTTTAATATTAATGGTAATTATTTAATAATGATTTTAAATGCTTTAAAAATCATTTAAGGGTAATATTAATACTTTAAAAATATTTTGAGTTATTATAAATAACTTTTAATATTTTGACAATGGTTTCATTAATAGTTTAATATTAATTAAATATTAATGATAATAGAATTAGTAATTATTTAAATCATTTAATAATGATTCTGTTGTTTGAAAATTCATGATAAATTATAATAAATATTTAAAAATTATTATAAGTCATTTTAAAAAGAATGTGACTGATATTTTCAGTTATTAAGTTACAGGATAGAGTTCTAGACTCGATAATTACCCGATAAAACCGTCGATACACCGAAATGTTTCAGAAATTGATCTGGACTTAGATAATTTGACTTAATAAGTGTTTATTTGTGATTCAATGGTTGTTAAACATAAGTGACAATGTGATTAGATAAGGTGCGGACTGCACTATGCAGTGCTATGTGTTACGATATATTATTCTAATCGAACGAATGATCTTCTTACTGATAGGTCACTGTATAAAAGATTAATCTAAGTTACGTTATTGTAAGCAGCAGCTCAGGCAAGTATCTAAAATATCCTTTACATTGTGCAAGTATCCTACCTTTGCATTTCCTTTATGCAATGGGCATGAGTAAGAATATTTCAGAATTATATTATTACAGTACAGATTATTAACTTTATACTATATACGCTCATTGATTATCAACATGTTAGTTTATGGTAATTCAGATATATATCTTCTGTTCGTTAATTTCTATAAATGGTTTATTACAAGTTCCCCACTTAGATATATATATATATATATATATATATATATATATATATATATATATGTGTGTGTGTGTGTGTGTGTGTGTGTGTGTGTGAATTATAGATTATTGTTGAACAAGACAAAACCTTTGATTTGGAACCAAGACAAGTATGAACATCCCAGAAACGGGAAAACTTTTTATGCACCCAAGGTGGACAGAGTGAACGATACTATCGTTCTGGCATGTAGTATTGATCAATACAGGGCATAACAGGCTGATCACCCCCCGTGCCCGTAAGTTATGACGATTTGTAGATGAATTTCTGCTAAACCTATTCGAAAATTAAAAACAATGTT
Organism: Panax notoginseng; assembly: GCA_016801055.1. Lineage (NCBI taxonomy): Eukaryota > Viridiplantae > Streptophyta > Magnoliopsida > Apiales > Araliaceae > Panax > Panax notoginseng. The sequence continues at coordinate 193,071,605 of CM029014.1, forward strand.
CATATTATGTCACCTAAACCCCAATTATAGTCATTACGTAATTTCAAAAATTTGATAAAGAGTTGTTATGTTATTATTATCGGTTCAGATTATTTCACAACTATTGACTTGTTGTAGAAGAGTAGTACAAAGAAAATATTTAACCCTTTCAGCTAATATTTATAATTTTTATTACTTGCTGGGCACTCAAATGCTCACTCTTACTTAAATTAAATGTTTTCAGTTTAGTATGGTCAACCAGAAGGTTCAGGCAAGAACAAGGGGAAAGGAAAGCTGTTCGAATAAGATTGCTAATATATGGTGTAATAATTATAGTTTATTAAGACAATGTTACTTATTATCTATGATGTAATGAATGATTAAAGGTCTCGTACCTGGGAGTAAACTTTGATGCATGTAAATAAAGTTTGAATGTTATATTATTGTTATTATTAGTATTATTCAGCTTATAGAAATGGTATCATGAAGCACCGAGTTCGGGTTTCAAGTATCCAAATTTGGGGGGCGTCACAGGTTGGTATCAAAGCTTTTGGGTTAGAAACCTTAGGTGGGATCGACCTTAGGCTATAACCTTAGGACAGAGGGAAACGTTTAAAATACAAATAACTCATATAGAGTTTAAAAAAGAGATGAATTAAATAATTTCATCGTTAAACAAAATAAAAGATAACTCTTATAAAACTATTGTTTGTTATGTGTATATACTATATGCTAATCAGGATAATTTATGTGTGTAGATGTCTGGTGAAAAAGGCTTGTTATATGCTTATAGCATGAAGGAGGATCAAATCCATACACCCGAGCTAATATCGAAGCCAATAGCTGAAATAGAGGCTCACAATGAAACCAACTCGGATGAGGTGGTGGTATTGGAAAACGTAGTACCAGACCCGGAGATGTTGGAGCTGATAGATAGTGATACAAACACTAAAGTTGAAGCTGATCAAGCATTAACAGAGGTGCAGGATCTGAGGAACAAAGTTTCTTCTCTGGAAAAGCTGTGGGAAATAGAAAAGCTGATAAATAGTCAACTGCGTCAGGCATTAATAGAAACAATGGAAGAACAAGATAAGCTTAAAATCCAAATTGACCAGATGGGAGCCTCAAGCAACACATCGCGTGCAGCTCCGAGTAAGAAGGGAAAAAGAAAGATAGAAGACCATGACATAGGAAAACCCGATAAGAAGAAAGGAAAAAAAATATGTTACCTTTGCGGCTATAAGGGACATACCACTCTGTATTATCCTGACTATAAACTAGGAGCATGTTTTATCTATGGGATAGAAGATCATCAGGCGAAAGGTTGTCCAAGAAAAAGGCATAGTAAATAGGTAGTATAGATTCTGTTGTGTAGGTCTGTTTAATGTAATAGAATGCTAAGTATGTCTGTGTAGTGTAATATTCCCAACTTTCGTATTAGTCAAGGCTGTAAATCCCAACTTTTGTAGTCACAAAGGGATAGCTGATGTTTAAAGCATTATGTGTTATGCTATGTAAAATATTCGTTGAATGAATATGAATCTAAGTTTGACTAATGAAAAAAGTTTAAAATATTAAACTTATGTGATAAGGTTTAGAAAGTAAGTTAAATTTATGATTTTATTTAATCAGATAATGCCGCTAAGACGTCGAACTCGAAACCAAAGGGCAGAAGAATCTGTCAACAACGTTGAGGGACAATAACAAGCAGACCCGATGCAGAACTTCGTAAATATGATAGCACAAGCTATGCAGCAAGGAATACCAGCCGCAGGGAACCAGCCAGACAATCGTTTGGAAAAATTTAAAGACTTCAAAGCAGTAGGACCACCAGAATTCAGGGGGTCAGCTGACCCTATAGAAGCCCAAACATGGATTAACGAGATAGAAAAGGCGTTCGTAATTGCTAGGGTAGATAAGGGGCAAAAGACCTCATTTGCTACTTATATGATGAAGGGGGAGGCTAACTTTTGGTGGGAGGCAAATTAAACGAGGGCAGGAGAAGGAGTAGTGACTTGGCCTAGGTTTAAAACTTTGTTTTTCGAAAACTACCTCTCAGCTAGAATACAGGCTAGGATGGAGGTAAAATTTCTGGAATTAAAGTAGGAGAACATGACTTTTGCGGAGTATGTCGCAAAGTTTAATGCGTTGGCTAGGTTCGCTCCGCATCAAGTTGATACGGAGGCTAGGAAGGGAAGAAGGTTTGAGCTGGGCTTAAAACCCTGGCTCTACAACAAGGTGGCAGTGTAAGACCCCAACTTTTATAAATAAAGATGAATTTTCTATAAATGTCAGTTTTGAATATTATAGAGTTAATTTGATATAATGTTATAGTTGTGGGTAATATTTATAAATTTTGCAAAGTACGCAAGTTGTTATATAATATTCGATTGGTCGGGGAATATTCGTTTTAACAGGGAATATTCGTACAACGACACAATCATTGGCGGACCCCACAACAGAATTATTGTCGGATTGAGAAAACGACAAAAATATTTTATTAAAAATAACGGCGGAAATTTTACCATTGTTACTGTTGAACTACTCGGTAGTAAAAGTACAGTAATACGTGTGGTTGCATAGTAGCACACGGTATTGATTATTAATGCTTATGTGAGAAGTCACTCAGTTTGATTCAATTATTGTCAGTTAATAATATGAATTATTTAGCGATAATGACGTTTTGTTTTATTCGTATTATTAACGTAATAAAACAGAAACATCTTTTTATATAAAACAGAATACTTTATTAAAGTTATTCTATAAATAGAATATATTATATTTTATTTAAAAGATTTTTCTTTAAATATGGACCGTCAGATTAAAGTAATCAATCTGGACCGTTCATGGATTAGTTACTATGCATTCTATTTTTCTATAAATAGCAGCTCATTCCTTCATTATTTCTTACGAATTCACTGAACTCTAGAGAGAGAAACTATAGAGAGAAACTATAGAGCGAGAGAAGAAGAGTATTCTGCTACTTAACTACTTCCTTATTTCAGCTCGTCTTTAAAACGGTAAGGGGTGTTATTCTTTCTTATTCATGAAGAGAACTGTTGTTATTCCATTTATTATTATTCTGTTGGAACATCCTGTCTGTGTGTTTTACACCGGACCTGGTTCCGTTTTTATTATTATTCTGTTGGAACATCCTGTCTGTGTGTTTTACACCGGACCTGGTTCCGTCTTGTTATTATTCTGTTGGAATATCCTGTCTGTGTGTTTTACACCGGACCTGGTTCCATTATTTATTATTCTGTCGGAATATCCTGTCTGTGTATTTTACACCGGACCTGGTTCCATTATTTATTATTCTGTCGGAATATCCTGTCTGTGCGTTTACGCCGGACCTGGTTCCATTATTTATTATTCTGTTGGAATAACCTGTCTGTGCGGTTTATCGCATGCATGGTGATTTCTTTTGTTATTCCATTCTTTATTATACTCAATTGGTTAAGTTTTGACTTCTATACTCCATGAAATTAGTGAAATATCCTTGATAATTGCGGTTCATCCAGTATCTTTTCATGAAAATATCCTTCTAAGTATTCTTGAATTTTACTCCACAAAGCAGTATCATGTTGACAATTTGGACGTTGTTAATTCTTGGATAAATTAATTCTTGAACTTGTTTTATTGAATTCTTATATCATTGTCATCATCCTCATGTTTATAAAATGTTGAAAGTCATCTGTGGCCTGTAGTGCATAGATGGACTTGGTATGATTATGACCAGGAATTATTCGGTATAATCATGACCGTAATGTTACAAATGATGTGGTAAAAGTCCTCATTGGCCCGTAGTGCATTGATGGACAGTTGTTGGCATGATCATGACCATTAATGAATATACGAATATCCTTGGCCGTAGTGTAGGGGTGATTCGATGATGTGGATTATTTTATTAAGCTGAGTCTCAGCGATCACAGTGTTGGAAAATCTTTTAAATCATAAAAGATAGTAGGGTTTATTTTTTACTTGACTCTTTTAATGGATTGCTTGTTTCGCTGCAGTTAAACTTGATGTCTATTATACTTTATCAGTTTAACATTGTTGAAGGCTAATGATAATTTATTCTGCATTATCTTAGTCATAATATTTCTTACTGGGCTAGTTGAGCTCACCCTTTCTTTCACTGTTCTCTTCAGGAAATGAGAACGTAGCTGGGGCAAGTCAGGGAACGGAGTGATGGTCCGAATGATAGTATTAGTTAGTAGTCCTCACTATTCTATGTAATGGTGTGTTAATAAATGTAATGAGGACTCCTTTTGAGTATGAATACTCTCTAGAAGATAATATTTGTATTCAAACTCACAGTTTATGTTTTGTCGTATTGTACACGACAGTTGTATTAGTAAGTTGTATTTGTATTTTGTACTATGTATCTGACGACCCAAGATGGGTGATGTATACCTAATTTTGGGGGCGTCACAGTTGGTATCAGAGCTTAGGGATATGATCCCTGGCTAAGATGTGAGAATAGAACTAGGAGGGGAGAGACGGGGAATTCCTTCGCTAGTCATACCTACCTAAGTTTATTTGCATGGTATTTAATTGGTCGGTTATAATATAAGGATAAAATATGACATATCAATTAATTTTTATTTTGTGGCAGTATCTGAAAATGGCATCTGAGAATGTTGAGAATAGCAATGGAGCACAGGCGACTGTTGATTCACCTCATATCAATAATCAGGATAATGTGCATCAGGAAGGTGACAATCCTCATGCAAACAACAACACTGACCAAATGATGAATGATCAAATGTTCAGAGGCTTTATGCAATTCATGCAACAACAGGTGAAAGCGGCTCCTGTCCACAACGTAGGTGGAAATACTGGAAACTCTCTAGCGTTTACCGCTAAACAGTTTAAGGAGCTGGGACCACCGGAGTTTAAGGGAGAACCCAAACCACTTGTAGCTGAAACATGGATAAAGCAGATCATCAAGATATTTGATGTCTTGGGTTGCTCCGAGGAGCAAAAGGTTTCCTTTGCCGCCTTTATGTTGCGAGGAGAGGCAGATTACTGGTGGGAATCGATAAAGCGTACTCAACCTGCCGCACTGAAGATATCCTGGGAGAAGTTTTAAGAGCTGTTTAACGACAAAAACTTTTCCGAGAGTATTCGTCACATGAAGGAGGTGGAGTTCATCAAATTGGAGCAGAATAATATGACTGTGTCGCAGTACGAGGCAAAATTTGCGGAGTTATCCCGGTTTGCGTCCCACCTGGTGGATAATGAAGAAAGAATGACGCGGATATTTTTAAGAGGTTTGAAGTCGGAGATACGTCAACATCTTGTTTCTCATAAATTGTGTTTGTATTCAGATGTTGTAAATAGGGCTCAGTTGGTGGAGCGCGATAACGAGACAACGCAACCAAAAGAGAGCAGCCGGCAAAATGATAATACCAGTGAGAGCAGTCATCGAAGCGGTGACAACAAGCGTGGAGGGAATCAACAGGCCAGAAATGGTAACCACTTCGGTGGTAATCAGGGCCAAAACAATAAGAATGGGCATTTCAAGAAGAGGAGATTCAACAATGATGGAAAGACGTCAGCACCAGTACCTGTCGTTAAGGAAGGAGAACGACCACCTATTATATGTTTCAAATGTGGAGGGGAGGGGAACATCAGTCCAAACTGCACGATGCCGTCCAAAGCATGTTATAATTGTGGAAGAGAAGGTCATTTAGCCCGATTTTGTCGTTTACCGAAGACAAATTCAGCTAGGATGGAGGCACCAAAGGCCGTCCTAGAAAAGTCAAAACCGGTTGTGCAAGGGAGAGCGTTTGTTGTGAACTCCCAGAAAGCAAGGAACCCGAATGAGGTCATCACGGGTAAGCTTATCATAAACTCTAACGAAGTCTATACTTTATTTGATACCGGTTCTACCCATTCTTTTATTTCTCCTACTTGCGCTCATCGATTAAATTTGATTCCGGGGAAATTAGACTTTGACTTAGCTGTTGAAACTCCATTGGGAGAAACCTTCATTACATCCACGGTTTATAAGTCTTGTTTGGTTCAAGTTGGTACCCACACATTACCTGTCGATCTGATTTCATTAAAAATACTTGCATTTGACGTGATTCTAGGGATTGATTGGTTAACTACTCATCATGCAAAAATTGATTGTTTTCGTAAGGTTGTTAGCTTTCATATTCCTAATCGACCTATTATGCGAATTCAAGCAACCAAACCATTAAAATCAATCACTGTCATCTTAAGCCATAAAGCTATTCGTTTATTGAAAAACGGATGTCAAGCTTTCTTAGCTCATGTCACAGATCTAAACAAAAATACGTCAGCTTTGAATGATATTTCTGTTGTTAATAAATTTCCTGACGTATTTCCCGAAGAACTTCCTGGCCTACCCCCAGAGCGTGAAATTGAATTTTGTATCGACCTTGAACCCGGTACAAAACCCATTTCCAAAGCCCCATATCGAATGGCTCCTATTGAACTTCAGGAGTTAAAGACCCAACTGCAGGAATTGTTAGACATTGGTTTTATTCGTCCTAGTACTTCTCCTTGGGGTGCTCCTGTTCTGTTCGTGAAGAAGAAAGATGGGAGTATGCGACTTTGTATTGATTATCGGGAGTTGAATCATGTCACCATCAAAAATAGGTACCCATTGCCACGTATTGATGACCTGTTTGACCAGTTGCAAGGAGCACAATTCTTTTCAAAGATCGATCTTCGTTCTGGATATCATCAGCTGAACGTTAGAACTGAGGATATTCCAAAGACTACCTTCAGAACTCGGTATGGGCATTATGAATTCTTAGTTATGTCTTTTGGATTGACTAATGCTCCTGCTGCCTTCATGGATATGATGAACAGGGTATTTCAGGAATATTTGGATCACTTTGTGGTCGTCTTTATCGATGACATCCTTGTTTATTCCAAAAGTCATGAAGATCATGAGCAACACTTGAGGCTGGTACTCCAAAAGCTTCGTGAATACAAACTTTATGCCAAGTTGAAGAAATGCGAGTTCTGGCTGGAAGAGGTAGCATTCCTTGGGCACGTAGTATCAAGTCGTGGAATATCTGTTGACCCGGCAAAGATTGAAGCTATTCAAAGCTGGGAGCAACCTAAATCAGTAACCGAAGTACGTAGCTTTCTCGGTCTAGCTGGTTATTATCGGAGATTCGTGGAAGGATTTTCTCGAATCGCTACTCCATTAACTCAGCTGACTCGGAAAGATACAAAGTTCGGTTGGAGCGAAGAATGTGAGCAGAGTTTTCAAGAACTCAAGAGGAGACTCATTTCAGCACCTGTTCTAACAATACCATCTGGCTCGTAGGGATTTGTCATCTATAGTGATGCTTCGAGCAAAGGGTTGGGATGCGTTCTCATGCAACATGGAAAAGTCATAGCCTATGCATCAAGACAACTCAAGGAATATGAGAGGAATTATCCTACTCATGATCTAGAGTTGGCAGCTATTATTTTTGCACTTAAAATTTGGAGGCATTACTTGTATGGGGAGAAGGTAGAGATCTTTACGGATCATAAAAGCCTCAAATATTTCTTCACTCAAAAGGAACTCAACATGCGACAACAACGTTGGCTTGAACTGTTGAAAGATTATGATCATACCATTCAATATCATCCTGGAAAAGCGAACGTGGTAGCTGACGCATTGAGTAGAAGATCATATGCAAGTACGAGTGCGATATTGTCAACACAAAGACCCATTTTGTGTGATTTGCAAAGGATGGAGATAGAGTTAAAGACTCCAGGGACCCATGTGATGATGGCGAATATACGAGTAGAACTGACTTTAATCGATAAAGTTTAAGCTGCTCAAGATACAGACCTGGAGCTGATGCGTATGAAGAAGAAAGTGCAAGAAGGTGCTATACCGGAAGCAAGAATCGATGAAGAAGGAATACTTCGAGTCAACTCCAGACTTTGTGTTCCTAACAACCCTGATTTAAAGTATGAAATCATGATGGAGGAGCACAACACACCGTTTGCAATCCATCCTGGAAGTACCAAAATGTATCATGATCTTCGTCATACATTTTGGTGGAGCAATATGAAGAGAGAGATAGCATTGTTTATCTCAAGGTGTCTAACTTGTCAACGAGTCAAAGCGGAGCATCAAGTACCAAAAGGTCCATTGCAACCACTTGAAATTCCAGAATGGAAGTGGGAGCACATTACCATGGATTTCGTTACCGGTCTTCCTAGGGTTTCTCAAGGTATTGATGCGATTTGGGTCATTGTTGATAGATTGACCAAGTCTGCTCATTTCTTACCGATACGAGAAACTTATACACTTGAACGTCTTGCTCGTATGTACATAAACGAGATTGTAAGACTGCATGGTATGCCAGTATCCATAGTTTCTGACTGAGACCCAAGATTCACTTCACTATTTTGGGTTAGTTTACAAAAAGCTATGGGCACGGAGTTACGATTTAGTTTAGCATATCATCCTCAAACGGACGGACAATCAGAGAGGACTATTCAAACTCTTGAAGATCTATTAAGACTCTGTGTCTTTGACTTCAAGGGAAGTTGGGACAAGTTCTTACCATTGGTGGAGTTTTCCTACAACAACAGTTATCAAGCAAGTATTGGCATGGCTCCATTCGAAGCATTGTATGGAAGAAAATGTCGTTCTCCAGTATGCTGGGATGAGGTGGGTGAAGCAACGTTGTTGGGACCGAAGTTGGTACGTATGACTACAGAAAAGATTCAAACGATCCGACAACGTATAAAAACCTCACAAGATCGACAAAAGAGTTATGCTGATCTTCATCGGAAGGACGTGGAATTTGATGTAGGAGATCATGTGTTCTTACGTGTTGCTCCATGGAAAGGAGTTACGTGATTTGGAAAGAGAGGAAAGCTCAATCCTCGATTCATCGGTCCATTTTTAATCCTCGATCGAGTAGGGACTGTGGCTTATAGACTCGCTTTACCGCCAAGTATGTCTCGTGTTCATAACGTTTTTCACATATCCATGTTACGCAAATATGTGGAAGACCCGAACCACATTATTGAGTTAGAACCGGACGAAATAGCGGAAGATTTGACGTATGAAGAAGTTCCTGTTCAAATCTTGGATAAGAAGGAACATATTCTACGCTCCAAGGTTATACCTCAAGTCAAAGTTTTGTGGAGAAACCACGATGTTGAGGAAATGACTTGGGAGTTAGAATCTGAAATGAAATCAAGGTATCCTTACCTCTTCGACATACCAGGTACGTACCCTAATTTCGAGGACGAAATTTCATAAGAAGGGGAGGTTGTAAGACCCCAACTTTTATAAATAAAGATGAATTTTCTATAAATGTCAGTTTTGAATATTATGGAGTTAATATGATATAATGTTATAGTTGTGGGTAATATTTATAAATTTTGCAAAGTACGCAAGTTGTTATATAATATTCGATTGGTCGGGGAATATTCGTTTTAACAGAGAATATTCGTACAACGACACAATCATTGGTGGACCCCACAACAGAATTATTGTCGGATTGAGAAAACGACAAAAATATTTTATTAAAAATAACGGCGAAAATTTTACCATTGTTACTGTTGAACTACTCGGTAGTAAAAGTACAGTAATACGTGTGGTTGCATAGTAGCACACGGTATTGATTATTAATGCTTATGTGAGAAGTCACTCAGTTTGATTCAATTATTGTCAGTTAATAATATGAATTATTTAGCGATAATGACGTTTTGTTTTATTCGTATTATTAACGTAATAAAACAGAAACATCTTTTTATATAAAACAGAATACTTTATTAAAGTTATTCTATAAATAGAATATATTATATTTTATTTAAAAGATTTTTCTTTAAATATGGACCGTCAGATTAAAGTAATCAATCTGGACCGTTCATGGATTAGTTACTATGCATTCTATTTTTCTATAAATAGCAGCTCATTCCTTCATTATTTCTTACGAATTCACTGAACTCTAGAGAGAGAAACTATAGAGAGAAACTATAGAGAGAGAGAAGAAGAGTATTCTGCTACTTAACTACTTCCTTATTTCAGCTCGTCTTTAAAACGGTAAGGGGTGTTATTCTTTCTTATTCATGAAGAGAACTGTTGTTATTCCATTTATTATTATTCTGTTGGAACATCCTGTCTGTGTGTTTTACACCGGACCTGGTTCCGTTTTTATTATTATTCTGTTGGAACATCCTGTCTGTGTGTTTTACACCGGACCTGGTTTCGTCTTGTTATTATTCTGTTGGAATATCCTGTCTGTGTGTTTTACACCGGACCTGGTTCCATTATTTATTATTCTGTCGGAATATCCTGTCTGTGTGTTTTACACCGGACCTGGTTCCATTATTTATTATTCTGTCGGAATATCCTGTCTGTGCGTTTACGCCGGACCTGGTTCCATTATTTATTATTCTGTTGGAATAACCTGTCTGTGCGGTTTATCGCATGCATGGTGATTTCTTTTGTTATTCCATTCTTTATTATACTCAATTGGTTAAGTTTTGACTTCTATACTCCATGAAATTAGTGAAATATCCTTGATAATTGCGGTTCATCCAGTATCTTTTCATGAAAATATTCTTCTAAGTATTCTTGAATTTTACTCCACAAAGCAGTATCATGTTGACAATTTGGACGTTGTTAATTCTTGGATAAATTAATTCTTGAACTTGTTTTATTGAATTCTTATATCATTGTCATCATCCTCATGTTTATAAAATGTTGAAAGTCATCTGTGGCCTGTAGTGCATAGATGGACTTGGTATGATTATGACCAGGGATTATTCGGTATAATCATGACCGTAATGTTACAAATGATGTGGTAAAAGTCCTCATTGACCCGTAGTGCATTGATGGACAGTTGTTGGCATGATCATGACCATTAATGAATATACGAATATCCTTGGCCGTAGTGCAGGGGTGATTCGATGATGTGGATTATTTTATTAAGCTGAGTCTCAGCGATCACAGTGTTGGAAAATCTTTTAAATCATAAAAGATAGTAGGTTTATTTTCTACTTGACTCTTTTAATGGATTGCTTGTTTCGCTGCAGTTAAACTTGATGTCTATTATATTTTATCAGTTTAACATTGTTGAAGGCTAATGATAATTTATTCTGCATTATCTTAGTCATAATATTTCTTACTGGGCTAGTTGAGCTCACCCTTTCTTTCACTGTTCTCTTCAGGAAATGAGAACGTAGCTGGGGCAAGTCGGGGAACGGAGTGATGGTCCGAATGATAGTATTAGTTAGTAGTCCTCACTATTCTATGTAATGGTGTGTTAATAAATGTAATGAGGACTCCTTTTGAGTATGAATACTCTCTAGAAGATAATATTTGTATTCAAACTCACAGTTTATGTTTTGTCGTATTGTACACGACAGTTGTATTAGTAAGTTGTATTTGTATTTTGTACTATGTATCTGACGACCCAAGATGGGTGATGTATACCTAATTTTGGGGGCGTCACATGCAGTGTTGCAGATCAATACTTTTGCAGCACTCATGGAAAAGGCTATTATAGCCGAGGAGGGGAGTGAGGCCATGAGCCTCTACAACAAGGAGAAGAGGAACCAAAGCAAGGCTGGAGGAGCTGTGAAGGTGGAAGGTAATAATGGAAATAGGGGTGAGAAAAGAAAGGGGAATTTTTTTGGGAATGTTCAGGTGAAGCATGAAGGTGTGAAGAAACAGACGGTGCAGTGTAAGAATTGCGGAAAGAATCACTCTGATGAGTGTCTGAAGGGTAAGTTTGTATGTTACAAGTGCGGGCAGGAGGGCCATATCTCTCCCAACTGCCCGAACCCAAGGATGAACAGTGGGTGTTTTCTATGTGGATCGACTGAACATAAGGTGAAAGGTTGTCCAAAGAGGAAAATGGAGGCAGGGAGTGTAACCACGGGAAAAGGCAGTGGGACTCTAGCAATCACAGGACCGACTTCAGCCAACAAACCAACCGCACGAGTCTTCAATATGACGGTCCAAGATACTGTGGCAGCTGGGAATGGAACTCCAGGTATTATTCGAATAACTTTTATTTTCGTGTATATATATTTTATTTTCCTATATATAGCAAATTATTTTATAAAGAAATTTTGAGGGAGGAATTTGAGTTCTTTTAGAAATCAAATTTCCGTTTAAACAGACAGACAAGCTTTATGTGAATGGTTAAAGAGTTGTTCGATCAATTAGGATCGAGATCTATTTGCAATGATTGCGTATGCTATGTACCCTTGTATGTATGAGTTTTAAAACGGTGATTCCAGGGACGAAATCCTTATAAGGGAGGGTGAATATAATAACCCGATATTTTCAATATAAAATAAATAAGAAATTTTGCATATAAATTTTTTTTTTTTATCTTAATGATGAGAATAAGTGTCAAGTAATGTGCATGTATTTATGTGATAAATAAAATTTATTTATTTCATGAAAAATTTCAAATAATTTTATTTTAGAATTTTGATCATTATAAAATATATTATTATAATAATTAATTTTATAGTAGAAATGTCTTTATTAATTATTTTCCATGAAAATATGATTTTTATATTATTTAAATAATATAAGAAATGATTATTAGAATTATTAGAAGTATTATTTTATTATTATTATATGAATTTGTTCAGAATATTTAAGTTAAGTATTTTAGCTTAATTATTGATGTTTTATATGAAGGATAAACCAGATATGGAATCCAAGCCCTAAATTTGGGTATTGATAAAGGGATGAAAATAATAATATAATATTGATTATATTTTGATTTTTCTGTGCTATAAATATGTACTGTAAATGTGTAGACTGATAATGGTTGGCCAAATATGGTAAATTATGTCATGACCCTTATATCATGTTATTAAACCCTAATTGTTAAACTCATTTATGAGTTCGAGACTATGTAGTAATTGTGTATATGAATTTTACTGTGTATTGTAGAATTTCTGTAATTAGGAGAAACCCTAATTATTATTTGAAAGCCCTAATTTGCTAAAATTAGAAATACTAATTACTATTTTAGTAAATTATAATGATAATTAGGAAATCCTAATTGTTAATTTGGAAACCCTAATAGTATTAAGGAACCCTAATTTTAAAAACCCTAATTTAATTAGCGTGTTTAAAATTAAAATTTTATTATACTTTAATTTTTAATTGTCCAAACCCTAGTAATTATTTGGGAAACTTTAAGATGTAAAATCTAGTGATTAAACCCTAGATTCAATAACATTGGACAAGAATACCCTTGAAATCAAAAATAATTATCAAAATACCCTTTTGTCCCATTAGTTGAATTATTGCTAGCCAAATCTTGCAAAATCTGGCCAGCCACCCTACCCTAGACCTGCCTATGAGCTATATTAACATCACATGATCAGCCATCCCATACATGCCATACATGATTTCTAGATTTAAGAGAGAGAAAGTGTTCATTTTTTGCCTAAATTGTTCACAAATTCATAGCCATATTCTCTCAAGACCAAACCCACGAAATTGTAGTGTTAGATCAGTCACAAAGCAAGCCCCACGAACACCAACATCAAATCAGAAGCAAGAAATCAAGAATCAAAGTGCAAAAAGGTATAAAAGAACCCTAACTTAAAAATTCTGTGATTTTGTGTTAGATCTTATAATTGATTGTTAAAATATGTTATTTGTAGTCCATATAGATGATCTGGGTTGGTATTTGTTAGACCCATAACATCAAAGTGCTCAAAATTAAGTTTTTCAAAAATCTGGAAATTATAAAAATAAGGGTCTGACAGTGAATGTCAGTCCCCATAGATCTCAATCGGTTATGTGTTTTTATTTTTTTAATGTTTGATCCTGTAGTATGTTATATGGACTTTGCTCTGGACTTGAAATCAGGCTTAGATCATGTCCAGAACAAAAGTTATTGAAGGTCAAACTCAGTTGACCGAGCATAACCAAGAGTTTCTGGGCAGCCCAGAAACTCAAGAACACTGTCTGACAACATTTTCTCAAGCCTATAACTGTCAGGTGTTACGTGTTTTGTTGATGTTATTGTATCTAATTTGTAGCCTATTAGTTATACTCCTGATCCATGCTTTTAACTCACTCATACAATCAACAGATTGTAAGTAGTGGATGGTCAAAGTAACCTACTCGGCATTGACTTACATTTTCTGGGCAACCCAGAATCTGTTCTTCAGTGTCTGACAAGATGTTCCTTGTCCTAGATCTTGCATGATTTTAGATTGTATTAATGTATCTAGACTATACTCTGGTATGTGTGCTACATATATGTACTCATAACTCACCTAGATAACCAACAAAATGAAAGTTATTTAAGGTCAAACTACCTTGCTCGTTCATAGATGCAGTTTTCTGGAAAACCCAGAAACCGTATGAACAAGGTTTTCTGACAACCTTTGATCGGTGGCTATCTGATGATTTTGGTGTAGTTAGGTTGAGCTGTTGACTGATAAATATACCTTAACATGTATACTATAACCTTGAACAATTAGAACACCTTTACCAAGAACAGAACCTATATAAATTAAAGCCTCAAAAAGGACCCATGAAACTGTCTGGGTTTCTGGAAAACCCAGAAGCTCTGACAGTGACTTTACAAGGCCAGATCTTGCATCTATGTTGCGTTATGACCATGATTAGTTGTTGAGTTGTGTAGTGTTACAACTCTACTACAAAACCATTACAAGACCCTGCCCAGAAACAACCTTACCAGCAAGTTATGGACAGTCAAACGTGGCACTATGAACACTGAATGTCAGTGTTTTTGGCCCTCAAGAACACCTAAGGCGATAGATTCTATCACCAAAGGGCTTTAGCGACAGACATAATAAAATTAATTAATTTAATTTCTAAAAATCATTTAAAAATAGTACATAAATTCTGAAAATTTCAAAAATGGTTTTAAAAATTATTTTAAGTTATAAAAATTAACTTTTAATAATTTGGCAAATTTTTCATAAATATTAATATTTATTTAGAAATTATTGGCATTTAAATTATTTAATAAATACATTAAATAAATTAATTAAAAATAATTTTATTGTATTAAAAATTATTTTAAGTAAATAATAAGGTATTTAATAATATTTAAAGTTATAAAACATAACTTTTAATATTTTAAGATAAGTTTCATTAATTATTAAATATTAATGATATTAGATTTATTTAGTAATTATATTAAATAAATTAATTAAAAATGATTTTAATATTATAAAAATCATTTTAAATGAAAATAAATAGTTTAAAAATATTTTAAGTTATAAAATATAACTTTTGATATTTAAAGGTAAATTTCATTAATAATTTAATATTAATGATATTAAGTTTATTTAATAATTATATTAAATAAATAGTTTCAAAATGGTGTTATTGAATTAAAAATTATTTAAAAAGGAAATAAATGAATTAAAAATATTTTAAGTTATAATCAATGACTTTTAATATTTTGATAAATAATAAATTAATATTTTAATATTAATGGTAATTATTTAATAATGATTTTAAATGCTTTAAAAATTATTTAAGGGTAATATTAATACTTTAAAAATATTTTGAGTTATTATAAATAACTTTAATATTTTGACAATGGTTTCATTAATAGTTTAACATTATTTAAATATTAATGATAATAGAATTAGTAATTATTTAAATCATTTAATAATGATTCTGATGTTTGAAAATTCATGATAAATTATAATAAATGTTTAAAAATTATTATAAGTCATTTTAAAAATAATGTGACAGATATTTTCTGTTATTAAGTTACAGGATAGAGCTCTAGACTCGATAATTACCCGATAAAGCCGTCGGTACCCCGAAATATTTTAGAAATTGATCTGGACTTAGATAATTTGACCTGATAAGAGTTTATTTGTGATTCAATGGTTGCTAAACATAAGTGACAATGTGATTAGATAAGGTGCGGACTGCACTATGCAGTGCTATGTGTTACGATATATTATTCTAATCGAACGAATGATCCTATTACTAATAGGTCGCTGTATAAAAGATTAATCTAAGTTGCGTTATTGTAAGCAGTAGCTCAGGCAAGTATCTAAACTATCCTTTTCATTTCCTTTATGCAATGGGCATGAGTAAGAATGTTTCAGAATTATATTATTACAGTACAGATTATTAACCTTATACTATATACGCTCATTGATTATCAACATGTTAGTTTATGGTAATTCAGATATATATATTATGTTCGTTAATTTCTATAAATGGTTATACAAGTGTCCTCACTTGGATAATTATTGTATTTAATCACATGTTGATACACCTTTGTCAATTACCCGTATATATATATATGTTGAATTATAGATTAGTTTTGAACAAGACAAAACCTTTGATTTGGAACCAAGACAAGTATGAACATCCCGGAAATGGGAAAACTTTTTATACACCCAATGTGACGCCCCCAAAATTAGGTATACATCACCCATCTTGGGTCGTCAGATACAAAGCACAGAATATAAATACAACTTACTAATACAACTGTCGTGTATAATACGACAAAACATAAACTGTGAGTTTGAATACAAATATTATCTTCTAGAGAGTATTCATACTCAAAAGGAGTCCTCGTTACATTTATTAACACACTATTACATAGAATAGTGAGGATTACTAACTAATACTATCATTCGAACCATCACTCCGTTCCCCGACTTGCCCTAGCTACGTTCTCATTTCCTGAAGAGAACAGTGAAAGAAAGGGTGAGCTCAACTAGCCCAGTAAGAAATATTATGACTAAGATAATGCATAATAAATTATCATTAGCCTTCAATAATGTTAAACTGATAAAATATAATAGACATCAAGTTTAACTACAGCGGAACAAGCAATCCATTAAAAGAGTCAAGTAGAAAATAAACTCTACTATCTTTTATGATTTAAAAGGTTTTTTAACACTGCTATCGCTGAGACTCAGCTTAATAAAATATTCCACATCATCGAATCACCCCTGCACTACGACCAAGGATATTCATGTATTCATTAATGGTCATGATCATGCCAACAATTGTCCATCAATGCACTACGGGCCAATGAGGATTTTTACCACATCATTTGTAACATTACGGTCATGATTATACCGAATAATCCCTGGTCATAATCATACCAAGTCCATCTATGCACTACAGGCCACAGATGACTTTCAACATTTTATAAACATGAGGATGATGACAATGATATAAGAATTCAATAAAACAAGTTCAAGAATTAATTTATCCAAGAATTAACAACGTCCAAATTGTCAACATGATACTGCTTTGTGGAGTAAAATTCAAGAATGCTTAGAAGAATATTTTCATGAAAAGATACTGGATGAACCGCAATTATCAAGGATATTCCACAAATTTCATGGAGTATAGAAGTCAAAACTTAACCAACTGAGTATAATAAAGAATGGAATAATAAAAGAAATCACCATGCATGCGATAGACTGCACAGACAGGTTATTCTTAATAGAATAATAATAATGGAACCAGGTCCGGCGTAAACGCACAGACAGGATATTCCGACAGAATAATAAAGAATGGAACCAGGTCCGGTGTAAAACACACAGACAGGATGTTCTAATAGAATAATAACAAGACGGAACCAGGTCCGGTGTAAAACACACAGACAGGATGTTCTAACAGAATAATAATAAAAACGGAACCAGGTCCGGTGTAAAACACACAGACAGGATGTTCCAACAGAATAATAGAAGAATATCACCAAGTATAGGGTAGACCGCGTATACTGGTTATTCCAACAGAATAATAAAGAATGGAATAACAGAAGTTCTCTTCATGAATATAAAAGAAATAATATTCCCTACCTTAAAAGAACTGGATATTGGAAAAGTGAGGTAGCAGAATACTTTTATTCTCTCTCTCTTATTCTCTCTATACTTTCTCTCTCTATAGCTTGAATGAATTCGTGAAAAATAATGAAGCCCTAGGCCTTTATTTATAGAAAAACTGAGGGTGGCTCTTGGTCTTAACGAAGGGTCAAATGACTCTTGGTCTTAACGAAGGGTCAAATGACTCTTGGTAATATTGAAGGGACAACTACTATTGACGAAAGTAATTGCTATTGACCAAGGTAAATACTATTGACGAAGGTAATTACTATTGACCAAGGTAAATACTATTGACCAAGGTAAATACTATTGACGAAGGTAATTACTATTGACCAAGGTAAATACTATTGACCAAGGTAAATACTATTGACGACGGTAATTACTATTGACGACGAGACTCTTAGATGATGACATATGGCCCCCCATAAAAATAACCAAACTTACCACAACGTCTCAATTATTGATTTAATAATATAACATATTATATAGATGATACTATGACAATAATTTAAGAGATATGATGCAGCAATTACTGTAACAATAATTGAGTATAGCTGAGTGACTTCTCACGTAAGCATCAATAATCAATACCGTGTGCTACTATGCAACCATGCGTATTACTGTACTTTTACTACCGGGTAGTTCAACAGTTTTAACGGTTTTAACGGTAACACCTCAGCCGTTATTTTTATAGAAAGATAATTTTGTCGTTTTCTCAATCCGACAATAATTCCGTTGTGGGGTCCACCAATGATTGTGCCGTTGTACGAATATTCCCTATTAAAACGAATATTCCCCGACCAATCGAATATTATATAACAACTTGCGTACTTTATAAAATTTATAAATATTACCCACAACTATAACATTATATCAAATTAACTCCATAATATTCAAAAATGATATTTATAGAAAATTCATCTTTATTTATAAAAGTTGGGGTCTTACAACCTCCCCTTCTTATGAAATTTCGCCCTCAAAATTAGGGTACGTACCTGGTATGTCGAAGAGGTAAGGATACCTTGATTTCATTTCAGATTCTAACTCCCAAGTCATTTCCTCAACATCGAGGTTTCTCCACAAAACTTTGACTTGAGGTATAACCTTGGAGCGTAGAATATGTTCCTTCTTATCCAAGATTTGAACAGAAACTTCTTCATACGTCAAATCCTCCGCTATTTCGTCTGGTTCTAACTCAATAATGTGGTTCGGGTCTTCCACATATTTGCGTAACATGGATATGTGAAAAACATTATGAACACGAGACATACTTGACGGTAAAGCGAGTCTATAAGCCACAGTTTCTACTCGATCGAGGATTAAAAATGGACCGATAAATCGAGGATTGAGCTTTCCTCTCTTTCCAAATCTCGTAACTCCTTTCCATGGAGCAACACGTAAGAACACATGATCTCCTACATCAAATTCCACGTCCTTTCGATGAAGATCAGCATAACTCTTTTGTCGATCTTGTGAGGTTTTTATACATTATCGGATCGTTTGAATCTTTTCTGTAGTCATACGTACTAACTCCGGTCCCAACAACGTTGTACCCACCTCATCCCAGCATACTGGAGAACGACATTTTCTTCCATACAATGCTTCGAATGGAGCCATGCCAATACTTGCTTGATAACTGTTGTTGTAGGAAAACTCCACCAATGGTAAGAACTTGTCCCAACTTCACTTGAAGTCAAAGACACAGAGTCTTAATAGATCTTCTAGATTTTGAATAGTCCTCTCTGATTGTCCGTCCGTCTGAGGATGATATGCTGAACTAAATCGTAAATCCGTGCCCATAGCTTTTTGTAAACTAACCCAAAATCGTGAAGTGAATCTTGGGTCTCGATCAGAAACTATGGATACTGGCATACCATGCAGTCTTACAATCTCGTTTATGTACATACGAGCAAGACGTTCAAGTGTATAAGTTTCTCGTATCGGTAAGAAATGAGCAGACTTGGTCAATCTATCAACAATGACCCAAATCGCATCAATACCTTGAGAAACCCTAGGAAGACCGGTAACGAAATCCATGATAATGTGCTCCCACTTCAATTCTGGAATTTCAAGTGGTTGCAATGGACCTTTTGGTACTTGATGCTCCGCTTTGACTCGTTGACAAGTTAGACACCTTGAGATAAACAACGCTATCTCTCTCTTCATATTGCTCCACCAAAATGTATGACGAAGATCATGATACATTTTGGTACTTCCAGGATGGATTGCAAACGGTATGTTGTGCGCCTCCATCATGATTTTATACTTTAAATCAGGGTTGTTAGGAACACAAAGTCTGGAGTTGACTCGAAGTATTCCTTCTTCATCGATTCTTGCTTCCGACATAGCACCTTCTTGCACTTTCTTCCTCATACGCATCAGCTCCAGGTCTGTAGCTTGAGCAGCTTTAACTTTATCGATTAAAGTCGGTTCTACTCGTATATTCGCCATCATCACATGGGTCCCTGGAGTCTTTAACTCTATCTCCATCCTTTGCAAGTCACACAAAATGGGCCTTTGTGTTGACAATATCGCACTCGTACTTGCATATGATCTTCTACTCAATGCGTCAGCTACCACGTTCGCATTTCCAGGATGGTATTGAATGGTATGATCATAATCTTTCAACAGTTCAAGCCAACGTCGTTGTCGCATGTTGAGTTCCTTTTGAGTGAAAAAATATTTAAGGCTTTTATGATCCGTAAAGATCTCTACCTTCTCCCCATACAAGTAATGCCTCCAAATTTTAAGTGCAAAGACAACAGCTGCCAACTCTAGATCATGAGTAGGATAATTTCTCTCATATTCCTTGAGTTGTCTTGATGCATAGGCTATGATTTTTCCATGTTGCATGAGAACGCATCCCAACCCTTTGCTCGAAGTATCACTGTAGATGACAAATCCCTCCGAGCCAGATGGTATTGTTAGAACAGGTGCTGAAATGAGTCTCCTCTTGAGTTCTTGAAAACTCTTCTCAAATTCTTTGCTCCAACCGAATTTTGTATCTTTCTGAGTCAGCTGAGTTAATGGAGTAGCGATTCGAGAAAATTCTTCCACGAATCTCCGATAATAACCAGCTAAACCAAGAAAGCTACGTACTTCGGTCACTGATTTAGGTTGCTCCCAGCTTTGAATAGCTTCAATCTTTGTCGGGTTAACCGATATTCCACGACTTGATACTACGTGCCCAAGGAATGCTACCTCCTCCAGCCAGAACTCGCATTTCTTCAACTTGGCATAAAGCTTGTATTCACGAAGCTTTTGGAGTACCAGCCTCAAGTGTTGCTCATGATCTTCACGACTTTTGGAATAAATAAGGATGTCATCAATAAAGACGATCACAAAGTGATCCAAATATTCCTTGAATACCCGGTTCATCATATCCATGAAGGCAGCAGGAGCATTAGTCAATCCAAAGGACATGACTAGGAATTCATAATGCCCGTACCGAGTTCTAAAAGCCGTCTTTGGAATATCCTCAGTTCTAACCTTCAGCTGATGATATCCAGAACGAAGATCGATCTTTGAAAAGAATTGTGCTCCTTGCAACTGGTCAAACAGGTCATCAATACGTGGCAATGGGTACCTGTTTTTGATGGTGACATGATTCAACTCCCGATAATCAATACAAAGTCGCATACTTCCATCTTTCTTCTTCACGAATAGCACAGGAGCACCCCAAAGAGAAGTACTAGGACGAATAAAGCCAATGTCTAACAATTCCTGCAGTTGGATCTTTAACTCCTGAAGTTCAATAGGAGCCATTCGATATGGGGCTTTGGAAATGAGTTTTGTACCGGGTTCAAGGTCGATACAAAATTCAATTTCACGCTCTGAGGGTAGGCCAGGAAGTTCTTCAGGGAATACGTCAGGGAATTTATTAACAATAGAAATATCATTCAAAACTGACGTATTTTTGTTTAGATCCGTGACATGAGCTAAGAAAGCTTGACATCCGTTTTTCAATAAACGAATATTTTTATGGCTTGTGATGACAGCGATTGATTTTAATGGTTTGGTTGCTTGAATTCGCATAATAGGTCGATTAGGAATATGAAAGCTAACAACCTTACGAAAACAATCAATTTTTGCATGATGAGTAGTTAACCAATCAATCCCTAGAATCACGTCAAATGCAAGTATTTTTAATGAAATAAGATCGACAGGTAATGTGTGGGTACCAACTTGAACCAAACAAGACTTATAAATCGTGGATGTAATGAAGGTTTCTCCCAATGGAGTTTCAACAGATAAGTCAAAGTCTAATTTCTCCGGAATCAAATTTAATCGATGAGCGCAAGTAGGAGAAATAAAAGAATGGGTAGAACCGGTATCAAATAAAGTATAGACTTCGTTAGAGTTTATGATAAGCTTACCCGTGATGACCTCATTCGGGTTCCTTGCTTTCTGGGAGGTCACAACAAACTCTCTCCCTTGCACTACCGGTTTTGACTTTTCTGGGACGGCCTTTGGTGTCTCCATCTTGGCTGAACTTGGTTTTGGTAAACGACAAAATCGAGCTAAATGACCTTCTCTTCCATAATTATAACATGCTTTAGACGGCATCGCGCAGTTTGGACTGATGTGCCCCTCCCCTCCGCATTTAAAACATATGATAGGTGGTCGTTCTCCTTCCTTAACAACGGGTGCTGGTGCTGATGTCTTTCCATCATTGTTGAATCTCCTCTTCTTGAAATGACCATTCTTATTGTTTTGGCCCTAATTACCACCGAAGTGGTTACCATTTCTGGCCTGTTGATTCCCTCCACGCTTGTTGTCACCGCTTCGATGACTGCTCTCACTGGTATTATCATTTTGTCGACTACTCTCTTTTGGTTGCGTTGACTCGTTATCGCGCTCTACTAACTGAGCCCTATTCACAACATCTGAATACAAACACAATTTATGAGAAATAAGATGTTGACGTATCTCAGGTTTCAAACCTCGTAAAAATATTCGCGTCATTCGCTCTTCATTATCCACCAAGTGGGACACAAACCGGGACAACTCAGAAAATTTAGCCTCATACTGTGACACGGTCATATTATTCTGCTCTAATTTGATGAACTCTACCTCCTTCATGTGACGAACACTTTCGAAAAAGTATTTGTCATTGAAAAACTCTTGGAACTTCTCCCAAGACATCTTCAGTGTGGCAGGTTGAGTACGCTTAATCGATTCCCACCAGTAATCTGCCTCTCCTCGCAACATAAAGGCGGCAAAGGGAACCTTTTGCTCCTCGGAGCATCCTAAGACATCAAATATCTTGGTAATCTGCTTTATTCATGTTTCCGCTATAAGTGGTTTTGGCTCTCCCTTAAACTCTGGTGCTCCCAGCTCCTTGAACTGTTTAGCGGTGACCGTCCGAGAGTTTTCAGTGTTTCCACATATATTTTGGACAGGAGCCGCTCTCGCCTGCTGTTGCATGAACTGCATAAAGTTTCTGAACATTCCATCATTCATCATCTGGTCAGTGTTGTTGTTTGTATGAGGATTGTCACCTTCATGATGCACATTATCCTGATTATTGATATGTGGTGAATCAACAGTCGCCTGTGCTCCATTGCTATTCTCAACATTCTCAGATGCCATTTTGAGATACTGTCACAAAATAAAAGTTAATTGATATGTCATATAGTATCCTTATATTATGACCGACCAATTAAATACCATGCAAATAAACTTAGGTAGGTCATACTAACGATGGAATTCCCCGTCTCTCCCCTCATAGTTCTATTCTCACATCTTAGCCAGGGATCATATCCCTAGGCTCTGATACCAACTGTGATGCCCCCAAAATTAGGTATACATCACCCATCTTGGGTCGTCAGATACAAAGTACAGAATAAAAATATAACTTACTAATACAACTGTCGTATACAATATGACAAAACATAAACTGTGAGTTTGAATACAAATATTATCTTCTAGAGAGTATTCATACTCAAAAGGAGTCCTCATTACATTTATTAACACACTATTACATAGAATAGTGAGGACTACTAACTAATACTATCATTCGAACCATCACTCCATTCCCCGACTTGCCCCAGCTACGTTCTCATTTCCTGAAGAGAACAGTGAAAGAAAGGGTGAGCTCAACTAGCCCAGTAAGAAATATTATGACTAAGATAATGCAGAATAAATTATCATTAGCCTTCAACAATGTTAAACTGATAAAATATAATAGACATCAAGTTTAACTGCAGCGGAACAAGCAATCCATTAAAAGAGTCAAGTAGAAAATAAACTCTACTATCTTTTATGATTTAAAAGGTTTTTCAACACTGCTATCGCTGAGACTCAGCTTAATAAAATATTCCACATCATCGAATCACCCCTGCACTACGGCCAAGGATATTCGTGTATTTATTAATGGTCATGATCATGCCAACAACTGTCCATCAATGCACTACGGGCCAATGAGAATTTTTACCACATCATTTGTAACATTACGGTCATGATTATACCGAATAATCCCTGGTCATAATCATACCAAGTCCATCTATGCACTACAGGCCACAGATGACTTTCAACATTTTATAAACATGAGGATGATGACAATGATATAAGAATTCAATAAAACAAGTTCAAGAATTAATTTATCCAAGAATTAACAACGTCCAAATTGTCAACATGATACTGCTTTGTGGAGTAGAATTCAAGAATGCTTAGAAGAATATTTTCATGAAAAGATACTGGATGAACCGCAATTATCAAGGATATTCCACAAATTTCATGGAGTATAGAAGTCAAAACTTAACCAACTGAGTATAATAAAGAATGGAATAACAAAAGAAATCACCATGCATGCGATAGACCGCACAGACAGGTTATTCTTAACAGAATAATAATAATGGAACCAGGTCTGGCGTAAACGCACAGACAGGATATTCCGACAGAATAATAAAGAATGGAACCAGGTCCGATGTAAAACACACAGACAGGATGTTCCAACAGAATAATAACAAGACGGAACCAGGTCCGGTGTAAAACACACAGACAGGATGTTCCAACAGAATAATAGAAGAATATCACCAAGTATAGGGTAGACCGCGTATACTGGTTATTTCAACAGAATAATAAAGAATGGAATAACAGAAGTTCTCTTCATGAATATAAAAGAAATAATATTCCCTACCTTAAAAGAACTGGATATTGGAAAAGTGAAGTAGCAGAATACTTTTATTCTCTCTCTCTTATTCTCTCTATACTTTCTCTCTCTATAGCTTGAATGAATTCGTGAAAAATAATGAAGCCCTATGCCTCTATTTATAGAAAAACTTAGGGTGGCTCTTGGTCTTAACGAAGGGTCAAATGACTCTTGGTCTTAACAAAGGGTCAAATGACTCTTGGTAATATTGAAGGGACAACTACTATTGACGAAAGTAATTACTATTGACCAAGGTAAATACTATTGACGAAGGTAATTACTATTGACCAAGGTAAATACTATTGACCAAGGTAAATACTATTGACGAAGGTAATTACTATTGACCAAGGTAAATACTATTGACCAAGGTAAATACTATTGACGACGGTAATTACTATTGACGACGAGACTCTTAGATGATGACATATGGCCCCCCATAAAAATAACCAAACTTACCACAACGTCTCAATTATTGATTTAATAATATAACATATTATATAGATGATACTATGACAATAATTTAAGAGATATGATGCAGCAATTACTGTAACAATAATTGAGTATAGCTGAGTGACTTCTCACGTAAGCATCAATAATCAATACCGTGTGCTACTATGCAACCATGCGTATTACTGTACTTTTACTACCGGGTAGTTCAACAGTTTTAACGGTTTTAATGCTAACACCTCAGCCGTTATTTTTATAGAAAGATAATTTTGTCGTTTTCTCAATCCGACAATAATTCCGTTGTGGGGTCTACCAATGATTGTGCTGTTGTACGAATATTCCCTGTTAAAACGAATATTCCCCGACCAATCGAATATTATATAACAACTTGCGTACTTTGTAAAATTTATAAATATTACCCACAACTATAACATTATATCAAATTAACTCCATAATATTCAAAAATGATATTTATAGAAAATTCATCTTTATTTATAAAAGTTGGGGTCTTACACCCAAGGTGGACAGAGTGAACGATACTATCGTTCGGGCATGTAGTATTGATCAATACAGGGCATAACGGGCTGATCACCCCCCGTGCCCGTAAGTTATGACGGTTTGCAGATGAATTTTTGCTAAACCTATTCGAAAATTAAAAACAATGTTCATAGTATGTCACCTAAACCCCAATTATTGTCATTACGTAGTTTCAAAAATTTGATAGAGAGTTATTATGTTATTATTATCGGTTCAGATTACTTCACAACTATTGACTTGTTGTAGAAGAGTAGTACAAAGAAAACATTTAACCCTTTCAGCTAATATTTATAATTAGTATTACTTGTTGGGCACTCAAATGCTCACTCTTGCTTAAATTAAATATTTTTAGTTAAGTATGATCAACCAGAAGGCTCAGGCAAGAACAAGGGGAAAGGAAAGCTGTTCGAATGAGATTACTAATATATGGTGTAATAATTATAGTTTATTAAGACAATGTTACTTATTATCTATGATGTAATGAATGATTAAAGGTCTCGTACCTGGGAGTAAGCTTTGATGCATGTAAATAAAGTTTAAATGTTATATTATTGTTATTATTAGTATTATTTAGCTTATAGAAATGATATCGTGAAGCACCGAGTTCGGGTTTTAAGTACCCGAATTTGGGGGGCGTCACAAGCTGGGAGTTGGGTCTCTAGTGAACTTGTGAGGTGAGGAAGAGACTATTGTTTCAAGACCAAATCATAGAATATAACTAATCTCAAAAGAAGAAACAACTAAGCTTGAGGAGGGAGCTGGGAGCTTGCTGTCCAAGATAGATTAGTTGGGAATAGTTGGAAGTTTGTCTATAAAACTTTATAAAGGCTTCTCCTCCTATTGAAGGATTATTTATTATTGATAGTAATAGGATCTCAAGTTCTGTATAGGAACTTGAAGCTGGACGTAGCAATATACCAGGGGTGTATGTTGTGAACCAGATAGATATATGTGCATTGTGTGATTGAATTTTTACTGTCTTGCATATTAATTTCTGACACTGTAAACTAATTATCCTAAAATTCAAAAACGCCTAAGATAATTTTTAAATCTGTAATAACCTATTCAACCCCCCTTCTAGATTATTATTGGACTTTCAATATTCTTTTAATATATCTTCTTCTTGAGTAATCTTCACCTTATATCCATGGCACAAAGTAAGCTTAATAATCTCCTTTAACTCTAAGGTCAACTTTACATATTTTGCTTTATGGTTTTGAGGTTGTCTTTACGATCTTAACTTCACTGAATGATTTTGGTGTTTTCTTACGATAATTCTTTCATTTAGTGTCTATTTGGAGTATTCTACTATCAGTCTTTATTGAGCAAGTTTTGCTTGATTCATTTATCACTTAGCAAATTTGTGGTGACTTTGCTAAGTGATGTTCAATATACGACAACTTCTTCGAGTCTTTCTACAGTTTTGTGGCAGCCTTGCAGTTTTGAGATCATTTGATCATATTACGAGCTGATCTTTGTCTTATTCGATGGAATGAACTCTGCGATTCTCATGAGGCTTTACGAACATAATTGACTCTACGAAGTATCTTTATACTACGACTTGGCAGAGTAACTTTACGATCAATGACTTACTATCAGCTATACATCAATCAACTTCAATATGATCAACCTAACATTGTGACACCCCCAAATTCAGACCACTCGCGTCTCGAATTCGGTTTGCCACGTGCTATATATCTAATGACTAAATAACATCTCACGCAACAGAAATAATAGAATAGATTATATTTATTTAATATAATCATTCACGTCCCAAGGTTTCGTAACTTAAACATCTCTTACATACCTTAAACATATACATAAACATAACTTAGACATAACTAATACATAACATAATTTATGTCTTTACATTATCATAATATTTCCATATAAATATGAAGCTACTCCGTAGCTTTGTCTTTGCCCTTAACAGTGCCCGAGGGTCCGCCTTGCTCTGCCTTAACTAAAATGTTTTTAGGGAAGCAAGAATGAGCAACAAGTTTACTCAGCAAATAATATTGCAATAAGGGTGTGCAATATAGTTTTAAATTCTCAAGGGTAAAACAATAAATGATAGTTCAAGGATAGCAAGAAGTATCGATGGTTCTCAACAATAGTCGCTAAGGACAGAAAGATATCAATAAGATTCAACACTTAACAAATTCGAGATTTCAAAATAATGAATACTAAGCAGTCACTAAGGACTATGAACTTCAACTAGAATTAATAGTAATAGGCTGATAATTCATCACAAACAAGTACATCAGGTGATCAACCTAAAGTACTCTATATTATACATAACATTTAATCATACTCATGTACACACGTCGGTCTCCCGACAATTATATTGTTTCCCCTCTAAGGAGGGTTGTCCATCTCAGTTAATTATACGAGTTCGCACCAAGTCAATTTGGTTTGGATAGTTTTCTATTATACGATAATAGTCTAGCCGAATCAATGGCTTAGACAACTTTTATAATGCATTTAAGAACTATAAGTTCAATGCTTGCAACAATCGTCGAAATATATCAATGATTTCTAAATATTAATAGATATTTGTTGGAAATAAGTATGGTTGATATGGCAACAATTCAGATTATACAATATATACAATGTAAAGAACTTAGGAAACTTACATTCAATATGAGAATCAAACGAAGTTAGAGAACTTGCATCAAAGAGATAAGGTTTAGATACTTGCACAATATTCAAGTTGTGTTAGTTAGAAAACTTGCCTTTCGTGTCGATTACCAACTTATAGCTTACTAGAACTTTAACGAACTATATAATCCTATTTATGTATACACATTAGTCATATATGCTTGATATAAACAAACCAAACTCTTACTCATGCTTAACCATTGAGCATATAATTTAAGTTCCACTTTAGATCATATGATTATCATATCAACATTGCTTTGAAAACTTTGTCTAAAAATCCTCTAAAAAATGATATGTATTGGTTCAATGTAGCCACTACATTCTTAAGTACTTAAAACATCACTTTCGTTATACATTGTAACTTAAAACATTTAGATAAACATGCTACAAGGTTCAGGGCAAGATAAAATTTTTAGCTCCCTCCGATATGTAGCGTGATCGCGCTACATTTTGTGTGACACACCCAAATTCGGGTACTTCAATTCCCACGTGATTTGGTGTTCACTATACAAACATCATATGTCTATCTACCCATAATAAATGAAAATCATAAAATAGATAGAAATAAATCCTCTCCTTAAGGAATTACAACATCTGAAAATAATTACATCAATCCCAGGTCATACTAACCTTAAATCTCAAATGCGGAACATAAACAAATATTAAGTCTTACACAACATTGACATAAGTCTGAAACATAAATACATCAAATAAACAACAAGTCTTCATCACTTGTTAATCTTGCCCTTACCTTTGCTAGTAGAAGGCTCGTCGTGTAAGACCCCAACTTTTATAAATAAAGATGAATTTTCTATAAATATCATTTTTGAATATTATGGAGTTAATTTGATA
Source organism: Panax notoginseng (assembly GCA_016801055.1). Classification (NCBI taxonomy): domain Eukaryota; kingdom Viridiplantae; phylum Streptophyta; class Magnoliopsida; order Apiales; family Araliaceae; genus Panax; species Panax notoginseng. The sequence continues at coordinate 193,101,069 of CM029014.1, forward strand.
TAATGTTATAGTTGTGGGTAATATTTATAAATTTTGCAAAGTACGCAAGTTGTTATATAATATTCGATTGGTCGGGGAATATTCGTTTTACCAGGGAATATTCGTACAACGACACAATTATTGGTGGACCCCACAACGGAATTATTGTCGGATTGAGAAAACGACAAAAATATTTTATTAAAAATAACGGCGGAAGTTTTACCATTGATACTGTTGAACTACTCGGTAGTAAAAGTAAAGTAATACGTGTGGTTACATAGTAGCACACGGTATTGGTTATTAATGCTTATGTGAGAAGTCACTCAGTTTGATTCAATTATTGTCAGTTAATAATATGAATTATTTAGCGATAATGACGTTTTGTTTTATTCGTATTATTAACGTAATAAAACAGAAACATCTTTTTATATAAAACAGAATACTTTATTAAAGTTATTTTATAAATAGAATATATTATATTTTTTTTAAAAGATTTTTCTTTAAATATGGACCGTCAGATTAAAGTAATCAATCTGGACCGTTCATGGATTAGTTACTATGCATTCTATTTTTCTATAAATAGCAGCTCATTCCTTCATTATTTCTTACGAATTCACTGAACTCTAGAGAGAGAAACTATAGAGAGAGAGAAGAAGAGTATTCTGCTACTTAACTACTTCCTTATTTCAGCTCGTCTTTAAAACGGTAAGGGGTGTTATTCTTTCTTATTCATGAAGAGAACTGTTGTTATTCCATTTATTATTATTCTGTTGGAACATCCTGTCTGTGTGTTTTACACCGGACCTGGTTCCATTTTTATTATTATTCTGTTGGAACATCCTGTCTGTGTGTTTTACACCGGACCTGGTTCCGTCTTGTTATTATTCTGTTGGAATATCCTGTCTGTGTGTTTTACACCGGACCTGGTTCCATTATTTATTATTCTGTCGGAATATCCTGTCTGTGTGTTTTACACCGGACCTGGTTCCATTATTTGTTATTCTGTCGGAATATCCTGTCTGTGCGTTTACGCCGGACCTGGTTCCATTATTTATTATTCTGTTGGAATAACCTGTCTGTGCGGTTTATCGCATGCATGGTGATTTCTTTTGTTATTCCATTCTTTATTATACTCAATTGGTTAAGTTTTGACTTCTATACTCCATGAAATTAGTGAAATATCCTTGATAATTGCGGTTCATCCAGTATCTTTTCATGAAAATATTCTTCTAAGTATTCTTGAATTTTACTCCACAAAGCAGTATCATGTTGACAATTTGGACGTTGTTAATTCTTGGATAAATTAATTCTTAAACTTGTTTTATTGAATTCTTATATCATTGTCATCATCCTCATGTTTATAAAATGTTGAAAGTCATCTGTGGCCTGTAGTGCATAGATGGACTTGGTATGATTATGACCAGGGATTATTCGGTATAATCATGACCGTAATATTACAAATGATGTGGTAAAAGTCCTCATTGGCCCGTAGTGCATTGGTGGACAGTTGTTAGCATGATCATGACCATTAATGAATACACGAATATCCATGGTCGTAGTGCATGGGTGATTCGATGATGTGGATTATTTTATTAAGCTGAGTCCCAGCGATCACAGTGTTGAAAAACCTTTTATATCATAAAAGATAGTAGAGTTTATTTTCTACTTGACTCTTTTAATGGATTGCTTGTTCCGCTGCAGTTAAACTTGATGTCTATTATATTTTATCAGTTTAACATTGTTGAAGGCTAATGATAATTTATTATGCATTATCTTAGTCATAATATTTCTTACTGGACTAGTTGAGCTCACCCTTTCTTTCACTGTTCTCTTCAGGAAATGAGAACGTAGCTGGGGCAAGTCGGGGAACGGAGTGATGGTCCAAATGATAGTATTAGTTAGTAGTCCTCACTATTCTATGTAATAGTGTGTTAATAAATGTAACGAGGACTCCTTTTGAGTATGAATACTCTCTAGAAGATAATATTTGTATTCAAACTCACAGTTTATGTTTTGTCGTATTGTACACGACAGTTGTATTAGTAAGTTGTATTTGTATTCTGTACTATGTAGCTGACGACCCAAGATGGGTGATGTATACCTAATTTTGAGGGCGTCACACGTCGGACCTTTTGTACTTAACTGCAATGTTATTATTACGCAAGAGTGAGCACGATTGCCCACAAGTATAATAATGTAACAACAATATAATAACATGCGAGTAAATCAAAGACTTTTGAAATAAGAAACTCGACTTTTGAATTAAGAATGAATAACAAGAATCAAAAGAACTCCTGAGGGTTATAAGACCTTAAACTATGTCCTAGGTTGTTAAGTGTTTAAACTTGAAACCTTTAACAGTCATAAGACTATGGACTCTTCTACTCATACTTAGGGGGATCAGCCCTTAGTACCATATTGTGCATAATATTGTAGACACTCGAAATTTTCTACATATCTGACATCACAGGAGCACTATTCATCTTTCAAGAGGAAACCCTGGAAGACGGCTCATATCCATTCCGGATACCACCGGGAGGAACAGCTCGACCCCGAATACCACTGGGAGTAACAACTCAACCCCGGAATACATACCCGGAGTAATAATTCCAACCTCGAAGATAACCCCGAGGCCTGCAGTTATAATACCGGAACACAACCCGGAGAAGACATATCCCGCGTGGATCCTCTCAAGTATGTGTTCAACAAACCCATATTAAATTGCCGGCTGTCCAAATGGCAGTTGATCCTACAACAATTTGAAATCGTATATGTGACTCAAAAGTCCATCAAAGGTCAAGGAATCGCGGATCAACTGGTCGTCGCACCTTCAGGGGATTTCAAACCCTTAGAAACATATTTCCCTGATGAAGGAGTAATGACAGTACAGCAACACCATCAGTACGATACGTGCCAATCATGGAAGATGTATTTTGATGGAGTTGTTAATATGGAAGGTTCTAGAGCTGGAGCAGTTCTAGTATCTGATACGGGGGAGCAGTATCCCGTCGCCGTCAAATTACAGTTTGACAGCACCAATAATACGGCTGAGTATGAAGGCTGTCTCATGGGGCTAAAACTTACCCGTTCAATGGGCATCAGACGGTTAACTGTCCTTGAAGATTCAGAGTTGGTAATCTGACAATCCACTTGAATATATCAAACCAAGGAACTACATTTGCTGCCTTACCATCGGCAGGTTTTAAAGATGGCTTTGGGGTTCGAAGAAATCTCCTTTCTACATGTTCCTCGTAATAGGAATGATTTTGCGGACGCATTAGCAACTTTGGCCTCCTTGGTTCATATATCAGATAAGGAACAATTACCAAGCGTCATAATTTCCCTGAACAAGGCCCAAGCCTACGGGAATTATGTTGGAGAAGTATCGGATGAGCTACCTCCCATCCCACAGCCTTGGTATCAGCATATCAAGGAATATCTGCAAGATGGATCTACACCCGCTGAGGTGAGCCCGACCGAGAAAAGGCGGATTCATCGACTTGCAATGAAATTCTACCTGAGTAGAGATGCGCTCTACAAAAGAGATGCAGGATTAGGCCTCCTCCGGTGTTTAGACAAAGATCAAGCCCAAAGGCTCATTGATGAAATCCATGGCGGAGTCTGTGGCCCCTACATGAGTGGCCCCCTCCTTGTCAAGAAAATCCTCAGAACGGGACATTATTGGCTATCTCTCAAAGCTGATTGCCATGACCACGTCAAAAGATGCTATCAGTGCCAGATTTATGGGAATGCTATACACGCCCCTCCACGGGAACTCCATAATATGAGTTCACCTTGGCCCTTCTCAATGTGGGGAATGGACGTTATCGAGCCCATTGAACCTAAAGCCAGTAATGGGCATCGGTTTATATTCACCATGATCGACTACTTCACCAAGTGGGTAGAGGAAGCCTCCTTCCCCAGGGTCACTAAAGAAGTCATCATTGCTTTCATCAGAAACAATGTTGTTTGTCGGTATGGACAACCAGAGGTGATTGTGTCAGACAATGCCAAAAACCTCAACAATAAGATGATGGAAGAATTGTGCAGTAAATTCCACAGCAAACATCTCAACTCAGTCATCTATCGTCCAAATATGAACGGTGTTGTTGAAGCGGCTAACAAAAACATCAAGAAGATTATGCAAAAGATGTCCGCCAACCACAAAGACTGGCCTGATGTATTGCCTCTGACTCTGTTAGCCTACAGAACGTCCATGCGTACTTTAACTGGGGCAACCCCCTACGCACTAACCTATGGGATGGAAGCAGTGCTCCCCATAGAAGTTGAGATGGAATCTCTCAGAGTGTTGATAGACGCTCAGCTGGATGAAGATCAATGGGTACAAGACAGGTATCACCAATTGTCTCTAATAAACGAAAGGCGAACCGTTGCTGTCTTCCATGGTCAGTTATATCAGCAAAGGATCGCTCGATCCTACAATAAAAAAGTCCGGCTACGGCAATTTAAACAATATGACTTGGTTTTGAAGAAAATCCTGGACAACCATGATCAATCTAAGGGAAAATTCGCTCCTAACTTGGAAGGCCCGTTTATTGTCAAAGAAGTATTGACGGGAGGCACTCTCAGATTGCAAGAAATGGACGGTGATGAATTTCCACAACTCATCAACTCAGACACCATGAAACGGTACTATGTCTGAAGTAACTCGCAAACACCCTGGTGTCAAACCATCAGATCACCAGTCATTCTGGTTTTTTAACCCTTTACCACATACAAATCTTCTGCACTTTGCCCCTCAAGGAAACATACTTTTCAAACCAGCAGCCTGGCTTTCCTTTGCGTTCATACAACTTAGGTCATCCCACCATGGATCGAACCTCTTACGTTTACAGTTTGGCTACCCATACCTAGGATCAAACTTTTCCTCTGCAGTTTATCCTCAACTTAGGATTAAACTTTCTCATCCCCGTACTCTGACCTGCACATGGGATTATGTTTTCTCTTCTCGCCCTGAGGGGTGAACTACGTTGACCTGATCTCCTCTTCAATAGGAGTACGTAGGTAACCATTTTATATGGCCCGGTCGCAATAAAACAAAAACAACAAAAACAACAAAAACATTTCTACCCTTCTCTCCTCACAAAAAAACAACAAAAATATTCCTACACCATTTCTGTCACATACAGCGTTGAACCTCTTACACCAGGTTCGAACTACGCAGACCTAATCTCCTCTTCAATAGGAGTACGTAGGCAGCCATTCATGGTGCGGTCTCACCCCCTACCAAAACACAAACTCTTGTCAGTTGGTACTAGGATCAAACATCAATCCACTACGTTTCATCCGGCTTCAGACCAAAGGGATAGAATTACCCAACCTCTTCTTCCAAATAGGAGATTCGGCGACCATCTAAGCTGCAGTCATACCTTGAAGAGTAACGCCAATCCATAAGAGATGGAATTAACTAGGCTTCTCCTGAATAGAAGTACTGGCAACCATCTGTGGTGCGGTCAATCTCAGAGAGGAAAGTCACACTCCTCTCCATATTTCCATACAGAAACCAGTCCCAAGACACCAAAAGATGGTAGGGATACACAGATCGATGATCCATTCTGAACTATCCAGAGACAACTCAACGTCCATCCACCCAGGAGGAATTCAGAATACATCAAGATCACAAGCCCTGAAGCAGCAGGCAAAATATCAAACAAATAGCAAGGTGTATCTAAAAGGGAAGTGATCCAAAAATATATTTCCCTGTCATATATAATGATGTTTGATATACATGATGTAAATTGTACATGACAAAATGTCTAAGCTAGTCTGTGCAGGTAAGTATAAGCTAATCTATGAGTCAGGATACATGCGAGCTAGCAAGCCCAACATAGCATCCCTCTCAGAAGAAGGAGGTAAAGCTGTGGTCTCCTGTATGAGAGTATCCACATGACCCAATAGATCAGAAGTCGTCTGCATGATGGCCATATACTCATCAATATATGCGCTCATCTCTGCGATTATGTCAGTGGTAAAGGACCTCGCTGCAGTACTGTCTGTGACGGCTACATCCCGAGCAGATATGGCACTATCCCGCTCAACTATCACTGCATCTCTGGCTAATCTGGCCTCATCCCGCTCAACAATAGCGACATCCCTACGAGCCAAGGCCTCATCTCTCTCGAACAGAGCGGCCTCCCTCACATCCAGAGCAGTCGACATCATAGATCGAACCTGATCTCTCTCAAACGTCATCAGCTGAAGACTCTGCTCTAAGTACTGTGTCGAGTGCTGAATCGCAACAGTGCTGGTACTAGGAGAATCCAAAAGAAATGCTGGCAACCCAGCAGCGGGCTCCTCCTCGAAGTGGGTATCAATGTCCTCCATAAGATCCACACCCTCTGCGTCAATATCCGGTACTATAGATACTGCTACAGCCGATAAAACCTCTGTCTCCATCCAGGCGGAATACTCTGCGGAATAACCTGGACTGCTTACTGAAAAAGCAGCTACCTCACGATGGTCCCAACAAGCGTATACACGAGATCGGTCCTCGGCTGAGAGGTATCGGGCAGCTGAACGCTGACCTGTCGCCCCTGTGAAAGGATGAAAATTCTGAAACTGGTCGAACTGCGACATCACGGCCAATGGGTGATAAGTAGTCACACCCCTCAAGCCGGCCAGAGGGAGGAAATCCATGCCCAGAGCATGAGTAATAAAGCTGTATGGTGAGCTAAGCCCCGAGCACAACAATATACTAAATGGGTCTCTGATGTCTGCCAAAAATGCAGACCAGGACTGAGCATCTATACACTCCGATGGCTGAAAGGAGTATGACATGGACACATCGTGGGTAAACTAATATCCATGCCTTCTAAGGGTACCAATCGGTCTCAAGTGTGACATGAACCACACATACAGAAGGACTGAGCTCCCAGTAAACACTCCTGACGGATTAGTACTGCAGTAGGATGCTGACCGCAGAGCCTCTGCCAAGATCATAGCCACAATGGTATGACCCTCCCTGAGAGCTCTCACGGCCATGATAACACCTATATCTATCTCATCCATATACCGCGGCATGTACACATATGATAGTACACATAACATCAGTACGTCAACTCTGGTTAGACGCCAATTATCCTCCGGTGCGGTGAAATCCCAGGAATATCGTGAGTAACTGTCCTCTGAGCCAAATCTGTCGTACAAAAAATGCTGAGAGATCACATGGCCAGATGTCAGCTCATCCTGCACTACTCTGCGCCTCAATCATGTGAGAGTCATGAATCGTCTACTCATGTCTCCCAGAGCCATATGCACGCAAGGTCTGTCTAAAGGAAGCATCGTTAAACGTGCATACTCCTCCAGAGTAGGAGTCAACTCATGGGTGCCGAAGCGGAATACCTGCCTGTCAGATCGCCAATGCTCTAGCATCCCATCTACGAATCCTGCAGGAACCTGAAATGCCAAAAGAGTCATGGTATGCTGCAGTAATATATCTACGGTCACCCTGTCTGGTGGTGACATACTATCATACCACGATCGCATACCCGATGCCACCACTGACGGTGGGGTATGATCTATATGGCTAACTGTCGAAGAAGACATCTGTGAGGGCCGTGTCATAAGACCATCCAGGGGTCAATGCCGAATATCTCTGGACATACATACATATGCATAACATGATACATGCATAACAAATAATGGATGACAATATGATATAGGGAATGGAAAAGACTGTGCATACATTCCTAAGTATATCATAATCTAATACATCAGCTCTGTATAGCTACAAATACAGGGAAATGGAGCACAGACGCCCTACTACTAACAGAGGCCTATCAAAAGATATAGCGAGAATGGGGAATAGCCACCCAATATCTAACAGAGACCTATCAAAAGGTATAACGATAATACATCAGAAGAAGACAATGGTGTCGATATCCACATCATCAATCCTGTCCACCTGATGTAACTCCTCCTGAGTCACTGGATCTCTATCAAAAGGGATGTCAGGCCTATAAAGAGGAGGATCTGCGTCGGCAAAACCAAATGGGTCGTCCGAGGGACCAGCGCCTGAGCTGGAAGGAACAAATGACTCCGCCTCTGCTGGATCTCTGCCCAAGTGCCGAATAAATATATGTGTCTGGTCCAACTGACGGGTTAAGCTATCAATCTGGGTCACATGAGTCGGATCTCGAACACAAGTTATCCAATCCATCATCATCAAGGATCCAGGAACCATGTCCCCCATAAACTGTGTGGCGCGAGACTGGGCTCCAATAGTACGAGGAAGCCACCAACGCTGGAATATCTCCTGAGTACGTGGACCCTCTGACAAGGCAAATCTGTCAACACCCAACAACGAGATATCAATGGCGGGTAACTGCGATACAGGCCAGTGACGCCTAACAGGAGGTAAGATCGGTATACGAATCTCCCCTGTGGTGCTCCTAATAGCACGCTCTCTTAGATAAAGCTCCCAACTGCCATCTGTGAAGAGTGGAACTCTCCTGGTGGAAATCAAATACTCGACCCCAGTCGGGTATCCATCCTCAAAACCCACTGTCAAGTGTTCCCCAGAATAGGGAAGCCAGGTGATTGTGTCGGCCGACAGCAACTCCAGCTACATACGGCAATGAGTGAATCCCTCTGCTACAGGGACCTCGGGCAGAATCGAATGATGCCATCTTCGTCCTCGTGGATAGGTATCTAAACCTAACACAATCACGGGACGCAAACAGGGAAGCCTCTCATAGGCCCAAAACTGCCAACACAATGGCAAGACATCTGCTATCAGTAAACATTCTTAACCTATGAATGGGAAAAGATAAGAGAAATACTCACCAGCGGAAATGGGTAAAATCCTAGCCAAGCCTCGGTCAAACACTGTGAGCGCATACGCATGCCCCGGAGGAAATAGGAAAAGGTATAGGATCCCCAATCGTACTCTCCAATACGGTCCACGTCACACGTATCACTGACCAAAGAAAAAGATACAGTGGAAGAGTTATCTGCTATGAAGCAGCCTCGAATGATCATCAGGAATAATCGTCGCAGAACGCGATCCCTGATCCTGACATCATCAGGCATGGGCTCACTCAATAGCCCGCTCACACCATCCATGCTCAAAGGACCTGAACGGACGGTCCTGCCTTTGAGCACCGCCTCCAGAACTCCTAACAAGGATCTGACGGCAGTAGGGGTAATATTCGCCATGCAAGGCACTGGCTCCCCTCTAAACTCCACGCCGGTGATAAATTGCCAATCCATCGGCGTCATCATCACCTCGCAATCCAGCAGGTGGAGTGACTGAGTCTGGTGAAACCACCACTCAGACAATGCCCTGAGGTAACCCCAGGGACAACGACGGGGAAGGATAGAGAAGAATGCCCCAAATCCCCACTCATACACTATTGCTCTATAATCAGGATGAAGCGCCTGGTACATGGAGTGGATGCTAAACCAGTTCCCTCGAGGCTGTGTAAAACCTGGAACCTGCATGAAATTCAAATTTACGTTAGAACCCTTTAATCCTCATCAATATGAAAGAAGGAAAAGCAAAGTCTAACGCCATACCTCGTTAGCATGTAAGTACATCGATGGATGTCTGCCCAAATCACCCAGTAACTCTGGGTTCGCCACCTGAATGCTCGGAAGCTCCCTACGAGGGACAGGTGCAGCAGGAGCGGGGTCCTCAATATCCACCTCCTCGTCCTCAACGTCCGGAACATCTGCCTGGACAAGACGGATCACAGCCTCCACCAACCGACGAGGCTGTCTGACAGAATGGGGACGAGGCACTTCAGAAGCCCTCCACCGTACGCCAGAAGCGATCCTATAGGAACTGCTCGGCTGATCCAGATCCATAATATCTGGACAATAAGTCTCCAAATCACCTCAGAAAGGGTGTGGTATTTCCTTACCTGGAGCTTTCTCTAATGCATTTATGATTAAATGCATACATGCATTTACTTTAACAAACAATAGAGTTAAAATGCATGACTAACTAATACCTACCTTTTGAAAAATTTTGCCATAGTCCCCTTTGAAAATAGGACTATCCACATGCACTCAGGCATGTTTAGGTGGCCATTCAGTAGCACACCTACCCCAAAGTCATATACACAATATATGCAATAAAAATCAAAAGCATCATGCATAAGGCCAACCTCAATGCTAGGAGTACTTTGCCTTTCTACCTTTTGCTCATTGGACCTCAAATAGGACAAAAAATAGCAGAAAAAGGTGCCAATTTGACTGTCTTAAAAGTCAAATTTTTTTCACATCATTATGTTCAGTATGGTTTAATACTAACATTTACTATGTTGAATATTTTTTATCAAGTCATTTGTGCATACATAACCACTACTATTTGTTTAGATGCATTTCGTGCAATAACTCACAATCTAACGGACAGAAACTAGAGAAAATACAGGCATACATTACCAGGATAGTGTGGAACACTTGCACAGTGACAGAATTTGCAGAAAGCAGCCCAAACTCAGCAGATCTGAAGATGGCTTGCTGTTTTCTCTAAGCGAAACAAGTTGAAAGTAACTTGTGAATGCTGTTGGCTGATGGATATATGATCCACGCCTGGCCGCAGGCCTATCTACGACTACAGTAGGTACACCCGCGGCACCCCCATGTGGGTCCCATCCCTCCGGCTCGGTCCAGTTCAAGTTGCAAAAGAGGTCTTACGAATTAAAAAGGTCAAATCGAGAATAAAAACACCACGCGATTGAGCAAAACTGCATACAATCCTGGTCTTCTCTGATGAGACTTTGAATCGGTACATCATGCATTGGTATTCGCCTACACACAGGGTACACTATACCAGTAATCTCAAATGATCAGTCAAGCTCGGCAATACCGTACGTAGGTCCAATGCCGCTTTCTCAGGATCATCATCCTTGTCAACCTAGATCCCCGACGGGGGTTACAACGTGAGTCCCAGACGGGGGTTACAATGTGAGTCCCCGGTGGGGGTTACAACATAGATCCCTGATGGGGGTTACAACACGTGTTCAACCGTTGACACACAAATTAACGAAGGTCAAGTAGCCTTGACATTATCTCAGCCGATGGCAAGTAAACCCATCAGAGCATACAAAGTTGTTCGATCAATGCATACGTCCTCAGTAGATCTCCCGAGGGGTTTGCAATGTGAATTCACGGCAGGAGATTACCACGTACATTCAAGCTGTTGATACACACATTAACGAAGGTCAAGCAACCTTAACATCATTCCAGCCGATAGATGGTTAGACCTATCAGAGCTCTGAAGCCATTCGGGGTACTTACCACCCGATTACCCATATTCCCCAGCTGGGGGTCACAACATAATGTTCCGTTGATCTACACGACAGCAGAAGTCAAGCAACCTTGATAGTATATCCCACAGGATTTTTCAGCCGTTGATTCACATATCGGTGAAATACACGTCAACGAAGGTTAGACATCCCTGATAGCATTTGCTGTTGGTAGTAACTCCAACAGAACCCTGACATGTCCTGACGATACAAACCAGGAGATTGTCATCAAGGAGGATGAATGATGGAATATGTTATACACATCCTCAAACAGATCAAGCTTTATCCCCACAGTTCTCTTACATATAAGAGGTACTTCTGTAGGATCCAGTCCTTATCCAGGAATTTGATGATAACTCCAACATCAACATCCTGACAGACTCAGATTATACATCAAATCTGGTCATCATTGCCAATCCCCAGTTGAAGCAACAGGGAGCCAGCAATTATCCTCAGCGTGTTGGGCTACAACCCCGTACACATGCATCATACGTCATACATCATGTTTCTATCCATAGTACCATGTTTGTCTTATTACGTTTTAAGTGTCTAGGATTCTTTATCCTACCCATGCATCGCCATGCATGAGTATGATAAAGAGGGGCATCTGTAGACACTCGAAATTTTTTATACTACTGACACTAACATTTCAGGAAGGCAGATTCATCTTTTATGAGAAAACCCTAAAAGACAATCCACAACCATACCGGATACTACCGGAGGTTCAGCATCAACCCCAGATCGCAATCTAGGAGTAACCAATCCAATCTTGGAGAACCCCGAGGCATGCAGATCAATACCGGAACACACACCGGAGAAGACTGATTAATCTAGGAGATAATCCCGAGGTATCCAGTCTCAGCCCTAAACATGGGAATAGCCTCCAACCTTGGTGATAGCCCCAAGGAAAGCAATTTCGGCATTAACCCCGAAAATGCTTGTTACAAGTGCAACCAGCTTCAATCTCGGCGCTCACAACGAGATACACTGTATCAGTTCGACGATGACATCGGGAAGACAGACACACCTCAAAGATGACAATGAGGACTTTTAACCAATTGCAGCAGTCCAATCCCAGCGAAGCTGAGCAACGTCTGCTTTATCGACCCAACCCGGTAATAACACCGGTAAGGGGCAACATCGTCATCTGACCAACACGATGCCACGCCAAGTCGTCTCAACACATCTACGCAACAACGGCCCCCAAGGCTAACCAATCCCGAGTTGCTATTGTGCGGGGTAACGGATGAAAGTTGAAGCTTGAAGACCGGAGGGCACCGTCCCATCTTCAAAGACTTCGTACAAACTCTAATCCCATGCCATCGTACAAACTCTCGACAATAGCGGTCTGAAATAGGTCCTGTATACCTCAAACGGATGCCCGAATTGCACTTCAAAAAAACCGAGTGGACATTACAGTGCCCGCGTGCACGTACTTCGAGACGACCTAACCCGACCAAACCGGGCCGACCCGTCCCGCCTCTGGTACACCTGCGGCACCTTTTGCCTATAAATAAGAGGCTTGGGGTGCTGATTTTTAAGAGAAAAAAGATGGGGAAACCCTACAGAATTCACTCTACACTTGCCATACAGTGTATTTTCCCACTTTAAACACCTGTGAGCTCATATACAGCCCTTTTTTGTACCTACAAAAACCAGTATTTACTCACTCTAAAGATATAGAAGTCTTTTTTGGCAGCCCACTATAAGCCTTCTCACACACTTTAGAGTCTTTCTCTTCATTTTTGTACACACCCTTCTACAAGTTGAGAGTCGTGTTGCTTGCTTTTGCCCGAACTTTGGTCCGTGATTTCATTTTAGTCTATGTATATATATATATATATATATATATATATATATATATATATATATATTGACTAACATTATCGAGTTATGCCTCGGTTGAGCCTAGACTTCGGTCTGGAGCGTTTATTTGCTTTTCTATATATATATATATATATATATATATATATATATATATATATATATATATATATATATATGAACTGTGTATCGGACTTTGTTCGATTGAGCCTAAACTTCGGTTTGGTGCGTTTATTGCTTTAATATATATATACTTATATATATTAACTGTGTGTCGGACTTTGTTCGATGAGCCTAAACTTCGGTTTGGTGCGTTTAATTGCTTTCTTATATATATATATATATATAAATATATATATATATATATATATATATATATATATATATATATATATATATATATATAAACTGTGGTCGAACTCCGTTCGATGAGCCTGGATATTACATCTGGTGCGTTTATATCGCTTTTATATATATATATATATACTTATATATATGAACTGCTATCGAACTCTGTTCGGTGAGCCTGAATTTTATATCCGGTGCGTTTACATGCTTTTATATATATATATATATATATATATATATATATATATATATATATATATATATATATATTTCGTCTCACCTGGAGTTTACTTCGTGGTGGTTGACCGTTTTTACAGCTTTATCTACGTTTTGTCCCGCCTGGAGTTTCCTCCGTGGCGGTTGATGGCTTTTAACAGCTTTATTTACATTTCTGATCCCCCGTGGAGCTATCTCGTGGTTGGTGATCATGTCTGTATATATATATATATATATATATATATATATATATATATATATATATATATATATATTTACAGCTTTTATATATATACATGCTTACTGCTTTCATACAAACTGCGGTATCATGTGAGCCTAGGAATCATGTGATCACAGATTCATCCCATTGGATCTAGATTCGGTTCCCGTGATGGACATTTTCAGCTGTAAGCAGCTTGAAATTTATTCTGCGGTGTCTGAATTTCCTCAGATGGTTTCCATACCCACGAGGAAGTCAGCATTATTTTCGTACGGATGCTTCGCAGCCATCAAATAAAATCAACCAAGTCGTGCATTTAATAAAATGGGAGTGCAAAAGGCCTCAATTACTATTGAGCGACATGGTTTGAAACAACCTCTTTTATAAAACATCATTGCCATATCTTGCTAAAATTAAATTTTTATAAAAATTCAAACCCTACGTATATAGGTGCGAACGAGGCCTCGTACCACTTTCAAATAACAGCACATTGACTCACACACACACACACACACACATTTAGATAATTGTTTCTTGAAAAGAGGCGGTCACCATGGTAACACGGATGTCGGGGGGTGCCTAACACCTTCCCCCCGCATAACCAAGTCCCCGGACCCTAAACGAATCTCGGTTTCACCGACCCGTATAGCAGTGTCACATCACTGGGTCAATGTGCAAACTTTTTCTCGGTTGTGTTGGTACAACCATTTAAAAAACCAACTGGAGACTCTTAATAGTCCATAGTCGACATTATACATGTCGGACCTTTTTCACTTATTTTTTCAAACAAATCTCACCTAAAATGAGAACACCAAAGAACAAGTAACGGAAAGGGACATCTAAAAATCCCGACGTCGACAAGTAATTTTGTCAATAACTACGTTACACGTATTCTAAAATTTGACTATCATGTTAGGGTATGTCATGCATGTAAACATGATTGACATGTATGCCTAACGAGTTATATGCATTGTAATCTAGTTGAGTATGATTTAAAACAAGTCTAAATGAATTAGAACTATACAACTTGAAATGCATGACTAAGATGATGAAAGCATGTATAGTTGAGACCTATTGACCACGTAGCATTTGTGTAATGGCTAAACGTAAGAGAATTTATGAATTGAACACTTAAAGTCTTGATTTAATGAGCATGTATAATGACCTATGTTAAAGATAAAATGTAGTTATCCATATACTGACATATGTGTTTTGCATGACTCTTCATATATGTGCAAATTGGGTTTATATTGGGATCCTGCAGGAACAACCATGTCTTAGTTTGCACTAGGAGCAGCGTGGTCGTGCCACTCCTTAGTACAAACCAAGCGCGGCCATACCACCCTACATTGAGATCTATTTTCTACTAATAATTTGAGGGTTTATGCATGCCTATATCGTTACCTTAATCTGTAATACGTGTCCAGTGCAGTATTCATGTGTTAATAAACATGTTAAGGAAAGAATCCTATGATGAATAAGTGTGTAAAACCTTAAGGTCAAAATGTGATGGCAAACTATGTTCTTTAATGTCATAGTGTATTAGAAATTGATTTTCGTGTTATGTGTCGATATACATATGAGATCATGAGACTAAGAAAAGACTAGTAATATATGTTAGTATCGATGAATTTCACTTGTGTATCATAGAGAAATAAGATAGAAGGTGTACATATTGAACTTGTATAACTAATGTGTTTATACATGAATAGGATATTATAGTTCATTGGACTGGTATTAAACTATACCTTGGTAAACTACGCGTAAGGAAAGTATCCGAACTCTATTTTATATTGAGCAAGTCTTCTAACTTACACAACTTTGAATACTGTGCAAGTATCTAAACCTTATCTCGTTGACGTAAGTTCCTAACCATACTTTTATGGAATATTATTCAAGCTTGTGTTGTTATTGCTCTTACAAGTAAATCCTTGAAAGTTTGATTCATATCTCATAACTTACTACTTCATAGTTTAGAAATGAAATTGCTTACAGTTTTTGAACCTTGATTTCGGATGATAATTGCTCATGTGTATATTTTAAAAGAAAGTTTTCCAAGTCATTGATTCAGCTAGACTATTGGTGTATGATCAAAAACTATCCAAACCAAATTAACTTGGTGCGGACTCTTATAAATAACTGAGATGAACAAACCTCTTAGAAAGGGGAAATATATATTTGTCGGGAGACCGACGTGCGCACATGAGTATGATTAAATGTTATGCACGACATATGGTACTTTAGGCTGATCACGTATTGTACTCGTTTTGATGGATTATCAGTTTATTACTGTTAATTCTAGTAGAAGTTCATAGTCCTTAGTGAATGCTCAGTATTCATTACTTTGAAATCTTGAATTGAATAATCGTTAAATCTTGTTGATATCTTTCAGTCCATAGTGACCTTTATTGAGAATTGTTGATAATTCCTGAATTATTATTCATTGTCACACCCTTGAAGATTGAACTCTATATATGATTTTTAATCGTTGCGATATTACTTGCTGGGCAAAATCGCTGCTCATCCTTGCTTTCCTTAAAACTTTCAGTTAAGGTAGAACGTGTGAACCCTCTGGCAAGGACAAGGGTAAAGAGAAGGTTTTGGAGTAGTTTTGTTTCATAGTACTAGGAATGTACTATTATTATGTTGTAGAATGACTTATTTACTATGATATATAAAGCAATGTTTAATTTAAGTTGTCATGTATTAGTAACGGTTACGAGACCTTGGGACGGGAATGATTATATTAAATAAATGTAATCTATTCTGTTATTTCTGTTGCATGAGATATTATTTAGTCATTAGAATTGTAGTACGTGATACACCGAATTCGAGACGTGAGTGGTCTAAATTTGGGGGCGTCACACCCATTATTCAACTAATTTAATTAAATTTAAATTAACATTTGCCTTATAATTATAATTTCAATTATAAATTATAATTTTATTTCATAACTAATAAATCTCTAATTTAATTATTAAATTAAATTAGAACAACATTATAATTATTTAATAATTTATTTAATTTAATTATCTCATTAAATTAAATCTTCAAATCCTAAAATTACCATTCATTAATTTAATTATTATAACACATCTTAATAATTTATTTATCAATTATTATTACACCACAATTTCATCAATTATTTATTTATCTCAATAAGTAAATCAATTAAAATATTTATTTAATTCAATAAATATTTAAAATTAATTACAGAATTCTTGTTCGTTGCATCCTTCCCTCCTTAAATGGATTCTGTCCCTAGAATCACAACTCGAAAAATATATTCGTTACATTCTTTCCTCCTTAAAAGGATTCTGTCCCCAGAATCGCTATACAAAATTAAGCAAATAACTGAGGATAATTTTTCATCATAACATCTTCAGGTTTCCACGTAGCGTCTTCAGCATTGTGGTTTCTACAGGTTACTTTAACAGAAGATATCACTTTATTCCTTAGTACTTGCTATTTCCTGTCAATAATCTGAACAGGGACTTCTTCGTAAGACAAATCTTTTTCAAACTGTAATGGTTCATATTCTATAATATGTTTATAATCGGGCTTATATGGTCTTAATACCGAAACATGAAAAATATTATAAATATGTTCTAGTTCCGGAGGTAGAGCTACCTCATACGCCATATCACCAACTCGTCGTAGCACCTCAAAAGGTCCTATAAACCTAGGTTTTAGTTTTCCCTTTTTACCAAACCGAATTTTCCCTTTCCAGGGAGACACTTTTAAGAAAACAAAACTATCGACATCAAATTCTTGATTTTGTCAGTGTTGATCGGCATATTTCTTCTGCCTATCCTGTGCAGCTATCAATCTTGCTCGGATCACCTTGATTATTTCAACAGCTTGTTATACTAACTCTGGACCTAATAGTTGACGTTCTCCAACCTCGTCCCAACATAACGGAGTTCTTTATTTCCTACCGTACAACGCTTTGTAAGGCGGCATGCCAATACTTGCATGATAACTGTTATTATAGGCAAATTCAACCAACGATAGATGGTCATCCCAATTCCCTTTAAAATCCATAATACATGCTCTGAGCATATCCTCCAGTGTCTGGATGGTCCTCTAACTTTGTCCGTCGGTTTAAGGATGATACGTTGTGCTCATTCTCAACTGTGTCCCCAAGCATTCGTGTAGTCGATTCCAAAAATTTGATGTGAAACGTGGATCTCTATATGATACAATGGACACCGGGACACCGTGTCTTGACACAATTTTCTTCACGTACAGTTTTGCTAACCGATCTAGGTTAAATATAATCTTTATTGGAAAAAAGTGTGCCGACTTCGTCAATCGATCAACAATCACCCAGATCGCATCGTAACCTTCTTGGGTCATTGGAAGACCTACCACAAAATCCATTGTGATATGCTCCCACTTCCATTCCGATATCTCTAACGGTTGCAACAATCCGCTTGGCCTTTGATGTTCAGCTTTAACTTTATGACATGTTAAGCATTTCGCCACACATTCAGCAACCGTGAGTTATGAGCCTCACTAAAAATTTCCTCTTTAATTTTCGGTACTGGCAGAACCCAAATTCTCCTTTAAAATTGAAGTAACCCCTCCGAATCAACTTTAAATTTGTTTTCTTCACCTCTAGACACTTTTTTTTATCTTTTCACATTTTTCATCTTGAAGTTGTACATTCCTCACCTTAACCACCAAAATTAAACTGTTCCCCATTTGGAACAATTTTTTATCTGATCCTGTCAGATATTTAATTTCCAACTCCATCTTGGTCATTTCTGCTACAAGCTTTTCCTGAGCAGTAACATCATTAATTTCTCCCGACTCTTTCTACTTAAGGCATCAGTAACAACATTCGCCTTTCCATGATGATAAAGAATCTCGCAATCGTAGTCTTTAATCAACTCAAACTATCTCTGTTGTTGCATATTCAAATCTTTTTGTGTAAAGATTTACTTCAGACTTTTATGGTCTGTATATATCTTACACCTCTCTCCATAAAGATAGTGCCTCCAAATCTTTAGAGCAAACACCACCGAATCCAACTCTAAATCATGAGTCGGATACCCTTTCTCGTAATATTTTAATTGACATGATGCATATGCAATAACCATGTCGTTCTGCATAAGCACACAGCCTAGTCCTTTATCCGATACGTCACTATATACCACAAAATTCCCTTTATCATCAGGTAATGATAACACAGGTGCTGAACTCAATCACTTCTTTAATTCTTGAAAACTCTCCTCACACTTCTCCGTCCAAACAAACTTAGTTGCCTTCCTAGTTAAATTTGTCAACGGAGTTGCGATCTTGGAAAAGTCTTGAATAAAACGCCTATAGTAACCTGCCAATCCTAAGAAACTTTTTACTTCTGACCTAACCTTCAGCTGATGATAACAACTACTCAAGTCTATCTTTGAGAAATATCTCGCACCCTTCAGTTGATCGACCAAGTCATCGATTCTTGATAATGGATACTTATTTTTAATCGTTACCTTATTTAATTCCTGGTAATTAATGCAGAGCAGCATTAACCCATCTTTCTTCTTAACAAACAACACTGGCGCTCCCCATGGCGATATGCTCAGCTGGATATTCTTTTTGTCCAATCATTCTTGCAACTGTACCATCAATTCTTTCATCTCTACTGGGGCCATTCTGTATGGGGCTTTAGATATCGGGGTTGTTCCTGGTACTAAATCAATCACGAACTCAACCTCTCTATCTGGCGGAAGTCCAGGCAAATCGTCTGGAAACACATATGTAAAATCTCTAATAACTGGTATCTCTTCTAACTTCGCACTCTTCTTTTGTGTATCGACTATGTAGGCTAAGTATCCTACACATCCTTATCTCGGTAACTTCTTGGCTTGCATCACCGTCAGACAAATTGCTTGTTGAGGTGACTTACTGCCATAAAACTCTACCTTTGACGGAGTTATAAGGTTAACACATTTCTTTTGGCAATCAATTATTGCCCTGTATTTGAATAACCAATCCATTCCCAATATAACATCAAACTCCCAAAGTTTAATTGGTATCAAATCCACCATCATCTCGTGACCCTTTATATTCACCCTATAATTTTTGTGTATAAACTTAACAGGAATCACTTCCCTATTCGCAATCTCTATTCTTAAAGGAAAATCTAGTTCTTCCCGAGGCAAATCTAAATTCCTAGTAAAATCATCGGATATAAATGAATAAGTAGCACCCGAGTCAAATAACATATAAGCATTAATACCATTGATCGGAATGATATCTGACACCACATCCTTTGACTGCACATCATCTTACACAATTATATTGAAAGTTCTAGCAGTAGGTCGGCTTGATTGCACTGGCCCAGTGATAGTTAACGTATCACCACTATTGTTTCCCTTTCCTCCACTTACACTTCCCATTATCTTTTTAGGGCAATCGTGAGCCATATGATCCTTCGACCCGTAGGTGAAAAAAGCTCCCTTCTTTGCGCTAAAACAATTTGGTGCAATGTAACCCTCCTGGCCACAATTGAAACACACCCGCTTAACCTTCAAACACACACCAGTGTGGTTCTTCTAGCAAGTAGTACAAGCTTCGAACTTCTTCTTTTGCTAACTTCCTTGTTGTCCTCCCGCATTCAAATTTTCATTCCACTTCCTCTTCTGGTTGTTACTTCCATTATTGCTTCCACCAGGCTTGTTTTCATTGTCATTCTTCCTCTTCTTTTGGTTTTGATTATACTTAGTTAAGGCATCGCTTCCTTCTTCCACGATAATTGCCTTTTCCAATACTATTTCAAACGTGTTTAACTGGAACATTGAAACCTTGCTATATAACCAAGGCTTCTACCCTTGTTCAAACCTCCTCACCTTAAGCTCATCTGTATTGACTAGATACGTAGCAAACCTTGCCAGCTCATTAAACTTCGCAGCATACTCTGGCACAGACATGGTTCCTTACTTTAATTCCAAAAATTGAACTTCCATCTGGTTCTGGGAACTAGTCAGAAAATACGTCTCGAAAAATATTTCCTTAAACCTATCTCACGCTATTATTTCCTATCCCCCGTAAACCTTATTCGGCTGACACTAATAGATAGCTTCAAACTTCAACGTTAACGTTGCGAATGCAGTTTTCTGGTCCTCATTAACTCTGGCAACGTCGAACACCTTCTTCATTTCCATGATCCAGGTTTGGGCCTCAACTGGATTCATAGACCCTTGAAACTCCGGTGGTCCAACAGCTTTGAAGTCCTTGAAAGTCGTGACTTGAGCTTGCGGCTGATTCACAAGTGCTCCCGTTAACAAAGTCACCAACTGCTGAACCGGGTTAGCGTTGGCCTCGTTATTGTTATTGTTTGTGGACCCCTCAACGGGTGGTTGTTGGCGTGGTTGTCTTTTTCTAGGAGGCATTTTCTGTTTAAAATACACGCTTATTAGATCACTACTCAATTCCTTGAATATTTAAAGTTTAACTTAAACATTCTAAGGTTAAAGCTTAACACAAAACATTTCAATAAACTTCGATATTTTATTCATTCATAACTTTTTGAAACATAATAAGGATAGCATCTCTACTATCTACATCAACTTCCCTAAACTTGAAAAGTTTCAGGATAACATACCCATTTTACCCCTTTATTTATCTCAAAATAAGGTATTTACAATTTATTTAATCACATACTTAATCACATATTATTATTATTCTTCCTATCTTGGCATATTAAGACTTCAAGAGGCTTCTCTACGCTCTTCCTCTATAATACGATATCGTCCTATGATCCATCATGTACCATGGCAAGTCTTCAAACTGATCTAAGTAATAAAAGACTCGGTCCTAAACCCTATTAATCGCAGAATGAAAAGCATAATCCATTTCATTCATCTTAGCCTTCTTCGTCTGAACCTTGGCTTCAGCACGATTTGCACGCTGAGTAGCCTTCATCCATACGTCCACTACTCTCGCATGCTTAGTTGACTCCTCCTTCAAATCATCTTTTAGCTTTTCAACTTCAGTCTTCATCTTCTCATTCTCAGCCAATAACTCCTCTTGATAACCCTCTGTATGAGCTAGGTTCCATTCCGTGTTCCCAAGTCGTGAGTCGAGTTCTTGAATCTCCACATCCTTCTGTTTTATAGTAGCTTGACGCATCTCAGCTAGCTCCTTCAACTCCTCAATCTTATCATGTAATTCTATATTACGGTCATACAACTCATTATACATCTTAGCCGATATGGAGTTTGGTGGAAACTTCACAGGATCCTCTTCCTCATCCTCTACCTTAATCTCCTCAGAGTCCTCCTCCTCAGGATCAGACACAGGCTCATTCTCCTGTCTTTCCTTAGCGACCAACAGAGAAGGCTCCCTCTGGATTAACTGCTCCCGAACAACATGGACATCTCGGGGCTCCTCATCACTAGGTACCTGAGGTATCTCTTCCCTAGCTTGACTGGATCCTTCAACGTTAGACATCCTGACAACAAAATATTTTTAAGTTTTTATTTATTACGTGACACTCTTCGATACTCGCGAGCACATAAGTAATTAAAACATAGAACATAAAGTCTTGTATTATTTATCTTTAATGAATTCCCTCAATTTATTCCTTAGAACTCGATAAGAGTTTATCACCACTATGTTTTCTATCTCCTTAAAGGTTACTTCCTAAGGTTTCTCCCAACTAAGGTTCATAACCTAAAGCTTTGATACCAACCTGTGACACCCCCAAATCCGAATACTTTATTCCCACAGGATTTGGTGCTAACTGTCCAAAATAATTACATCTAACTACCCATAATCAAGGATAAAGACATAACTTAAATAACTTAACAATAATCTTCCCCATTAAAGGGTTACATCAACTTAAAACAATCTCAGGTGATCTAACCTTAAATTATTACATAAGTTTACGGAATACATCACATAATTAAATAAGTCTCATAACACAAATTTAGTAAATAAAATTAAACATGTCTTCATCATTTGGACATCTTGCCCTTGCCCTTGCTAGTAGACGTCTCTTCAACTTTCTCAACTTTAGCTGCAGTGTTAATTGCAAGAGTGAGCAAAGAATTACTCACTAATATAAAGAATGATAGTATCAATAACATAAGGGTAAGCAACGAATACTGAATAATAGAGGACTTTTTCTGCGAATCAAGAATAGAAAACAAGTTCAAGATTTATATCTGAGTGTCTTAAGATCACGAACTACGTCCCAGGTTATTAAGTATTTCTACTTCAACCTTAATAGTCGTTTAGACTATACATACCCTTCCTTACGTACTTAGGGGAATCAGCCCTTCGTACCATGTATTGTGCACAAACATCTATACGCTAACGCGTATTTAATCCCCTTTATTAGGGTTGTTCATCTCAGTTTGACTTTAGAATTTCCGCACTAAAAAGAGTTTAGTTTGAATTAGCTTAACAGTGGGTCTAAAATTTTAGAACACTCATCAATTATAGATTAGTCCAATTAATAAAGGTTTATTTGTTAATCGAAGGTTCAATATGATAATATAAGATTGAACAACGAAACTTAAGTCAAAGATTGAATATCAACGATACACAATTGAATAGACAAGGTATATACAAAGTATTACATCCAAAAGAGTTAGAAAACTCATTTGGGACATTAAACTTGAACAATTTATGCTTTGAATAGCAAGAAACAAAAGTTAGGAATGTGAAACTAGCTCAATGTAAAGAATTAGAATACAAGAGCTTGCATAATCGTAAACAAGATGGAATCCACAAACTTGCTCAACATAAATATAAGGTTTATGAACATGCATAATGGAAAATTAGGGTTAGAGAACTTGCCTCGCGTGTAGGCTACATAATTATAATAAATGTTCGCCAAATACCCTACATATATCATTAGGATCGCAATATCGATTAGTTATCCTATCATTAACTTTATAGGTTCAATTCACCATTTTAGTTAAGTCATAACCTTTAACTTAAGGTCTAACCCTAATGGTTAACCACACAACATGAATCTGAAAACTCACTATCATATAAGGTAAAGCTTTAGCATTCAATCTCATCTCTACTTCTTACAAACATCGAGTTTCAATCATTATATAACTTGTTAAGTAAATACTTAAAATCTTCATATTTGGTATTACAATGCATTACAATCTGTTATTACATTATATAATATGATTAACATCTTATCATGCATACTAGATTAGGTTAGGTCAACATATCATAGACTGCAACTAAAAAAACACACTGTCTCTGCTCAAGGGACGGCGTAGCTGCGCTTCCCCAAGCCTTGGCATCGGCGCAACTGCGCTGGTGCTCGATCCTAAAAATCCAACAAGCGCAGCTGCACCGTTTCTGCCTTTGGTACCGGTGCAGCTTCGCCTGTACGCAGACAGAAACTGCAGCAGCTTCAGCACTATTATAAGCCAAACTCCAATTTCCCAATTTCTACAGCAACAAAGACAAATCCTTATATTATAATCCTAACCAAAACGATATAATATATACAATCCATCATTCTGACACCTAAAACAACATACATAATCAAATTTAGAGGATTAAAAACCATATTTTTGCTATTTTCTTCAAATTCAATACATTTAGCGAATTCAATCACCAAAACTTCGTTTCTTAACCAAATTAAATCATTTCAATTGCATTGTTTTCGTTTCTTGATATACTAACACAATTCACAACCAATTTACAAATTATAACAAGGATTGAACATAAATTTTTGGTCTCAAAAAGCCATTTTCACGCATATATAACACTGTTATTTAAATTTTCTTCTTCAGACCGATTTCCAAGAATTTAATCACTAACTATTGCTCATATATGATAATTATCAAATTATATACATATATAATGAACACTTTATACACTAATCCAACAAAACTCAAATCACAGAGAATTATAAACCAAGAGTTGGAATTAGGAATAGATTATACCTTTAAGAAGAATGATAGAGAATTGCTTGCTAATGTTTTCCCTTGGTACTCCAATTCCTCTCCACTCTCTCAATTTCTTCCTATGTTTCTCTCTTGTTCTTCTTCTTTAACTTTTGTTCTTAGTTTTAGGAAAACACGTAATATAGCCCAACCAAAACACTGCGCGCACAAATAAACTGATAAACGTGGTTATCAGTTTCATCAACCCAAAAGTCCTCGGCTGTTACAATAACCAAAAGCCACAAGGCTTTGTTTGGTTTACACACTAATACATCCCCCTTTAATTTATTTTTATAATACTTATATTATATAGTTCTTATGTCACACCCATTATACAACTAATTTAATTAAATTTATACTTTAAATTAACATTTGCCTTATAATTATAATTTCCATTATAAATTATAATTTTATTCCACAACTAATAAATCTCTAATTTAATTATTAAATTAAATTAGAACAACATTATAATTATTTAATCATTCATTTAATTTAATTATCTCATTAAATTAAATCTTCAAATCATAAAATTATCATTCATTAATTTAATTATTATAACACATCTTAATAAATTATTTATCAATTCTTATTACACCATAATTTCATCAATTATTTATTTATCTCTATAAATAAATCAATTAAAATATTTATTTAATTCAATAAATATTTAAAATTAACTACAGAATTCTTGTTCGTTACATTCGGTCTGGTCAGTTTGTTAGCATCAAGTATGCTACGCAGTGAAATTAGTGAGTGTGATATTTTTAAATTTCTGCATGTGAAAAAATAACATTTTAGTAAACATTTATTTAATTAATTTATTTTACAAAAATAAATTAGGTCTTATTTTATATTGGTATCTCCCACTATTTTTTTCAAACTATATTACCCTCATCTATATAGTTCGCCAAAATCTAATTAAAATTTTTGCTAGTGAGAATAAGGATCCCATTTCAAATATATATAGCCTTGTGGTGACACAACAAACTATATATAAATAAATAGGTAGAAAACTCCTTATCAATTACATCATCATGTAACTCCTTAAGTTTTGCCTCTTTGATTATTTTGATTAAGTGGTGGCACACCCGAATCAAAATTATCTAAGTTAAGCCCAACCTAGCACTTTCATATATTCAAAAAAGAAAAATATTGTCCTTGTGGTAACACAACAAAACAATATTGTTCAATTTTCTTTATAAGCATTAATTGTGATAAATTAACATCTTAAATACTTAATACTTGCCTTGTGGTGACACAACAAACTCATATTAAATATTTAATACTCAATTAATTTTATCATGCTAGAAGGTGACGTTCGATATTATAAATACCTTTGAATGCTTAAGACTTAATATATAAAAACTTTGAGGGATTTGTTATTATTTGTCTCATCTTGTTTAGCGCGCATGCACACACACACACACACATACATACATATATATATATATATATATATATATATATATATATATATATATATATAATACTAGCATGCATATTATAGAATACTATATTCTACCTGGATTGATTATGAACTTTTATTCTAGTTCACTAGAGTCACCAAGTGAACCAAAAGGTCAAACCCTAGGGTGCACGAATAAACCTTTAAACATAACTATTATATTTAAACACGGGCTCCATTACAAACGGGTCTTCGAGCGCTCCTTTTTCCTTGATCTTTGGTTCTTCGAGAAATTCTAACAAATCCTATTACATAAACTATTTAATTTAAATAGAAACATTGATCAGCAGTCAAGGGAAAGTACATAGGAGAGAGATAGAATTTACATTAAGAATAAAACCAGAAAAGACGAGGTACACAAATCCCATTTAATAAAACTCATTCATTCAAGCATCAAACTAAAATAAATTCAATCACATTGGTCAATAGTCTATAATCAATCCCATTTATTATCATACATATCATCATATGTATCAATAAATAAAACATTCATCTCATGAATAAAATCATTCCATATATATATGAGTATCATTTAATGTGCATTTTTAAATTGCATGAAATCCAATTTCAAGATTAAAATAAACTCTTTATTTTAATTATAAAATTATTAAGATTAATATATATATATATATATATATATATATATATATATATATATATATATATATGTATAATGAATTACATTTTGACTTATTCTTTAATACCTTTAGGGTATATCAAAGGGTATGCTTGGGTGTAATAAGTTATATATGGAGATAATAAATGATCAATATAGAATCTACCACTTCTAGTAAAAGAAGAGAAATGTCATATGTGATTCGATAAATGACAACCCAAGAATTCTTGGCCAAGGTGAAATAAAATTAGAAAGTAGTTTCTAATTTGTATTTATTTGGATTTGGTGTTCACTCAAAAAAATAATTAACATCTAACTACCCATAATATTGATAACAATAAAATTGAAATAGAATTCCTCCCAATATAAGGTTATAATATCTTAAACGAATAAATCTGAGGTTATCTAACCTTAATACATCATATGCGGAAACATCATAAACAAATAAGTCTTAAACATCGCATTATAAGTCTTAATATAAACATTCTCGATTATTAAATAAGTTTTCATTATTTGCTTGCTTTTCCCTTGCCCTTTCTTGTGGACGGCTCATCAACTCTTTCAATCTTAGCTGCAATGTTATTATGCAAGAGTGAGAAACAATTGCCCACAAGTTTGAGAATAGAATAATAATAATAAAATGCGAATAAACAATGGATACTGAACCAAAAGAAGTCTCGACTTTTGAATCAAGATTAGAACAGGAATCAAAAGTACATCTGAGGGTCATAAGACCATGAACTATGTCTCATGTTATCAAGTATTTCTACTTTAAACCTTTAACAGTCGTAAGACTATATGGACCTAACTTCTCGTACTTAGGGGGATCAGCCCTGTGTACCATGTATGTGCACAACATCTCAATGTTATAGCGTAATATAATCCCCTATAGTAGGGTTGTTCATCTCAACTTTGACATTAGAGTCCGCACCAAAGGAAGTTTGGTTTGGATTAGCTTCAAGGGTAATTTGGAGTTCAATAATCATCAACTAAGGATTAGTTGAATCAATAAGGAATCACTATCTATTCAAGGTTTTAATGCAATATCAAAATCAATAATCAAATCAAAGATTGAATCTCAACTTTATATAATTGACTGAAAAGATTGGATCTCAATTCTACATAATTGAATAAACTTTGTACAATAGAAGTAATACTTCAAAAGAATTAGAACATTTCATTTGGAATCATGAACCTGAACAATTAAGCTATGAACAATTCAAAATAGAATACGAAGCTTGCTCAATAATAATAAGATTTAAGAACTTGCTCAATGTAAGAATAGGGTTTAAAAACTTGCCTCGTGCGTAGATTACACTCTTACTATTCACGTTCCTCAATTTAATCCTACACACATATTATATATATTCACAACATTCATTAGTTATATTTATAAAAAAAAATCCTCCATGAAATGGAATGATGAGTGTCATGATGGCTCTTTTCCATTATTTAATACACAAAGAGATAGAAGTCTATGTGGATGACATCATTGTCAAATCCTGAAGGGAAGAAGACCACCTAGTTCATCTCAAAAATCTCTTCAACCGGTTGCGCAAGTACAAATTGAAGCTAAATCCGGCCAAGTGCGCCTTCGGTGTCAAGTCAGGCAAGTTGTTGGGATTTTTAGTGAGCCACAAAGGCATTGAGTTAGATCCTGTAAAAATTCAAGTCATTACTGAGATGCCCATACCCCAGACAGAGAGGGAAATATGGGAATTTCTGGGAAGAATCAACTTCATCAACCGATTCATCTCCCAACTCAAAACAACCTGTGAGCCCATGTTCAAGTCGTTAAGGAAGAACACCTCCAAGAAATGGAATGAAGAGTGTCAAAAAGCCTTCCTTTCCATCAAAGAGCAACTAGTCAAAGCTCCTGTCTTGGTACCTCCTAGGGATGATGTTCCCCTATTTATGCACCTGTTAATCAATGAAAATGCCATGTGCTGCATGCTGGGATAAAAAGATGATAGAGGCCAAGAAAGAGTTATCTATTACCTCAGCAAAAGATTCAGCATCAGTGAGCACAAGTATACCTTGATTGAGAAGACTTGTTATGCATTAGCATGGGTTTCCATGAGATTACAACATTATCTCCATGGTCATACAACCCATCTCAAATCCCACATGGATCCTCTCAAGTACGTGTTCAACAAACCTATGTTGAATTGTCGACTGTCCAAATGGTAGTTGATCCTCCAGCAATTTGACATCATCTACGTGACCCAAAAGTCTGACAAAGGTCAAGGAATTACGGATCAACTGGTCGCATTGCCATTCGAGGATTTCAAACCCTTAGAAACATATTTTCATGATGAAGGGGTAATGACAATTCAGCAACACCATCAAAACAATACAGCCCAATCCTGGAGGATGTATTTTGATGGACCTGTAAACATGGAAGGTGCCAGAGCTGGAGCAATTTTGGTATCTATTTTGGGAGAGCAATATCCCATTGCCATCAAATTGCAGTTTGTCAACACCAACAACACAGCTGAGTATGAAGGTTGTATAATGGGGTTGAAGCTAGCCTAATCCATGGCCGTCAAACGGTTAACTGTCTTGGGAGATTCCGAACTGGTAATAAGACAAATCACTGGGGTCTATCATACCAAGGAATTTTATTTGCTGCCTTACCATCGTCAAGTTATCCAAATGGCTTCAGAGTTTGAATAAATATCCTTCCTCCACATTCCTCAGAACAAGAATGACTTTGCTGATGCACTAGCAACTTTGGCCTCCTTGATCAACATACCTGAAAGGGGAAGCATTCAAAATATCACATTCACCCTCCAAAAGGCCCCATCCTATGGGAATTACATCGGAGAAGTATCGGATGAACTGTCTCCCATACAACACCCTTGGTACCACTCCATCAAGGAGTATCTGCGAGATGGATCTACACCCATTTGGGCAAGTCAAGCTGAAAGAAAGCGCATCCATAGAATGGCCGTGAAATTCTATCTGAGCGGAGACGCACTCTATAAAAGAGATGTGGGACTAGGCCTTCTAAGATGCCTAGACAAAGACCAAGCTCAGCAACTTATGGATGAAATCCATGGTGGAGTTTGCGGCCCACACATGAGCGACCCTCTACTTGTCAAGAAGATCTTAAGAATAGGGCATTACTGGCTCTCTCTCAAAGCTGACTGTGATGATCACGTCAAGAGATGTTATCAATGCCAAATTCATTGAAATGTTATCCACACCCCTCCAAGGGAGCTCCACAATATGAGTTCGCCCTAGCCCTTCTCGATGTGGGGAATGGACGTGATCGGGCCAATCGAGCCCAAAGCCAGCAATAGTCATCGGTTTATCTTCACCAAAATTGACTACTTCACCAAGTGGGTAAAAGCAGCCTCTTCCCCCAGAGTTACTAAAGAGGTGATCATTGGTTTCATCAGAAATAATGTCATTTGTCGATACAGACAACCAAAGGTAATTCTATCAGACAGTAACAAAAAGCTCAACAACCAAATGATGGAGGAATTATGCAGTAAATTCCACATCAAGCATCTCAACTTCGTCATTTATCGTCCAAAGATGAATAGTGTTGTTGAAGCAGCTAATAAGAATATCAAAAAGATCATGCAAAAGATGTCCACCAATCACAAAGGATGGCCTGACTTGTTGCCTCTGACTCTATTAGCCTATAGAACATCAATGGGCACTTCCACTGGGGCAACCCCCTACTCATTAACCTATGGCATAGAAGTAGTGCTCCCCATAGAGGTGGAAATGGAATCCCTGAGAGTGTTGATAGATGCTCAGATGGATGAAAACCAATGGTTACAAGATCGGTACCACCAATTGTCTTTGATAGATGAAAGGCATGCCACATCCATCTTCCATGGTAAATTATACCAACAAAGGATCACTCGATCCTACAACAAGAAAGTCCGGCTATGGAAATTCAAAGAAAATGACTTGGTCTTGAAGAATGTCATTGACAACCAAGATTAATCTAAAGTAAAATTTGCCCCAAACTGGGAAGGCCCGTTTGTTGTCAAGAAGGTATTGGCAAGAGGAGCCCTCAGATTACAAGAGATGGATGGCGAGGAATTTCCCTAACTCATCAACTCAGACACCGTCAAACGGTATTATGTCTAAAGTTACCTGCAAACTAGCATCCTGGTTCTGGATCAAATCCATCATCCAATTCAGGTTTTCAAAACCTCGCTACATACAACTCTCAACCTTTTTGTCCCATCAGGGACGAACTATGCAGACCTGATCTCCCCAATACACGGGAGTACGTAGGCAGTAATTTATGGTCTGGTCTAACATTTACAAAAACAAAAACAAAAACAAAAACTCATTACTACATACAACTCTAAACCTTTTTGTCCCATCAGGGATGAACTACACAGACCTGATCTCCCCAATACACTGGAGTACGTAGGCAACCATTTATGTTCTGGTTTAATCTTTACAAAAACAAAAACAAATCCCTCTTAACCACATACAACTTTCAACCTTTTCACGCTAGGTTGGAACTACGCAGACTTGATCTCCCCCTCATTAATAGGAGTACGTAGGCAGCCATTCACAATGTGGTCTCACCCCTACAAAAACACAAAACTCTGTCAACGGTACTGAGATCATTCTTCAAACTTTCAAACCAAACCATCAGAGATGGAACTACCTGATCTCCCCAATACACGGGAATACATCGGTAACCATTTGTGGGGCAGTTAAATCACACCTCATCAGCTTAGACCACAAGGATGGAACTACCTTGTCTCCCCACACAAATAGGAGAAAAATTGGTGACCATCTAAGCTGTGGTTGAAACCTCAAAGAGAAAAACTAATCCATAAGAGATGGAACAACATGGTCTCCTCCATACAAGGGAGTATCGGCGACCATCTGTGGGGCGATTATCATGAGAGAGGAAAGCCAAAACCCTCTCCATAACCACATTTAGAAACCAGTCTCAAGACACCAAAGGGTAGGGGAATACAAAGATCAACGATCCATTCTAAAAGATCTTAAGACATATCAATGTCCAGCCATCAAGGAGAAGTTCAGAATACATCGAGATCGCAAGTCCTGGAGAACAGGCAACTATCAAGCAAGTAACAAGGCATATCTAAAAGGGAAATGAAGCAAAATATATTTCCTTGCCATATAATACTATTTGATATATACAATGTATCCTATACATGATAAAAATGGCTAACTTAGTATATGTAGGAAAATTAAAGATAATATATAAACCAATGGATAAGAGAGCCATCAAGTCTAACATGGCATCCCTCTCAATGGATGGAGCTAAATCTATGAGGTCCTGCCCTAGGGTATCCACACGAGCCAAAAGATCTACGGCCATATGCATGGTGCTACCATGCTCATCACAGAATGCACTCATCTCTTCCACAATGTCAGCAGTATGAGATCTCAATGTAGTACTATTTGTAATGGCAGCATCTCGGGTAGCTAGAGCCTCATCCCGCTCAACAACAGCTGCATCCCTAGATGATCGAGCCTCATTTCACTTAAGAATAGTGGTATCCCTGTGAGCTAGAGCATCATCTCTCTCAACTAGAGCGACATCTCTATCAGAAAGAGTTGTCAACATCAAGGCCCTATCCTGATCCCTCTCAAATGTCATCAGATGTAAACTCTGCTCTAAATACTCTTCAAAATATGGAGTCACAGCAGTAGGAATACTGGGGGAATTAACTAGAGCTACTGACAAACCAGTAAATAGCTCATCCTCAATGGGAGAATCAGGGTACTCCATAGGCTCCCCACTTTTAGAATCAATACCCGACTCTAAGGATACAACCCTAGTTGACGCAATCTCTACCTCCAACCATGCAGAATACTCTGGAGAGCGACCTGGATGGCTAATCAAAAAGTTAGACCTCTGTCGATAGGTCCAACAATAATAAATTTTAGACAAATCCTCTGTTGACAGAAGCCAAGATGACAAACGCTAACCCACTGCCCCATTGCCCCATCAAAGGGATGAATATCCTGAAACTGGTCAAACTGTGCCATAACAACCAGTGGATGATATGTGGTCACACCCCTCAAACTGGCCAGGGGAAAATAGTCCATGCTAGCTGCATGAGTGATAAAGCTATAGGGAGAGCTGAGCCCTGAACATGGCAAAATATCAAATGGGTTCTCGATCCCTGATAAGAAAGCCAACTAAGAAGCTGCGTCTATACACTCAGCCGACTGAAAGGAATATGACATGGCTATCTCATGGGAAAAATAGTACCCATGGCATCTTAAAGTGCCAATCGATAGTATGTCATAAACCACATGTACAACAAGACCGCATTGCCTATAAAAACCCCCACTGAATGGGAATGGCAAAACGTGGTCGACCTCAAGGTCTCTGCCAAAATCATCGGTAAGATGGTATGTCCCTCCCTGAGAGCATGAACTACCATGATCACGCTGATATCCAGGTGGTCCATGTACAACGACATGTACAGATAAGCCACTATGCACATCAAGAGTATGTCTACACGGGCGATATGCCAATCACCCTTAGAAAGGTGAAGTCCCCAGCGTATCGCAGATAGATGTCCAATAACCCAAATCTGTCAATCAAGAAACTCATGGACACCACATGCCCCGAGAAAATCTTGTCTAAGGTAACTCTGTGCCTCAAGCCTGTCAAGGTCATAAACTGTCAGCTCATGTCACCGACAGCCATCCTAGCGCAAGGCCTATCCAATGAAAAGTTTGTAAGACACTCGTACTCCTCCAAAATAGAAGTCAACTCCTGGGTATAAAATTTGAATACATGTCTATCTGGTACCCAATGCTCAAGCATGCCCTCTATAAATCCCAATGGAACTTGAAATGTCAGGAGGGTCATAGAGTGTCGCAGTAGCTGATCAACTGTCACCAGATCTAGGGAAGACAAACTTTTATACCACAATCTCAAGGAAGATGCCACCAACACTGGTGGGTATGCTCAATCCGACTAACAATGGATAAAGACATCTGTGGAGCCGTATTATAAGACCATCCAGGGGTCAATGCTAAACTCATCTCTAGAAAAGCATGTCCATAACATAATGCATGCATAATAAACAACAGATGACAATATGATGTAGGGAATAGAAATAGTATACATGTGTTCCTAAGTACACCATCATCTAAATACATCTTCTCTGTATATAACTAAAAAATACAGGGAAATGGGGCACAGTCGCCCAATATCTAATAGAGGCCTATCAAAAGATATAATAAGAAATGGGACACATCTGCCAGATATCTAACAGAGGCCTATCAAAAGATATAGCAAGAAATACATCAGAAGAAGTCAATGGTGTGGATATCCACATCATCCAATCTGTCCATCTGATATAACTCCTCCTAAGTCACCGAATCTCCACCAGTAAGGATATCAGGTCGATACAACGGAGGATCTATGTTGGAAAAACCATCTGAATATGGGCCACCTGAAGGGCCAGCCCCAGAGCTGGAAGGATCAAAAGTATCCACATCTGATGGATCTCTGCCCAAATACCGGATAAAGAAATGTGCCTGATCTAACTGTTGGGTCAAACTATTAATCTGTGTCAAATGAGTAGGCTCTCGAACGCAGGCAATCCAATCTGTAATCATGACGAAGCCAGGAACCATATACCTCATAAACTGTGTGGCGCGGGTCTGAGCTCCAATGGTGCGAGGGAACCACCAGCGGTAAAAAGCCTCTTGAGTGAAAGGTCCCTCTGACAAAGTAAAGCCGTCCATACCCGTCAATTCGACCTCAGTGATTGGCTACGACAAAGGCCAATAACGCCTGGCATGAGGAAAGATCAGAATGTGTATCTCTCCTGTAGTGCTCCTAATAGCACGATCTCCTAAATAGAGCTCCCAACCTCCGTTTGTAAGGAGAGGAATCCGACGTGTGGTCAATACATACTCAACACCAGTCCAAAAAACATCCTTGAAGCCAACTGTCAAGTGGTTCTCAGAGTAAGGAACCCATGTAATGACATCAGTGGTCAACAACTACAACTATAGGTGCGAATGGGTGAAACCCTCAGCTATAGGAACCTCTGTCAAAGTGGAGTAATGACATCGCCTTCCTCATGGATAGGTTTCTAAACCTAACAGTCTAATATGACGAAGAAATGGGAGCCTCTCGTAGGCCCAAAACTGCCAATATAAGATCAAATATCTATGGTCAGTCAAACTAGTAACCCGAATAAGGGAAATCAAAAGAGAAAATACTCACCAGTAGGAATGGGTAAAACCCTAACCAAGCCTCTGTCACGCCCTCTGAGCGTAGACATATCCCCTTGAGGAAGTAGGCAAAGGTGTAGGAGCCCCAATCAAACTCTCCTATACGATCCACCTCTCATGTGGCACTGACTAAAGCGAATGACATCATCGAAGAGTTATCAGTCAGGAAACAACCCCTGAGGATGATCAGGAACAATCTCCAAAGGATACGATCTCCAACCCTCTGATCATCAGGCAATGGCTCAGTCAAAACCCCACTCACGGCATCTACACTCAAGGGACCAGAACTGACTGTCCTACCCTTGAGCACCATAGCTGGGACTCCCAACAAAGATCTGATGGCAGTCGGGGAAATGTCTGCCACCAAAGGCACTGGCACCCCAGAAAACTCCATCCTAGTGATGAACCGCCAATCCATCAGTGTCATCAATACCTCACAATCCAGTAAATAGAGAGACTGGGACTAGTGAAACCAGCGCTCAGACAAAGCCCTGAGGTAACCCTAGGGACAATGATGGGGGAGGATGGAAAAGAAAGTATCAAAGCCCCAAGTATGCACCATTTCTCGGTACTTTGGATGAAGAGTCTAGTGCAGAGAATGTATACTGAACCAATTCCCTCTAGGCTGTATAAAGCCTTGAAACTACATCATAATGCAAATTAAAATCAGAACCCTTGACCCCATAAATGGGAAAAGGAAGATCAACATGGTTTTTACCTCGTTCGCATGAAGATAGATCGACGGGTGACGACTCAAATGATTCAGAAGCTCTAGAATCGTCACATTTATAGTTGGAAGGTCCCTGCAGTGAATATAAAAAGAAGGATCAGGATCCGCAATGGGTACGTCCTCCTCCTCGTCCTCGACATCCGGTCTCTCAACCCAGAAAGGACGAATCACTGACTCAGTCAATCGACGAGGCTGTTGGGCTGGGCAAGGCCGAGTCATATCTGAAGCTCTTCTCCTCATACCTAAAAAGGTCCTACGGGAGCTACTCGGCTGGTCTGAATCCATATATCTAGACAAAAGTCTCCAAATCACCTTAGAAAGGGTGTGGTAAATTCTAACCTGAAACTCATTAAATGCAGTTCATAGTTATATGCATGCATGCATTACTTTAACATACATCTATAGTAGAGTTAAAAATATATGTTCATTCAATGCCTAGACTCGTGAAAAAAATTTGCCAGTCTCCTTTGTAAAAAGGACTATCCACATGCACGTAGGCATGACTAGGTGGCCATTCAGTAGCACACCAACTCAAAATCATAAACTTCCTATATGCATGAAAAAACATTAAAATCAAAATCCATAAGGGTAGCCTAATTACCAGGATTACTTTATTTCAAAACATTTGCTCATTTTTCCTCAAATAAAATAAAAAATAGCAGAAAAAGGTGCCAAATTGACTATTTCAAAAGTTAATTTTTTTCAAATTAATACTTTTAGCATGGTTAAATACTAACATTTATTGTGATGAATAATTTTTATCACGTCATATGAGCATGCATATTCACTACTATGTGTTTTGAAGCATTTCGTATGATATCTCACTTTCTAACGATCAAAACTGGAAAAGAAAACATGTAAACGTTACCAGGATAGTGCAGAACGATCGTACAATGACGAATTTTTGCAGAAAATAGTCCAAACTCAGTAGATCTGAAGATGAAATCTCAGATTTTATGTGCGGCTTCAACTTGAAAATAACTTGTGAAAGGGAAAGGCAAGTGAGATATAGCCCACGGGTGGTCGCGGGTCAACTCATGTCAGCCGCGGGTCTACCTAAGGCTACCCTAGGTGGTCTTCACTCCCTCTGGATCGATCAAATTAGAGTTACAAAGGAGGTACCACAAGTTGAAAAGTCAAATCAGGAAAAAAGAAGCTACGCGATTAAGCGAAAAAGCCTAAAATCCTAATTTTCAAAGACCAAACTGCGGGTCTACATATCAATCATTGGTATTTGCCCTTGTCAACGCATCGCGAATGTCTGATGCCATCAACATGGGGTTGTAATTACAATCAAAAGCATACATATCTTCATAAATCCATCCCCAGCGGAGATTTCGTACATCCTTAGCCGTTGAAAGCTATTTCAATGAGAGTCAGGTAGCTCTGACATTACCAACCGTTGGCGATAACTCCAACTAAGCATTGGAGGTGGACCGATGATTTCAGCCGTTGAGAACTACTTCAACGAGGGTCAGGAAGCCCTGACACTTTAAACCATTGTTAGTAACTCCAACGAAGCATCAGAAAGCCCTGATGATGTAAACCGTGGAAAGCCATCCTCTTCGAAGAAGACCGATGATGGACTCTGTTATACAAATCCTCAACAATTAAAACGCGATTCTCCAAAGAGTCACTCACACATAAGAAGAGCATCTTCTATGGAAAGCCAATAATAAGGATTAAGGACTTTGGTGATAACCCCAATGTCAACATCTTGTGGTTTCAATCATGGAGAAACCTTCATTTCAAAGATTTTAAAGACATGTTTGGAACTCGTCGGCAAATCAGGCTCAAATAGCACTGATGGATGATTCAAACCGCTGGCGATAACCCTAGCGTGACATCAGGAGATTCCTGTGATAAGAGCTTTAGAAACTACCGGTTGAGTAGACATCCAAGCAGTTTAACAGGGTCTTCATCCCCCAAAAAAACGGTGGGAGCATGCAGTTATCATATCATGTTGGAAACCATTCCAACAAACAACACTCTGCATAACATTGCATCATACTGCATTACATTTGCATCATGCTTGTCTTATCACATTTTAAATGTCTAGTAGTCTTTATCCTATCCATACCATTTCATCGCATGAATATGATAAAGAGGGGCATCTGTAGACACTCAAAATTTTGCGTTCTTGTTACTAACCCTGCAGGAGGGCAGAATCGTCTTCCAGAGATAACCCCGAGAGACTCAGTTTCAATCCTGGAGATAACCCGGGAGATTCAGTCCCAACCTTAGAGATAACCCCGAGGGATGTAGTTCAAGTTCTGAAGATAACCCCAGGATACTTAGTTCAACCATGGAGATAACCCCGAGGACATTCATCATCCACAGCAGCCCAACCTCAGAGATAACCCTGAGAAACGACTGCTATATCTGCGTAAAAGCTGGAGATATTCTCGGTGGGGGAAAAATCATCATTTTTCCACCTCAACATCACATTTACGTCATCTCAACACAATTCAATCCACACTGCATACCAAGGTTTCCCACAAGAACCATAACTCAAAATCCCAAGGGACAACTACACAAGACAACACAATGAATAGACTTTTAAGACTTGGAGATCTGGTCATGGACCCATCTTCCCAGCTTTGTACAACCTCTAATCTCATATCATTGTGTAGCTCTCGACAATAGCAATCTGAAAAGGTATAACACTCCTTTATCGGATGCTCGGATTGAAAGTTATGAAGGTTCGAGCGGACAGCGCTTAGCCTAAGTGCACATACTTCGAGACGATGGGATCCACATGGCCTGGGGTAGCCCGAGCAGCTTCAGGGAGACCCGCGACTACCGCGGGTTGACCCGCGGCCATTTGGTCTTTAAATATGAGCTCTTGGCAACTCATTTCAAAAAAGAGAGAAAATAAGAGAAAACTCTGTCTATTTCAGTTTGTAACCCCTGCTAGAGTGCTCTAAGCTAAGTGATTCTTCTTTCTAAACACTTATAAGCTCGTGTTTTGTAACATACTGAAGTTTAACCGGTGGAAACTAAGTTTTCAGGCATCAAAAGCTATCTAAAGTCTTCTTGGCAGTCTACTATAAGATTTTTTATATTTTTAAGCTTTCTACTACTTTTATATATATATATATATATATATATATATAAATATCGTGTTGACTGGGTATATATATATATATATATATAATATTTATACTATATATATATATATATATATATATATATTTACCGCTTTTATACAAATATCTACTTTAACTGCTTTCATAATGTAGATATTTAATCTTTCAGCATGCGGGCTAGATTTTCCTAAATCTGGCTATTTCTAGCTTTGACTGGTTCAAAAGTGACTCAACTAGAACCGTTGAAGCTAGAATGGTTTAGATTTATTCAAATCTAGTTCTTTTTTCTAGCTTTTGTACATATCACTCTTTCATGTGAGCCTAGGAATCATGTGATCACAGATTCAATCTCTAAATCTAGATTCGGTTCCCGAGATAGACATTTCTCAGCTAGAACCAGCTTGTAAATTATTTACGATTTTTGGATATCCTTAGATGGCTCTCATGCCCACAAGGAGTTCGACATTGCTATGTATCTTATTTTCTCGAAGATGCCTCGCATCTCGAAAATAAAAGCAATCAAGTTGAACACATAATAAAATAGAAGTATCAAAGGCCTTAATTACTATTGAGCATAAGGGTTTTAAAAAACCTATTTTCTAAAACTTCACTGTTATATCTTGTTAAAATTAAACTTTTATACAAAAGTCAAACTCTTTGTATATAGGTGCAAACGAGGTATAATACTACTTCCAGACAATTGCACATAGGCCCTACACACACATATACGCAGATAAAAGTAAATGAAAAGTGGCGATAACCATGTTATCATAGAAGTCGGGGGGTGCCTAACACCTTCTCTCCGCTTAATCAAGCCCCCAGACCCTAACGAATCTCGATTTCCAAGACCAGTTAAACAATGTCAAACCATTGGGTCTTTGTGCAAACCTTTTATCGGTTGAGTTGGTGTAACCATTTAAAATTACTAACTGGCGACTCTAACAGTCAAATCGTTGACCTATATATGTCAGACCTTTCCAAACTTGTTTTTTCAAACAAAACTCATCCAAAATGAGAACACCAAAAGACAAGAACAGAAAGGGATAAATAAAAATTCCAACATCGACACTGCCCATCGATTTGTGGATGATAAGCCTCAATCTCAAATATGTCCCCATCCCCTCTTGTAAGCTCTTCCAGAAATTTGACGTGAAGCAAGGATCTCGATCAGAGACAATTGATACCAACACTCCATGTCATGAAACGATTTCCTTTACGTACAACTTTTCCAACAGATTCAAATCAAAACAGATCTTAATCGGTAGAAAATGAGCTATCCTCATTAGTCGATCTATGATAACTTAAATGGCATCATAACCTTTCTGAGTGACTGAAAGTCCTACCACAAAGTACATCGTAATGTGCTCCCATTTCCAGTACAGTATTTCTAATGGTTGAAGTAGACCACTTGGCCTTTGGTGCTCTGCTTTGACTCATTAACAAGTAAGACATCTACTAACGCACTCTGCAACCTCTCATTTTAGATTGGGCCACCAAAAGTGTCGTCGAAGATCTCAGTACATCTTCGTGCTTCTTGGATGAACAGAATACGTCGTATTGTGTGCTTCGTGCAAAATTTCCTCTCTCAATTAGGTTACCGCTGGCACCCATACTCGACCTTTAAATCTCAATATACCGTCCTTATCCACCTTAAACTTTTCTTCTTCATTTTCTACTATTCTCTCCCTTATCTTCTCACACTCTTCATCTTTCACTAGTGATTCCTTTACTTTATCCAATAATGTCGGATGAGCTTTCATTAAAAATAATCTCCCCTCAGACTTTCCTAGTCCCTTCACTTCTATTTCCAATTTCTCTATTTCTCTTATTAACTCCTCCTGAGTTGTTAATTTGAACAATTTCTCCCTTCCTTTTCTACTTAAAGCATCGGCTACTACATTAGCCTTTCTCGGGTGATAAAGAATCTCGCAGTCATACTCCTTGATTAACTCCAACCACCTCCTTTAACGCAGGTTCAACTCCTTTTGTGTGAAGATATATTTCAGACTCTTATGGTCTGTGTATATCTCACATTTGTCTCCATACAAATAGTGTCTCCAAATCTTTAACGCAAAAACTACAGCCGCTAACTCCAAGTCATGGGTAGGGTATCGTTTTTCATAATCCTTCAATTGTCGTGACGCATACGCAATGACATTTCTATATTGCATTAGCACATAGCCAAGTCCCCTGTGCGGCACATTACTATACACCACGAAGTCTCCCGACTCATCAGGCAATGATAATACAGGCGCCTCGCTCAATCTCTTCTTCAACTCTTAAAAACTTTCTTTGCATTTTTCTGTCCAAACAAACTTCACTGTCTTCCTCGTTAGATTGGTCAGCGGGGTTGCTATCTTAGAAAAATCTTAGATAAATCTGTGAGAGTACCCAGCTAACCCTAAGAAACTTCTTACTTCTGTTAGCGTCTTCGGTTGTTCCCAGTTTCTTACCGCTTCCACTTTTGCAGGATCCACTAAAATTCCATTTTGGTCTATCACGTGCCCTAAGAATTGAACCTTCTCCATCTAAAATTCACATTTCAAAAATTTTGCCTACATCTTCTCCCTTCTCAATGCTTCCAATACCATCTTCAGATGTTCGATGTGCTCTTCTTTTATCTTCGAAAAAATCAAAATGTCGTCGATAAATACTACTACAAACTTATCTAAGTATGGCTTGAAAACTTGGTTCATCAAGTCCATAAATGATGTCGGAGCATTTGTCAACCCGAATAACATCACTAGAAATTCGTAATGTCCGGAACGCCATCTTTGGTATGTCCTCTTGTCGTACCTTCAACTGGTGATAACCCGTTCGTAAATCTATTTTAAAGAAATACTTCGCTCCCTTTAGTTGATAAAAAACATCGTCGATCCTTAGCAACGAATATTTATTCTTAATCGTCACTCGATTCAACTCTCGATAGTCGATATAGAGCCTCATCGATCCATCCTTCTTCTTTACAAACAACACTGGTGCTCCCCAAGGAGACATACTCGGTCGAATATAACCCTTATCTAGCAACTCTTGCAATTGTATAATTAATTCCTTCATTTCTACCGGTGCCATAAGATATGGGGCTTTCAAAATTGGTGCAGTTCTCGGTGCTAAGTCTATTACAAATTTGATTTCTCTGTTTGGTGGAAGACCAGGAAAATCATCTGGAAATACGTTTTAAAAATCTCAGACTATCTATATATACTTTATTTCTACTCCCTTCTTTTGAGTTTCCACTATATAGGCTAGATAACCTGCACATCCTTTCTTTAATAATTTCTTGGCCTGCATCATCGTAAGGCAACACGATTGCTTAAGCTATTAGCTACCATAAAACACTACCTTAGACCGACGTGGAGTTTGAAGGTTCACACTTTTCTTTTGACAATAGATTATCACAGCGTGGCTGGATAACCAATCCTGTAACGTCCCCAAAATAGGTCCATTCCACCCAACCTATTCTGAGTCGCCAAATACATGGTACAGATAACAACTATAACTTTATTACAACAATTGTCGTACGAAATACAACAACACATATGCTATGAGTTTGGGTACAAATATATACCAACTGTGACTCATGTCCCAACCTTGGATAGCACGTCACAATGACACATTACATAAAGGTATAGTCAAAAACTGTTTTAGAAATTAGAATCTTTGGGAAGTGCTCAAGGAAACCCTCGTACATGGGAGGCCATGCGTCTAGGTTA
Source organism: Panax notoginseng (assembly GCA_016801055.1). NCBI lineage: Eukaryota > Viridiplantae > Streptophyta > Magnoliopsida > Apiales > Araliaceae > Panax > Panax notoginseng. Next base: position 193,143,681 of record CM029014.1, read on the forward strand.
TGATAGATATCATATGGCCACAGAATTATTCTTGGTTGACCCAATAGACCCCAAAGAAAAATGAGAAGTTTACTATCATATTCTTCCCAATGGTGAGTCTTTTCTTGACATATCATTATCTCCACTGTCTCTAATTGAGAATTATACTTCAAACAAACACCAAGATTATATAGGTAGTGCTCGTAGATATACTCAGCAAGTGGATGAGCACATCCCTGTCTTATGATGACACGAGGTTGTATGTCATTATATATTCTGTAAGATACTGGCAAAACACCCTTCCAAGTTAAATTCACCTCACCCTCAATATCTATAGACCACCGTTCTATTCCCTTGTTATCCCTCGCTCGACCCAGCTACACTTTTATTACCTGAAAGGAATTGTGAAGCAAAAGGGTGAGCACAACTAGCTCAGTAAAGAATATCATGACTAAAGATAAATTATCAATAGTCTTCAACAGTAATAAATCAGAGATTAAAACATATGGTAGATGGTAAAAATTTTCAACCATAGTTGCAGCGGAACGAGCAATCCATTAGAAGAGTCAAATAGACTATAAAGTCTATTATCTTCTCCACGTTAAAAGTCCACCAAGAATCTTTTATCCCTGTAACATCAATCAATAGTTCCTTTCCACAATCATATGAATAATTCATAATCATAATTGTGATTCTAAATTTCGCATTCAAGACGAAGATAATTTTCATCACCTGTCTTTACCTGAAACATCAAAGATCATGGTTATACCAAATCACAGTTCCTGTTCATAATCATACTAATAAATTCATCTTTGCATCACGGGCCAAAGATATTCATCAACAGTTCATCTTTACACTACATGCCAAAGATATTCAACAACAGGTCATCTTTGCACTACGGGCCAAAGATATTCATCAACAACTCATCTTTGCACTACAGGCCAAAGATATTCCTCAATAGTTCATATTTGCACTACAGGCCAAATATATTATTATCTCAAAGAAATATATAATCATTTCAGAATTTATATAACCAATAATTATACCATGTTGATCATTTCACCTTTGCACTTAAGCTAAAGATATTCAATTATAAATTCAATGGTCATGATCATACCAGTCACAATTCAACTTTTTACTACTGGACAAAGAGAACCCTAGTCATGATCATACCAATAATCTACCCATCTTTACACTCAAGTCAAAGAGAAATATCAGCATTAGGGTTATAAAAATGTTATATATGATAAAAAAAATAATATGATCAACATATAGTTTTAATCTCAAGAGTAATATTCATAAATCAACTATAATTTGGTTAGAAAAAGAAACTAATTTTGTCATGAATAGTAACTCGTGAATAGTAACCCGTGAATAGTAACTCGTGAATAGTAACTCATAAATAGTAACTCGTGAATAGTAACTCATGAATAGTAACTCGTGAATACTAATTCATGAATAATAACTCGTGAATAGTAACTCGTGAATAGTAACTCATGAATAGTAACCCCGACATGAAAAGTTCTAAATTTGATAAAAAATCCATATCAATACTTCGGCATAATGATATTGAAAAAAAATAATATCATTTAAGAAGAAATAACATCCCTTACAATCCCTTACAATCCCTTACTATCCCTTACAATCCCTTACAATCCCTTACCTCAAAAGAGCAGTACTCCTGACTGGAATAACGCTGAACGAACTTGCACCGTATAGCAACACTCAAGATATCAAAATACTCACAAGAATACACTCGATAATATGGAGAGAGAAATAGAGAGAAAACTTCAGTTTCTGGTGTGATTTTCAATTCTAACCTAAGCACCCTATTTATAGAAAAATGCTTAGAACACCAAAGCAGAAAATTTAATATAATAATAATATATTTAACAAATTTTCCTTAGCCCACCTTGACCATCTGAATTCAGCCATAACACATGTTAATGATGTCCACAAAATACAAAAAAAAAACGTTTTTCTAAACAAAAATAATTAAAACATCCAAAAATCAATTATTTCGGAACTTCAGAACTTCAATAATTCATAATAAATAGCCCTTTTATCAGAAAATTCAAATCTCGCGAGTTTTTATAGAAAATTCAATTCTCTACAACTTTGTAGAAGAAAGTTTTTCTAAATTCCAAACAGAAATTGACCGAAATTCACAAACGGGCGATTTTACAGTCAATAATAAATTTTCGGTCAAGAATTATGTCCACCAACACACAAAACATGTGTTAATCATTTAATGCCACAAAAATACTCTTCCTCCTCATATACTCATATATCCCACATTCATTGTAAAAATATCACCGTTAATATATTATTAAAATAATATATTTAAATGAATTATTTTATCAGAAAAAGATAAAATATTAATTTTCAACAATTGTCACATTTAAAAATTTTCTCCATCTATATCCACATAAAATCAATATTTTCCTCATCATATAAATCAATAATTAATTATTCATAAATAATATTACAGAATCACAGTACTGGCAACCAGACCGTTCCCAGGAAAGAGGGGGCTTTCCAATAAGGATCTCTTCCTTACTGGCGCGCAATTAGATGACCAAACCTCTCCTTAGATAGAACTTTCTAGACATTGCCAATAATGTTATCTAATAATATTATTCAGATAATATGAATTATTGCTCCGATAATAGAAAATAATGTGTAGTGACAATTATTAAAACAACAGTAATATAAAATATCAACGCAGCAATTATTGAATCAATAAAATAAAATACTGAACAGTAATTACTGTAACAATTATTGAGTAATGCCTTCTTACGTAAAAATTAATAATTGGTGCAATACCGTGAGCTACTGTGCAACAACGCGTATTACTGTGTTTTAACCACCGGGTATTCCAACAGTGTTAACGGTAATAACTACGCCGTTATTTATAAACAACTTACTCTTGTTATTTTCTTCATCCAATCGCTTTCCGTTATGGGGCCCACAAAAGACTGCGCCGTCGTACGAATATTCTCCGACAGTAAGAATATTCCACGACCAAGCGAATATTCTCCGACAACAATGAATATTTTATAACCACTTGTGTATTTCGAAAAAAAATTCATATATCACCCTTAACTTTAACATTTATCAATTTAACCATTTACTAAATAGTAATTATAAGAAAAATTGAATACTTTTATTTCATAAAATTCGGGGTCTTACAAATCCATTCCTAGTATCACGTCAAATTCCCCCAATATAATTAGAATTAAATCCATGCTTAGATCGTGACCTCTAATGTTTGCACAACAGTTTCGGTAAATGAACTCTACAAAAATTATTTCCCTACTCGCAACCTCTATGTTCAACGAATTTTCTAAGCGTTCTTGGGGTATGTTTTTTTAATCGATTAGCAAATTCTTCAGACACCAATGAGCAAGTAGCACCCGAATAGAATAATACATAGGCATTTATATTTTTGATTGGGATAATACCTAACACCACGCCCTTCACAGCTACTGTATCTTGGACAGTCATGTTAAAAGTTATGGCAGTTGGTCGGTTGGATTGTGTTGGTCTGCCAATCATAAGCTTACTGCTTCCTCCCTGATGGCCGCTTCCTTCGCTGCTCACTTTCTTTGGACATTCTTTGATTTGATGCTCAGTTGAGCCACAAGCGAAACATCCCTTACTCTTTTTCAGCTTTGGGCAGTTGGGTGAAATGTGCCCTTCTTGGCCGCAGTTGTAGCAAACACTGCGCCCCTTCCAGCACTCTCCTTGGCGGTTCTTCTCACATTTCGAGCATCCCTCCGCTCTCTTCTTAAAACCTCCATGAAAACTTCCTATTTGGTTATTGTTTATGTTGTTGTTATCATCCCATTTTCTTTTTCCCATATTGCTTCCACTACTACTACTCCCTCCACGAGTTTCTCCCCCAGTATTCTTATTCTTCTTTTCCTTGTTGTATTGGCTCAACGCCTCACTACCTCCCTCAGCAATGATCGCCTTCTCCAACAATGTGGTAAACAAGTCGATTTGAAGGACCGACACCATGTTGAACAACCAAGGTTTTAGTTCTAATTCGAAGCGTTTAGCTTTCCTCTCTTCAATGTCTACTTGATGTGTTACAAATCGTTCGAGCACGCTGAACTTGGCTGCATATTGCACCACCGTCATCTCCCATTATTTTAGTTCTAGAAACTTCACCTCCATCCTATCCTTCATGCACTTCCGGAAGTAATTCTCGAAGAACAAGGCCTTAAACCTTACCCATGTTATAGTCCCTTCTCCCGATCTCTGTTAATTGGCTTCCCACCAGTAGTTTACTTCATCCCTCATAATGTACATAGTGAACACGGTTTTCTGATCTTCACCCACACGAGCAATGGCAAAGGCTTTCTCTGTGATAACCTAAAAATTTAGAAAATTATTTAAATCTTAAAATATTTAATTAAGGTTAAATAATAAACCTAGACAGAAAATAAGTTAATGGATTTCAGATTTCCGAGAAGGAATTTTGTGAATATAAAAGTTCTCTGGTGAATTATTCAGGATTAAGTATATAAGTGAATATGTTCTGTGTATATGGTTATATATGTGTACAGTATGTGGTTAAGGGTCAAGGGTTGACCAGCTTAGCTATATCAGTGGCAAAATCTAATATTATATCCATAATGTCAACGTTCAGTTAGAAAATTTTTACGATTTATAAGAAACCCTAAAATTGGTTCTAGAAACCCTAATTTCAGTTTCGGAAATTTGAAACCCTAATCCGAAAGTTGAAAACCCTAATTTGGAAATGTAAATGCTAGTATAAAGTTTAAACATTATTAATAATGACCTAATTAAGGATAACCCTAATTGATTAGTTAGAAAATCCTAATTTCTGTATTAGAAACCCTAATCTATAATTAAGGAAAATCTAATTGTTAATTTAATAATTTTAATGTTAATTAGAAAATATTGATCTTAATTATCAAGCCCAAATGTGATTAGGAAATCTTTAATATAATTAGGAAATCCTAATTATCATTTAGAAATCTTAATTTTCTAATTTAAAAAAATAATTTTTAAAACCTTAGGGTTAAACGCTAAGGGTCAAACCCTAAGGGTTTGTGCAAGTTACTAAAATACCCTTAAATGTATGGAAATGTTTAAAATGCCCTTGGTGCATTATTGAAGTAGCTTGCAATTATTGCCATATTTGGAGCTAGTGAGCCTCTAGATATCCCACATGGGACTTATATCACAGAAATCAGTCCCATTTTATCAGACATATCTATTGCATCCAATTATATAAATATTTGAAGAGAGAGAAAGTTCACATATTTGGGTTATTTGTGTTCGAACACGCAACCATGCCATCCTCTCTCTAGACCCACGAAATTCTTTAGTAATTCAGTTCTTAGATTGATCTATAGCAAGTCAAGATCAGATCATGATGATCAGATTCAAAATCAAGGCATGAATGAGGTATAAACTTTAAATTTCAAAATTCTATAAATCTTGTGTTTTGATGTAAGTTGTTGGTTAAAGTTGTGTATTAGGGTGTTAATAAGTGATCTGGGTTATTAGATAAAGGATCTATAACATCTAGATGCACGATTTTGAAGTTTTGAAAAATCTGGAAAAACTTTGAAATGTTGTCTGACAGTCAAATGTCAGGTCCCCTAGATCTGTCTCTGTAAATGTTTTTAGTGTTTTAAATGTTTGTACTTGTTGTATGTTATAAGGTCTTTGATCTGGAACTTGTATCAAGTCCAGACCAAGTGTAGATTAAGCGTTATTGTTGGTGAAAACCCGTTGACCGCTCACGAAATGTGGTTTCTGGGTAACCCAGAAACCCAGATTTTCTGACAGCGTTTTTGTAGACCACGGATCTTGCTACTGTTAATGTTATTGACCATGTCAGTGTTTGATATTGGTAGTATGACATGAGAACTACACATCGAAGCCATTAGACCCACCAGATAATGCACTGGATCAAAATTATGCAAGGTCAAACCACCGTTGACCACCAGTCGAATGAACAATCTGGAAAACCCAGATTTGTTCAAGAACATGTTTTCTATCAGAGTTTGACTGCCCTAGATCTCTTTAATGTGTTGATGATAAACTGGTTTAAGGTTGTATACGTGTACCTTGACATCCCTACTTCGTGATTGAACCTTTATATCGTACAAAGCAAGCCCAGATTGCATGTTATGAGGATCAAAAGTGAACATCTCAAACTGTTCTTCATTTCTGGAAAACGCAGAAATGAAGAACAACTTCTGACAAGTTTTCTGAAGCTTTAATCTCTCAGCTTAGTTATAGTTTGGTCATGTAATCGATTGAATGTTGTAGTATTACATGAAAACTACAACATTAAAGCAAATACAAGCCCAGAAATCAAGTGGAACGTAGATTAAATTGAGGTCAAACTAGCTACCTTAGTCACTGACATGATGTTCTGGGTTTTCCTCAAGAACACCTATAGCGACAGTTTCGTCGCTATAGGGCCCTTTAGCGACATATATTTTTAAAAATTAATTATTTTAATAAATAATTAGAGAAAAATAGTTTTAAATTATTAAAAATACATAATAAATTATGAAAAATTATTTTAAAGCCTGAAAATTAGTTTTTAATCATTTAGAGTATATTTCATAAATATTTAATATTTTTGGAATATAAATGGCATTTAATTTATTTAATAATAATATTAAATAAATTATTTAAAAATAATTTTAATACATGAAAAATAATGAAAAATTATATTATGGTGTTAGAAAATATTTTTAAGTTATTTTTGATGACTTTTAATATTTTATGTTAAATTTCATTAATAATTTATTATTAGCGGTAATTAATTTATTTAATAAATATATTGAATAAATTATAGAAAAATAGAATTAATGATTTGAAAATCATATAAAAATGATTTAAGGGTTAGAAAAATATTTTGAGATAGAAAATATAACTTTTGATATTTTGTCAAGAAAATATTAATATTTTAATATTAAAAGCAATTATCGGATAATGGATTTAACTGTTTAAAAATCTTATAAATATGATTTTAAAGTATTAAAAATACTTTGAGATATTATAAATATATTATAATATTATATCGTGATTTTTATTAATATTTGGTATTAAATAAATATTAATGATAAAGGAATTATGTGGTATTTAATTCATCTAAATACGATATTAATGATTAAAAAATTATTTTAAATGATAATAATTATTTAAAAATTATTATGAGCTTATGAAAAATATTTTGACTGAAAATATAATTATCTAAGGTAATTGTTAAGTGATTAGGCAGAGTTTAATTGAACTTAAACTTGATATTTGTCTGACTAAACCGTCGGGATGTCAGAATTGTGCCGAACTCGATTTAGACTGTAAAAGTTTAACTTGAGGTTAAGTTTTATGTGTTTTATAGACTGACAGGATTATGTGATGTTGTGTTTAGGTTATTTTAAATATTGTGATGATATTATTCGAATTTGTAGATCGATATTATTTATATTAGGTTTTCAGTCAAAACTAAATAGATTGCGTAATGGTAAACATCGGAACAGGCAAGTTTTTCTTAACTCGACCTCGAGTTATTTCATCCAGATATACTTGTGGTCAATCATTACTGATTGCCATGTCTATGAATCATTTATTCGCACTCTATGCATAAAGCATGTATTCATCATGTATGAAAGGCTGATCACCTTCATTACCATTCGGTCCAGATATAATTACTATGTTTATGTTCAATGTTCGTTTAGCTATGAAAGTTTGTTCATGCTAGTTCTCAATTATATTGTAGAATTATAGCCAGCTTATTATTCAATTCTTTTCAACATGATGTATCCTTATATAAATTTATACTTGCTGGGCAAACATATGATCACCCTTGTTATATCATGATTAACATTGTCGATTAAGAAGCATGTGTCAGATACAGGAAAGGATAAAGCCAAGTTCAGCTTGGGATTTTTTTTATGTGCAGCTTAATTGTAATAGAATAGTATGATAATAATGTTGTAAGTCAAATAAGTTATAAATTGTGTATGCTAAGGTTACTCGACCTTGGGGAAAATATTGTGTAAAGTTTAATTGTATAAATAATTTATGTTTATATCTTCCGCAATAGTTATAGAATGATTGTAATAATGATAGATTGATTGTACCGGATCCGTGGTGATTTGGGACCCGGATTTGGGGCTCTCACAGTTGGTATCAAAGATGTTAGTTATAAACCTAGGGTAGTGATACCTTAGACTAATAACCGCAGTGATTAGAATAAGTACTAACTCATATCGAGTTAGTCAGTCGGTAAGATTCAAAGACGAATCTCGGTGGATTATAAAGACACGGAGTTCCCTAACTCTAATAATAAAGGTGAACAGTATTGGTGAATAGATAGAGTCTGAAAGACTAAATGTACAGCGATAGGAGATCATAAAATAAAATGATCATGGAATAGAAATGAATCGTAATATATACGATAAGATCACCCCGTGATCTGATAAGGTTATAGTATGGAGAAGGATCAAGTGAAGGATTGAAAAGTTTACAGCAAGAATGATGTGTGTTAGTTGTAATATGAATAGGTACAGATTCAGGAAAGAGTTATGAATGCGGATTAAATGAAATTTGTATTGCGAATGTAGTTAGTATTAAGTGGGGATTTCAATTGAGGACTCATGTCAGCAGCTAAGTCGTATGATTCTTCGTATGGGAGTTGAATTGTACTTGGTGTAACAACCACTTATAGTTTCTGGCACTGATTATCATTGAAATATTTGTGTCTCGCTATTTGCTATATGCATGTTGAGAAGTTGATTCTTTTCTCATGTGTATAACAGATAGATAGGTTATAGGTAGAGAATATCAGGTTAATACGAGTTCTTAAAACTCATACTTATGGTACGTTCGTGACTCATAATTATATGAAATATTTATGAACCCCTCAGCGAATAGACACCAAAGGTCTGTCTAGGACAAGTTCTTAAACTAATATGATTGTGGCAAGTTCCTGAACTCATAAGTGTGGTAAGTTTGACGAACTGGGTATAGTTTTGTGTGAAGGAAGTATTGAGGATAATAGGAACAGATAGATTGATTAGGTAATGGATTATTAGTGCAGACATAGGTTTTCCAAATCTCCTAGCTATGCTAGACTCAAAAATTTTGACATCAAGCTAAAAACGTTACCTGTTGAGGTAATAAAATAGATTTGTAATGATTTTGAACGGTTTAAAGAGTAGTCTATGCTACTTATTTCAGCTAGACGATAATGATTTGAAATATCAAAACATATTTTTATTTATCACTTATGTACCATGTAACCTGGTGCAGAGATGATAAAAAGTTGATGGAGTTGTAAATGCAGGAATACTTAGTGTTGAATTTGATCATAAATCGTTGTTCCACTATTGTATGATGTGTTATAACAAAGTCACTCGATGATGGCATTTTCAAACGGGCTGTTAATACAGTACGGCATCATGACGTCATTTTTAAACTAATTTTAAAATTTTTAATTTGCCAACGGGGTTTTGGCTACACACGTTTGTATTTCGATTGAAGTTGATTATTGATATGAGCCCAAGCTATTCGATTCGGCTAGACCAACTGTTATGAAAACTCTAAGCGTTCTTTGAAAATTATCCCGAACCAAATTATTTTGGTGTGGAATTCGATAAGACTGAGGTGCAATTTTTGTGCCTATGGCAGTGACAAAAAATAGATTCGACCAGCAGTACTTTATAAGTACAGGGCATACCGGGCTAACTACCCACTATGTCCGTAAATTATGACAGTTTACGGATGAATTTTCATAAAACCTTTGTGAAAATGATAGACAATAGTCTATAAAACCCTCAGCAATACTTGAAAATTTTTACTCTGGTGAGGAATGTATTGGGTAGCATGTGATGTTCCCGAGAATTTAGAAAATTATTTAAATCTTAAAATATTGAATTAAGGTTAAATAATAAACCTAGATAGAAAATAAGTTAATGGATTTGAGATTTCTAAGAAAGAATTTTGCGAATTTAAAAATTCTCTGGTGAATTATTCAGGATTAAGTATATAAGTGAATATGTTCTGTGTTTATGGTTATATATATGTACAGTATGTGGTTAAGGGGCAAGGGTTGACCAGCTAAGCTATATCACTGGCAAAACCTAATATTATATTCATAATGTCAACGTTCAGTTAGAAAATTTTTACGATTTATAAGAAACCCTAAAACTAGTTATTGAAACCCTAATTTCAGTTCTGGGAATTCGAAACCCTAATCCGAAAGTTAAAAACCATAATTTAGAAATGCAAATGCTAGTATAAAGTTTAAACATTATTAAAAATGACCTAATTAGGGATAACTCTAATTGATTAGTTGAAAAATCATAATTTCTGGATTAGAAACCCTAATCTATAATTAAAGAAAACCTAATTGTTAATTTAATAATTTTAATGTTAATTAGAAAATATTGATCCTAATTATCAAGCCCTAATGTGATTAGGAAATCTTTAATATAATTAGGAAACCCTAATTATAATTTAGAAATCTTAATTTTCTAATTTTTAAAAAAAATAATTTTTAAAACCTTAGGGTCAAACCCTAAGGGTTTGTACAAGTTACTAAAATACCCTTAAATGTATAGAAATGTCTAAAATGCCCTTGGTGCATTATTGAAGTAGCTTGCAATTATTGCCATATTTAGAGCTAGTGAGCCTCTAGATATCCCACATGGGACTTATATCACATAAATCAGTCCCATTTTATCAGCCATATCTATTGCATCCAATTATATAAATAATTGAAGAGAGAGAAAGTTCACATATTTGGGTTATTTGTGTTCGAACACGCAACCATGCCATCCTCTCTCTAGACCCACGAAATTCTTTAGTAATTCAGTTCTTAGATTGATCTATAGCAAGTCAAGATCAGATCATGATGATCAGATTCAAAATCAAGGCATGAATAAGGTATAAACTTTAAATTTCAAAATTCTATAAATCTTGTGTTTTGATGTAAGTTGTTGGTTAAAGTTGTGTATTAGGGTGTTAATAAGTGATCTGGGTTATTAGATAAAGGATCTATAACATCTAGATGCACGATTTTGAAGTTTTGAAAAATCTGGAAAAACTTTGAAATGTTGTCTGACAGTCAAATGTCAGGTCCCCTAGATCTGTCTCTGTAAATGTTTTTAGTGTTTTAAATGTTTGTACTTGTTGTATGTTATAAGGTCTTTGATCTGGAACTTGTATCAAGTCCAGACCAAGTGTAGATTAAGCGTTATTGTTGGTGAAAACCCGTTGACCGCTCACGAAATGTGGTTTCTGGGTAACCCAGAAACCCAGATTTTCTGACAGCGTTTTTGTAGACCACGGATCTTGCTACTGTTAATGTTATTGACCATGTCAGTGTTTGATATTGGTAGTATGACATGAGAACTACACATCGAAGCCATTAGACCCACCAGATAATGCACTGGATCAAAATTATGCAAGGTCAAACCACCGTTGACCACCAGTCGAATGAACAATCTGGAAAACCCAGATTTGTTCAAGAACATGTTTTCTATCAGAGTTTGACTGCCCTAGATCTCTTTAATGTGTTGATGATAAACTGGTTTAAGGTTGTATACGTGTACCTTGACATCCCTACTTCGTGATTGAACCTTTATATCGTACAAAGCAAGCCCAGATTGCATGTTATGAGGATCAAAAGTGAACATCTCAAACTGTTCTTCATTTCTGGAAAACGCAGAAATGAAGAACAACTTCTGACAAGTTTTCTGAAGCTTTAATCTCTCAGCTTAGTTATAGTTTGGTCATGTAATCGATTGAATGTTGTAGTATTACATGAAAACTACAACATTAAAGCAAATACAAGCCCAGAAATCAAGTGGAACGTAGATTAAATTGAGGTCAAACTAGCTACCTTAGTCACTGACATGATGTTCTGGGTTTTCCTCAAGAACACCTATAGCGACAGTTTCGTCGCTATAGGGCCCTTTAGCGACATATATTTTTAAAAATTAATTATTTTAATAAATAATTAGAGAAAAATAGTTTTAAATTATTAAAAATACATAATAAATTATGAAAAATTATTTTAAAGCCTGAAAATTAGTTTTTAATCATTTAGAGTATATTTCATAAATATTTAATATTTTTGAAATATAAATGGCATTTAATTTATTTAATAATAATATTAAATAAATTATTTAAAAATAATTTTAATACATGAAAAATAATGAAAAATTATATTATGGTGTTAGAAAATATTGTAAAGGTTAAGTTAAAAACCTAGTTTTGATCAAGAGAATAAGCAGAGATTAGTATGCTTTAATTTCGGGGACGAAATTTTTAGAAGAAGGGGTGAATGTGACAACCCGAGAATTTAGATAATTAATAAAATCCTAAAATGACGGATTAAAGGTTATAAGATGAACCTAGACAGAAAATAAGTGTATGGAATTGACGTTTCTGTGAAGAAATTTTAAGGATTTCAAAATTTTTAAGAAGAACCTATATGGTTTCTTAATTGAATGAGACTAAAGAAATATGGGTTACAAAATTTCTAAACCCTAAAAATGAATTAATATGTACTTGAAGGAATATCGAGAATAAGGTATTACGATACCTGTAAATTCGGTGTGAACTGAATAGTCTAAGAAATGTTATATAAGTACATATGGAAATTTTAGTGAGGAGATAAGATTTCACATGAAGAAATGTTATAAGGTTAAACGAAGATGAGTATATGTATAGAAATATATATACTTAGTAAGGTGCTATATATATTTTAGCAAGAGGAGTGATGAATTAAGTTATTGATATAAGGATCAAGATAAAACTATGTTAGTAATTAACATAGCTTGAACGCTGGCCTTGAATGGTAGATAAGAAGATAACTAAGTTTAAAGTCGTTAGTTAATACGATTAGCAATAAGAAATGAATAATTTAAAACTCAAAATTTGAGTTAGAGATAGAATTTTGAAGCATGGACTGCTCGGTTGCGTCCGGAACGTCAAGATTAGTCAAAATGGGCAGTAAACACAAAGTGTGTAAAGGTTGACTTTTGTTCAAAGTCAACAGTTGACTTTTTATGGAGAAAAGTCAAAATCAGTGTGAGAAGTGAAAGATGTTATATGGATAATGATATAATATTTAATATTATACTAATGATGTAAAACTAAAATATGAGATGAGATCCAATATGTAGATATGAATATTGGTATCAAAGTAGTTAGTAAATTAAATTCATATTTGAATAAATGATTGAATATATTAAATTATATATTTAATATATAAATAAATTGTTTGAAAACAATTTATGGAGAGGAGGAGGAAATTAAATTAAATTATACAATATAAATTGTATAACTTAAATAAGTTATTAAGTATAAGAATTAAATAACCTAAATGGTTATTGTTATTTAGTGGTTCTAGTATTAAATATATACTAGTGACCTAATCTAAGAGAATTGTGGAGCATGTCATAATTTATTTAGTGATTATGTGAGTAAGTGAATACGAATATTATGTGATGGCAAATAAAAGAAATTAGCATGATCCTAATTATATATTAGGAATGAAGAATTAAATAACTTAAGGGTTATGGGATGAGAGAATTATGGTATATAAAATATATACTAATTTTAAGAGATTTATTTTATACATCTCGGTTAATTAATTTTATAACCTAATTAATGTAAATCTAATTGGGTTAAGGAAATTAAATGTACTTGGGGTAAGAATTTATATTTAAATTGAGTGTATGAAAACCCTAAATAAATGATTAGGGTAAGATATAATTAAAAGTAATGGACTATAATAATATCATAGCCCAATAATTTATTTAGAGTCCAAAAGAATTGGATTTAATGGGCTAAGGAGGTAATATTATTTAAGCGAGCCCAAATTAGTTTTTGTGAGTAAGTAAAATAATTAAATTTGTTAGCTCTATGGGATTAATTAAAGGCCCAAACTAAGCCCACTTGTGGAAGAGCAATAAAATTTAAATTATATTAAGTTAAGAGATATATTTTTATTATCTCAAGTTATTAAATTTTATAACTTAATTAAAACAAGTTTAATTGGGTTGTAGAATTTAATATGCTAGAATGAGGAATTAAATTCTAAATGTTTAGAATGGATACCCTAATTAAATATTTAGGGTGGGATTAGATAAAAAAACAAGATTGGACTATGTTAGTTTTATATGGCTCAAGAAATTACATTTTTGGTGGAAGCCCAAATTTATTTATTGGTAAGCAAAATAATAAAAATACAAGCCCAATAGAAATTAATTGGTAAGTGGCCCAATTTTTGATCCACTTAAGGAGGGGCTATCTAGTCATTTGTTAAGTAATTAACAATTAAAATAAAATGAGGATTTAGAAGATAAGGATAAAGAGAAAAAGAAGAAAAAGAAAGATAAGAAAGAGAGAGAAAGAGAACGGGAAAAGGAAGAGAAGAACGAGAGGGAGAGAAGGGGAGAGGGGCGGCAGCCCTTGTAGGAAGATGATGGAGAAAAATCTCCATGGAAGAAGAGGAGAAGAAGATGAAGAGGAAGAGGAAGAAGAAATATAAAAAGGTCTTACCAAAAGAAGTTAACTTAAACTACGTAGCTGTAGTCAACGAATCAGGCAAGTTTTTCCTAACTCAAACTTGAGTTGTATGTTCAAAGCATGTTAATGAATAATTGTTGTTAATTATTCACGTCTATATTGATTATTGATTTGCACGTTGTGCAAATTGTAAATGTTCATCAGGTATGAAAGGCTGATCACCTTCATTACCATTTGGTTCAGTTAATCTGTTCATGTTTATGCTTGACCATTCATTTTTATTGACTTGGTCGTTCAGCTAAGAAAATTTGTTCATGCTCTTTCACAATGTTTATATTGTTGAAAGTTAGCTAGCTTATTGTTCAATTCTTTCAATCATGATATATCTTTATTGAATTTAAACTTGCTGGGCAAATTTGATACTCACCCTTGCTATATCATGATAAAATTTTCAGATTAAGATGAAAGCTTGAGTAAAGGCAGAAGTAAAGACAAAGTGCAAGATTAAATTACATTGCAGTTAGATTTATTAAATTTTCTGACGAAAATAGTATTGTAAATCTTCTAAGATATTGAAGGTATGTATTAAGTTAAGGTTGTAGACCTTGGAAATGATGTGTAAAAGTTTAATGTATAAACAATTTATGTTTATATCTTCCGCAATAGTTATAGAAATAGTATACTAGATCCTTGGTGATTAGGACAAGGATTTGGGGATGTCACACCCTTGTCCTTGCCTGAGGGTTTACCACGTTCTGCCTTAACTGAAAGTTTTAAGGAAAGCAAGAATGAGCAACAAATTTGCCCAGTAGGTAATATAGCAATAAGGGTGAACAGTTATAAGTTCAAATCTCAAGGGTATAACAGTGAATAATAGTTTAGGAATTATTAGTAATTCTCAATAAGTGTAGCTATGGACTGAAAAATATCAACAAGATTCAAAGAGTTAATCATGTCAAGGTTCAAGAATAATGAACACTGAGCAGTCACTAGGGACTAAGAACTTCTACTATAATTAACAGTATTATACTAAAAATCCATTATAATCAACTACAACAGGTGATCAGCCTAAAGTACTTTAAGTTATGCATAACATTTAAACATGTTAATATATGCGCACATCGGTTCCCCGACAGTTATATAATTTCCCCTTCATTGAGGATTGTTCATGTCAGTAGATTTATAATAGTCTGCACCAAGATAATTGGTTTGGATAGCTTTCTAATACATGATATTAGTCTAGCCAAATCAATGGCTTAGACAACTTTTATATTGCATTTAGGAACGATAAGTTCAATGCTTGCAACAACATCAAGATATAAATTCAATTTTTGAATAGTAATAGATATTTGCTCGATGTAAATATGGTCGATATGGCAATAATTCAGATTTATACAATATGTAAAGTGAAGAGCGCTAGGAAACTTGCATTCAATATAAAAATCAAATAAAGTTAGAGAACTTGCGTCAAGCGTAGTTTGCCCAATTTATAGCTTATCAACACTTTGAAATCCTATTGTAATGTAGTTACGCATATAGGTATATTTATTAGTTACATAAGTCGAATACATATTATTGATACGTACTTTAAGCACATATATTAGGTTCTAACTAAGTTACATAATCAGATTACACGTTACTACATAACCAACTACTTAGCTTTGTAATCCCGTTAACTTAGCTTTTGAAAGTTTTTTGAAACACTTATCAAACGTATAGTCAACACATATTGTATACTTAAGATATCACTTGAGTCATGTACTATATCTTAAAACATCCATACACGCATGCATCAAGTTTCAGATCACAAGCAGAATAAGTCAGAAAAGAATGCATGAGGGTGCAGTTGCACCCTAGTTAGGCTTAGGGACGGCGCAGCTGCGCTGTCCCCTAACCAGGCCAGAGTTGAGCTTTACTCTTCCTGGATTAGACTCGTACTAAACATACATAGATATTAACACTTAGAATATACACAGGTTAAAGAATCTTGCATGTTTTTACAATTTTCCTATGTTCATCTTAGTAAGTTATAGTTTTAGCTTGGGACTTCTAATGAGTTAAGGCCAATTCAGGTCATGAAATCATAAGGGTTACTATGTTCGCCATGTATCTGTAACACCTCCAGATATATACTCCCACGGTATCTGATCTGGTTCTTACAACTAATTAATTAATATAATGCATCCAAATCTATATATCCACGGTATCTGATTTGATGCTTATATCTAATTGAACTACTATATAAATATTACAAGATACAATTCCCATAGGTCTAAGGTTCATAGTATCCCATAACAGATAACAATTCTCTGAAGAACTATTATTTTGTTTGGATACCCTCACTTGGATGTATAGACTGTATCTATAAATAGTATCTATCTATCCGAAATCCAGAGTACTAGTAATAATATGAACAGTCCATATTACCAATACCCTCATTCAGATGTATAGCCTATATCATGCGGATTACACTATCGTATCAATAGTACCTATCTCTCTAAAATCCAGAGTATCAACAACAACATGAATAGTCCATATTATCAATACCCTCACTCAGATGTATAGTTCCCAAGGATCTCAAAAGAAATCAAAAGTTCTAGTTACATCTATTTATGTAAAGGAAACACGGTTATGGAAATAAAGGATGATATATATCTTATATTGTGGTTCGGTTACATGATTCTTCATAAAGATTTTTTTATTACAAAAGTATTACATTCAGCTACACAGTAATTTAAACTAGTCTAAGCAGGGACGCTTCCCATTGTTTACTCCAGATGTGCCAAAGTTACCATCTAATACTGTAAAGGGAATGATTTGCAAGTGTGAGCTATGACATGCTCAGCAGGTTTTATAATTTATAACAATAATGGATTTAAAAAAGTATAACAGTTCAAAACTTTTCTCAACTGAGTGTTGTTTACCATTTTTGAAATTTTTATTTCAACCATTTCTGTCAATCACAAAGACTTAGAAATCTTGTTCAGATGTGAGACAGAGGATCAACCTATTCAACATCCTAGGAGTATGCATCTCATCCTAATCGTGCCCACTTCCACTAAGTGTCAAATTTTATTGACACACATTTATCCCTTCTGGGATATACAACTCAATATAAGATGTCTTACCAAAATAATTTGGTTTGACACAACAGTTTATGCTCAATAAATAATAACATATGAATAAACAATTCATTTCTTAGTTATGTTGAATCTGTAGCGATAACTTTGCAATAATTGGCAATCAAGTTTAGGTTTGGTATAACATATCAAAAGAAAATCAAGATAGGAATCTTGTTTAACGAATAAATTATGGTTTAGCAAACTTGCTCAATAAGAGATTAAGGTTAGAGAACTTTCTTAAGTAATTAGGGTTAGGGAACTTGCCTAAGCGAATGTAAGACCCTGAATTTTTTTTTTATAAAATGGAATTTCTTTTATTTATTATGTTGAAATAGTAAGGGTTTATTTGATTAATGTGGTTAGTTATGGGTAAAATGCGTAAATATTTTTAAATAAGCAAGTGGTTATAAAATAATCATTATTGTCGGGGAATATTCGTTTGGTCGTAAAATATTCTTGCTGTCAGGGAATATTCATACGACGGCGCAGCCTTTTGTGGGACCCATAACGGAAAGCGATTGGATGAAGAAAATGACAAGTATAAGTTGTTTATAAATAACAGCGTAGTTGTTACCGTTAATACTGTTAGAATACTCAGTGGTTAAAACACAGTAATACGAGCTGTTGCACAGTAGCACACGGTATTGCACCAATTATTGATTCTTACGTAAGAAGGCACTACTCAATAATTGTTACAGTAATTATTGTTCAATATTTTATTTTATTGATTCAATAATTGCTACATTGATATTTTATATTATTGTTGTTTCAATAATTGTCACTACACAGTATTTTCTATTATCGAAGCAATAATTCATATTATCTTAATAATATTATTAGATAACATTATTGGCAATATCTAGAAAGTTCTGTCTAAGGAGAGGTTTGGTTACCTAATTGCGCGCCAGTAAGGAAAAATCCTTATTGAAAAGCTCCATCTTTCCTGGGAACTGCCTGGTTGTCAGTATTGTGATTCTGTAATTATTATTTGGGAATAATTAATTATTAATTTATATGATGAGAAAAATATTTATTGCATATGGATATAGATGGAGAAAATTTTTAATGTGACAATTGTTAAAAATTAATATTTTATCTTTTCTGATAAAATAATTTATTTAAATATATTATTATATTTTAATAATATAATAATAGTGATATTTTTACAATGAATGTGTGATATATGAATAAAAGAGGAGGAAGAGTATTTTTGTTATAAAAAATATTTAACACATGTTTTGTGTGTTGATGGACCCTTTTTTGATTGAAATTTGATTATAGCTTGTAAAATCGTTCGTTTGTAGATTTCGGTCAATTTCTGTTTGGAATTTGAAAAAATTTTCTTCTGCAAAGTTGTAGAGAATGGAATTTCCTATGGAAAGGACATGAGGTTTGAATTTTTCTGACAAAAGGGCTATTTATTATGAATTATTGAAGTTCCAGAATAATTGATTTTTGGAGTTTTAAATATTTTTTTAAGAAAAACATGTTTTGTGTGATTGGTGAGCCCACATGTGTTACAAAATGGCTGAAATCAGATTTTCAAAGTGGGCATAGGAAAATTTTATATAAATAATATTATTTTATTAAATTTTTTGCTTTGGTGTTCTAAGCATTTTCCTATAAATAAGGTGCTTATGTTAGAATTGAAAATCACACCAGAAACTGAAGTTTTCTCTCTGTATATTATCGAGCATATTCTTATGAGTATTTTGATATCTTGAGTGTTGCTATATGGTGCAAGTTTCCTTCAGCGTTATATCTGATATTCCAACCAAAAGTATTATTCTTTTGAGGTAAGGGATGTTATTTTTTTATAAATGATATTATTTCTTTCAATATCATTATACCGAAATATGGATAAGATTTTTCTTGTGAAATTCTTATCTTTTCATGTCAGAGTTACTATTCATGAGTTACTATTCATAAGTTACTATTCATGAGTTACTATTCACGAGTTACTATTCATGAGTACTATTCACAAAGCATGATAATTTTTCTTGTGAAATTTCTACCTTGTAGTGTCGGGATTACTATTCACGTATACGGCACTATTCACAGAAAAATTAAATTTTTTTTTTGTGTCCAATATTGTCTGTTATGCATCCTAGCTTTGATTATATACATGTTTTGATCATTCTTGAATTTTACTCCATTTTGGCTATTTATAAAGTATTTTTTTTAAACATGGATAAACCGAAGTACGAATCCTTACTATTTGTTCTTTTGTCTCACTGGATTCGTTTTCTTTAAAATATATTTTTCATCATCCTTAGCCCTAAATGATGATATTACTGAATATTTTTGGCCTGTAGTGCAAAGATGAATGATTTCTTGATGAATATCTTTGGCCCGTAGTGCAAAGATGAACAGGTGATGAGATGAACATGACCAACTGATGAATATATTTGGCCTGTAGTGCAAAGATGAATATTTGATTTAAGATGTTTATTGATTGATGTTACAGGGATAAAATATTGATGATGGACTTTTAAATTCATAGATGATAGTAGATTTCACCCTCTACTTAACTCTTCTAATGAATTATTATTTCCACAGCGAATATTGATTTAAAATTTGTTGTCTATTGTATTCTATTAGATTTTTCCCTGTTGAGGACTAACGATAATTTGTTCTATATTATCTTAGTCATAATATTCTTTACTGGGCTAGTTGAGCTCACCCTTTCCTTATTGTTCCATTTTTTTTCTCAGGAGGCGAGAATGTAGCGAGTACTAGTCGGGATATGGAATGATGGTTCTAGAAAGATGTTTTAGTAGTCCTAACTATTTTTGTAAAATAAAGTATTAATAATTATTATGAGGACTTATTTGAGTGTGGATATTGTCTAGAAGACAATAGTTGTATTTTAAACTCACACTTAAGTGTTATCGTATTTTGCACGACAATTGTATTAATAAAGTTGTAGTTATTTATGTACCATGTATTTGGCGACTCAGAATGGGTTGGGTGGAATGGACCTATTTTGGGGGCGTCACAGCGAAGATCGATTAAGCGAAGTTACTCTGTTCGTCTATAAACACCTAATATGTTCATTCATACAAGTCTAACACATTAGTATTGATAACAATACTCAAATATATAAACTATTCACGTTCGAGTTAAATTCAATATAATTTCGGTGTCCTAAGACTTTACCGGGTAATTAATAAGTTAATATCTCGGTTAAAATTTATCTATAAGCTTTATTATATTTTTAGACAATTTGTATATCCTTTATAATTATTTCCGAAAGCTTATAATAATTTTTAGATATTTATTTATCCATTAAATAATTTTTAAATCATTTATTTCTATTTTTAAATAATTAATATTTACTTAGAATATTATAAAAATCTTGTTTATTATTTTTGAATAATTTATAATCATTTAATATGATTTTTAAACCATTAATATCATTTTTAAATAATTATTTATTATTCATAAATTATTATTCTAATTACTTTATTATTAGCTTAATTATTAATAATATCTAAATAAATAAAATATTTATTGAATTTATGTAAAAATATTAAAAGCTAATTATTATAACTTAAAATAATTTTTTAAAACTGTTTTCATAATTATTTATATTTATTTATTGATTATTTCTAACTTTACTAATGTATTTATTAAATAATTATTTACTGTCTGTCGCTAAAGCCCTATCGCGACAGAAAGTATTGTTATAGGTGTTCTTGAGTTTCTGGGAATCAGTTTGGTCATGACATAGAGGTCACTTTGACCTTAGCTTAATTATTTACTGCTAATGATTCTGGGTTCGTAAGTGTATGGGTGTTATAGTACTCATGTAATAGTACAACATCATAGTAATTTCAAGCTTTAACCTACATATAACAAGAAGTTATAGAGGCTCAAAGTCACTGTCAGATTTGTTCTTGGGTTTCTGGGTAACCCAAAACAGTGGTCAAGGTTGGTCAACGGTTTTGTGGCCTTAATAACTTTCAATCCGTGTGATAAATTTGTGTTTTGATTGTTGTAATATGTAGTCTATATATCAAGGTATATATATGTTACACTTGCTTGGACAGAGTAAAATTCTAAGGTCTAGATTTATGTTGGTCAAAGTGCAGCCAAAGGTTGTTCTTCGTGTTCTTCAGTTTTCTAGGCAACCCATAAAACACAGTCATGCTCGGTTAACGCTATTTGACCATTAATTCTGGTAATCCTATGAATTGATTAAGCGTTTGAGTGTCATAGATATGTAGTATGTATATCAGGGTATCAATTCATAACACTTAGATATCCTAACAACAAACAGAGAACAATTAAATGGTTGGTCAAAGTAACCGGCTCAACCTGTTCTTGAGATTTCTGGGTAACCCATAAATCAGAACTTCGTGATCGGTCAACCATTTTTGACCACTTATATCTTGCAATATACGATTCTAATGAACATGTTTTCTATTCCAGATTAAAGACCACATGTAATACTACAACTAGCATACAATTAACAGACCTAACTATTAACATACATGGATCTATAGGCTCTGACATTCGACTGTTAGACCTATTTTTTCAGAATTTCCAGTTTGCTTAAAACATCATTTTAATGCATCTAGATGTTATGAAAACATGTTCTAACAACTCAACATACTTACTAACATGTTATTACATATATCTAAACATCTAAACTATAAATTAAACATAACATCAAAGATGTAGGTTAAAATTAGGGTTTGTACCTTTTTTTACTTGATTTTGATTTCTGGCTATTGATTCTGTTGTTGCTATCACCAAGGCTTGTTTAGGTATGATATATGAGTGTTTAAGCATAGAAATTTCGTAGGTTTAAACTGAAATAGGGCTGCTATTTATAGAATTGCAAGGCTAGGGTTTTTGTGTCATTTTTCACCTTCTTGCCTCTACAAAGATCTAATGTTTGAGACTTGTGCTGATTGGGGGTTGTTACCTGGTCATGTGCAACCTTGGAACTTGTATTACTGAGTAGTAACCTACTTGTGAAGCTAGTTCATCCAAATTAGTAGTTTAATTATGCCCTAATCCTCTTTAATCTTAATTAGGGTTTTAGTTTTTATGATTAGGGTTACTTAATTATGTTTATTAGCACCTAATTGAAGTTTAATAATCATGGTTAGGGTTTAGAATAACCTAACTAGGGTTTAGTCTAACCAATTACGGTTAGGTTTTGTAAATCTAGGGTTAAGGTTTCCTGATTTTGATATTAGGGTTCCTAACTTAGATTTTTCATAAATCCTAACAAGCACGACAAAGCGTTTTATCAGTGTAAGAAAGATAAAGCATCTTGTCAAAATACATATACCGAAAAGTCCGTTTTTAGAAGAAACATTTTAAGCAAGACGTGTCAAACACGTCAAATTTCGGACGAAAATTTATTTGACTTAATTGTTTAACATAGTTTATAATAACACAAAACACTTTCAGAACAGAGAGATTTTATTAATAATACTGAATTTACATAACCGAATCTTGTTAGAGTTTTGGGTTTCATAGTACCCACATGAGGTGGTCATGTAATCTGTTAGTATGCATGCTCACAAAGGTTTTCATCATATACACATAGCTAACATCATTTATTGCTTTAAAACATTCCTAACTCATGCTTGACTAACTTTCATTATGTCTAACCAAGATGGATGTACGTATGGGTTATATGTGGTCACATAGGGAGTATTAATCATACATAATCTAATTTCAGAACGTACAGGTTGGGTGTAATCTAATTAAGCACGGTACGCAAGTATACGTGATTAACAAGTAATATAATGATAAGTTGAGTATCGTTCCCATAGAGACAGAAATTAATTTTAATCTAACAATTACCAGCTTTGTATTATTTCAATTTTATTAAACTAACCCAATTAATGATTGAAAATAATGAAAAACTAATAAACAAAAATCAACTCAACTCAACTAACTACTGCAAATTTTACTTAGATAATGGAGAATTAAGCCTACAACTTCACTTTATGCTTCACTCAGATTATCACAATTCTTTTCAATTCACTTAACTATTCCAGTTCATTAATCAAGAACACGAAAGTAGAATTAGCCATCTCTCGCTCTGCTCCTCCACAAACCTTCTCGAATTACATTTAAAGATCCATTGTAAGCTTAATAAAATGATTTAGTTCATAATTAATGAAATAACCACTAAATAGATTAAAGAAAACAACATCCCAATTACAGAAATTGAAATTAAAGAACAAGAATAGTAATAGAACCACCCTTCGCTTCACTCAATTCTGCAATCTTCGTGTTCCTTGCTCCTTCGCTCTGCTCCTCCACAAATCTTCTCGAATTAGGGCTTCAAAGTTGTAATTGATTCGTTGATCGATGAATGTCAGAATAGAATAGCCTAAGTGTAAGACCCCAGCTTTTATGAATAAAGATGAATTTTTGTTGAGATATATTTTTGAATATTATGGTGTGGATTTGATATAATGTTATAGATGTGGGTAATATTTAAAAATTTTGCAAAGTATGCAAGCTGTTATAAAATATTTGATTGGTCGGGAAATATTCGTTTTAACAGAGAATATTCGTATAACGACGCAATTCATTGGTGGACCCCACAACAGAATTATTGTCGGAGTTAGAAAACGACAGAAATATCTTTTTATGAAAATAACAGTAAAAGTTTTTTCGTTAACTGTTGAAATACCCAGTGATGAAAAGTACAGTAATACGCGTGGTTACATAGTAGCACACAGTATTGATTATTGATGCTTACGTGAGAAGTTACTCAATTATTGCTACAGTAATTGTTGTATAGTATCTCACATTATTTGATTCAATTATTATCAATATTTTATATATTATTAAATCAATAATTGAGATGCCAAGTTATTCATATTATTATTTTCATAATTAATAATGTCTAGAAAGTTCTGTCGAGGAAAAGGATTTGGTCACCTAATTGCGCGCCTATAGGGAGAAATTCTTATCAGAAAGCCCCTTCTTTCCTAGGAACGATCTGGTTGTTAATATTGCGAGTTATAATAATGATGAATAAATGTTGTTAAGATATTGAGGGGATTTTTATGAAGTATTTGTTGTAAATTTTACTTATTATTTGGATCCCTACTTACCCATTTTTCAAAATAATCGGTATAAAATTATTCAGTATATATATATATATATATATATATATATGTGTGTGTGTGTGTGTGTGTGTATGAAAGTGACATATGGGGTGGGGCCCATATGTGGGATGAAAAATGGAAAAGGGGGTGGGGGGAAGATGCCTTGGAAGGGAGGGAGTTTATATGTTTGATTATACGTAGGAAAGAGGGAGTGTAATTTGTGTGGTGGTGGGAAGAAAAAAAGAAGTGAAAGTGATGTGTGTGTGTGTGTGTGTATGGTGAAAATGATGGTGTGTGTGTTGAATGGAAAAATCAGTCCGTGACTTTGCGTAATACAACCGTGAATCGCAAATTATTTCGTCCGTGAAAATTCGTAACAGTGCCCTTGCTTTTCTCCTATAAATAGGATGTTTAGTTTAGAATTGAAAATCACACCAGAATCATATAAATATTCTTCTATAACATTGAGCGTGTTTCTTTAGAGTTTTAAGAAGATTTGAGCGTAGAAAATAGTATAAGTTTTCTTCAAGAATATCCCCGCTATACCAGTTGGAATACTCTTCTTTTTAATGTAAGAGATATTATTTTTGTTCAATACTCGTAAGAAATAATATTTTCTTCCATACTCTGTAGTATGTAAGTAATATTATTTCGTTTCAGATTTTGAATCCTACACTCATTTTGTTAAGTTTTGGGTTCTATACTCCATGAAATTAGTAGAATATCCTTGAAATTTGTGCTTCATCCAGTATCTTTTCATGAAAATACTATTCTGAAAATTCTTGATAATTTTTAATCTTTTCATGCCGAAGTACTATTCACGGAATACTATTCCTGAAGTACTATTCACATGATACTATTCACTCGGTTATTATTCACCTGGGGTATTATTCATGATAAAAATTATTTTTTTTTCGGTCCAAATCATTTTTCATACAATATTATTTTTGTATTTTACTCCACAAAGCAGTATCATGTTGACAATTTGGACGTTTTTGAATTCTGGATAAATTAAATTATAAATCTTTAAAAATTTATTATTTGCTTTCATTTAATTGAATTCTTATATCATTGTCATCATCATCATGTTTATATTGTTATGAAAGTCATTTTTGGCCCGTAGTGTATAGATGGACTGTTGATTGGTATGATTATGACCAAGAATCATTCGGTATAATCATACCTGTAATGTTACAAATGATGTGGTAAATGTCCTCATTGGCCCATAGTGCATTGATGGACAGTTGTTGGCATGATCATGACCATTGGTGAAAACACGAATATCCTTGGCCCGTAGTGCATGGATAATTTATGGTCGTGATACTAATGAATATCATTGGCATGTAGTGTAGGGATGATTCGATGATGTGGTTTATTTATTAAGCTAAGTCTCAGCGATAAAATTTGATGATAAACTTTTTAAATCATAGAAGATAGTAGATATCATGCTATACTTGACTCTTCTAATGGATTGCTTATTTCGCTGCAGTTAAACTTTATTTTTATGATATTTTATTAGTTTAACACTGTTGAAGGCTAACACTGTTTAACACTGTTTATCGCTCACCCTTTTGCTTTCATTGTTCTCTTCAGGAAATGAGATGGTAGCCGGGACTAGTCGGGGAACGGAGTGATGGTCCGAGATGATTGTTGTATTAGTCCTCACTATTTAGTATGATAATAAATGTAATGAGGATTGAATTTGAGTTTGGATATTGTCTATGAGACAATATTCGTGTAAAAACTTTCAGCTTATGTTGTATAATTAAGTTTGTATTTGTATTCAGTACCATGTATTTGGCAACTAAAGATGGGTGATGTATACATACACTACTACAAAACAGTAAATAGATAACGCGTAAAAAACGTTGTAGAAGGTCTTACAAAAACGTCGTATTTAAGGGTGTTGTCTATTTGACACATTTATACAACGTTTTTAAAACGTTGTAGTTTGACACATTACACAACGTTTTTTTCTTCAAAAACGTTGTATATTTATTTTCCATAAATTCTTGGATGCTTGAAAACGTTGTAGATGATATGATTCCACAAAGTTTTCTGGCTTAAAATGTTGTGGTTTGGTACATCAATAACGTTTAGACTCATTTATACAACATTTATAAAGTGTCATCTATTTAGACTATGTTATACAATATTTTTAAAATATTGTAGTTTGACTTTAAAATGCTGTAATACATGCATATAACAACTGTTTTTGGATCTCTACCTTAGCAAGCAACAGACAACGTTTAAATACATTTATACAACGTTTAGAAGGTGTCATCTATTTAAAGTCAAAATGTATCAAACATTCAAAATATACCAATTACAAATAATATTACTATCCATACATCTCAAATTTAAAATATATCAATTACAAAGAATATTAATACTATACAATACGTTTACATGCATCCCAATAATACCAAACTATCATATAATAAGTTTACAAAGAATATTGTCACATGCTTTCTGAAGCCATCCAACTCCTCCTTGGCAACTTCTAGTTTAAAATACCTATCGCACTTACATGAAAGGATTTGTGCTGGCTGTGTGGTTTCTCATTCTTGAAATAAGTAAATCAGCCATTTGCTCAATCTCAGGAAGAAATTGTAGAGCATGATAGTTCACCCTGCACCTCAACTTATTGATTTCTGGAGGAACATTATCATACCTGAGCAAAAAGTAACTTGCATTAAGAATTCAAAGTGAATACTCTGACAACAATCTGACCAAATAGAACAATACTTCATGAATTTGCAACATACCCAAGTCGATCAACAAAGGGTTTTAGGGCCATTATCTTCTTCTCCTTGATTCGAAGTAGTACATTGTCAATGTAGAATTGTGCAGGAGCATACTTGGGATTGTTCTTCACCGTCCGTCTACAATGAATTAAACTAGATTGCTTAGAGAAATATGTTTCAAACACACAATCACTAGTCTCAACAATATATGACAATAACCTTCCCATATATTCCCAATGTAGTCAGTGTGCATTCTCTCATGTGCTTTTTGTTGTCACCAAGGCATTTCAAAACATCTGACAAAATACCCTGCAAGAAAAAAAATCACACAAGGGATTGGCAATCTAAAACTTAAAATAAAAAAAATTTAAAAAACACATCTGAGTCGGAAAAGGAGGGCTAGGAGATGATGTACGGATGTCCACAAACAACTTATCAATATAAATACAATTCAAATCAACTCCATGGAGCAACATTAAAATTCAATGGGCTAAAATATTTTTAAGGCCATTTCCTTTCACATCTCAGAGCACTTCTTAGCTGTAAACAGTTTTCAAGCTACAGTATATAAGAATAAAACAATAATGTAGAGACTCGTGATTACTTGGTAACAAGGCTAGTAGCAAATGTACATTTACAAACGCTAATAATGAAATTAGAATGAGTCCACCTGCAACACTGCATATCTGGAATGATGAAATAACAGGAACACGTAGCTAAAATACAAATTATAAACTCTGAATGTAGAATTTAAACATACACAAAGCATCTCTTGTGATTCTGCTAGTGCTTGTCTGATTTCTTCATACTTTGAAGTCCATTCCTTCTTCTTAATCAGAAGAAGCCCCATATTATATTGATAATCAAAAAGCTGCAAGGTGAAAGTAGTATGCATACAAATCAATCATGTATGATGATAAAGCTTATACTTTGTAATCAATCTTATTTATTTATTAATAAAAGAATTATTTATTAAAGGCATTTATTATCAACATGGTGCTGTTTTAATAATATGTGATAAATCCATAGTTTTAAGCAATGCTTTTAGAATCATGATGATATCATGCTAATGAGATCTAAATTCTTAGATAGCTTAAAATTAAAATATTCTCAATCGATGGATTACTAAAAAGGGGATTAGTGAATCCGGATAGATTGATGCATACGTTGCTTGCTCATTGGATGAGAATGATTGATCTCATAATCATTTGTGTGGAGACACTAAAGTAAGTATGTAGGTACTTATTGGAGAATAAGTTCACTAAACGTGACTCGCTAAGGAATACCTAATGGAGTTTTACTTGTTTGTCAATAGAAATTCCTGTAGTGATAGTAGTACAAATAATCCTTAGACTTGAGATCATCGTAGTATCTTGTATATAATGATTTACACTTTGAGTTATTCTTTAAGACCATTAAGGTATATCAAAGGGTATGCTTGGGTGTAATAAGTTATATATGGAGATAATGAATGATCAATAAAAAATCTACCACTTCTAGTAAAAGAAGTGAAATGTCATATGTGATTCGATAAATGACAACCCAGGAATCATTGGCCAAGGTGGAATGAAATTAGAAAGTAATTTCTAATTTGTATTCATTAGGAGTTGTACATTTAGGAATCGAAATACATATAATTAAATAAAATAAGACTTGAAAGTATTTCCATGTCTTATATTTAATTGGGACATTGTATGGTGGAAGGATCGAATTGTACAGTAACTATTAACTCAAAGGTTCTTTTATAATTAATATTAAAATCTATATTATCTAGAAAGTCGTTGATCGCTAGGTAGACTTATCCCTATTATAGAATAAATATTATTTATTTAAATAAATTAATCGTTTAATTTATTTATTTAAATAAGATTAGAATTGTTCTAATTGATTTATTCACAACCGGTTTAATATATAGAACCTAAAGGGTCACACCATAAAATGAAGAATAATTATTTAAGAAGTTATGGCATAATCGTAATAATATGTTAAGTATATTTAATTTAATTTATGGTGATAGAATAAATTAAATATCTTAATATTTATTATTTAATATTTTAGAAATAGTAAATATAAATTAATAAAAGGAGTCTTATTAATATTATTATAATTATTATTATTTTAATTGTTAAAAGAGTTTTGGAATTAATTTAATATAAGTACTCTCATTTATTCCTAATAGGATTAGGAGAGAAAATTAGTTAAAAGAGTTTAATTAATTATCCCTAATAAGATTAAGGAGCTCATTTAATTAAAAGAGTTTAATTAAATAAATAATACATTATTTTAATTAAATAGGGTTACCTGATATCTTTATAAGAGAAGTCTTTATAAGAAGAGTCTTATATCAGATATCAGATACGTGATTCCAATTATTGGAGAGTACGTCCCTTTTTCTACAAAGTTAAGAAAATCTAGGGTTTGAGCCAATACACCCTTCTTCTTGAAATTTCTTCTTCCTTAGTGGATCACCTCTAAAGGCCATACACTAGGGTGCCTTACATTGCTCAAAGGAATGAATCTATCCGGAGATTCAAGGAGATCGCGGAGAAGTGGGAGGTGAACTCGTACCTGTGAAATCTCGCATATACAAGGGTATGATTTCATAACTTCTTGTTCTTCGTTTTAATTAATAATATGCATAAAGGATGATCCGGATAATTGGTTTGTGAAAAATATTAAAATCTAATTTTATTTTGCTTCCGCTATTTTTTTTTAATTTGATTACTGCTTTGATTTTTACAAAATCTTACATTGGTATTAGAGCCAAACTTTATGCAAATTATTAATTATTTTGATTCCATATATGTATGGGTATGTATTTTGAATAATTTATTGGGCATAATTTGTTGTATAAAATTATTATTCTATGAGAATATATATATATATATATATATATATATATATATATATATATATATATATATATATATATATTAAAGTTAGTATGTTTACTAGATGTCTTGTTAAAGGTTTCTAACGTAATTAGTATATAATGTATATATACTTGCTTCAAGGGAAACCATGATGAGCTTAAACTGTGGAGCAACAGGAAATCACGGAAAATATTTTTTTAATAAATAAAAATTTTGCGATCATATGTGCAAGATCATATGATTACTTCCGTAATATATATTTATTATATATTATATATATATAACAGTTCGATAATATTATATATATATATATATATATATATATATATATATAATAATTTTATAATTAAAATAAAGAGTTTATTTTAATCTTAAAATTAGATTTCATGCAACTTAAAATTGCCCATTAAATGATATTCATATATATATAGAATGATTTTATTTATTGATACATATAATGATATGTATGATAATAAATGGGATTGATTATGGATTATTGACCAATGTGATTGGATTTATTTTGGTTGGATGTTTGAATGAATGTGTTTTATTAAATGGGATGTGAGTATCTTGTCTTTTCTAATTTTTTTCTTGATGTAAATTCTATCTCTCTCCTATGTACTTCCCCTTGACTGCTGATCAAGGTTTCTATTTAAATTAAATAGTTTATGTAATAGGATTAGTTAGAAATTTTTCGAAGAACCAGAGATCAAGGAGAAAGGAGCGCTCGAAGACCCGTTTGTAATGGAGCCCGGGTTTAAATGTAATAGTTATATTTAAATGTTTATTCTTGCACCCTAGGGTTTGACCTTTTGGTTCAGTTGGTGGCTCTAGTGAACCAAACTAGAATAAAAGTTCGTAATCAATTCGGGTAAAATATAATATTCTATATGTGCATGCTAGTATTATATATATATATATATATATATATATATATATATA
Source organism: Panax notoginseng (assembly GCA_016801055.1). NCBI lineage: Eukaryota > Viridiplantae > Streptophyta > Magnoliopsida > Apiales > Araliaceae > Panax > Panax notoginseng. The sequence goes on from CM029014.1 coordinate 193,174,973, forward strand.
TATATATACTATGCTGCTCGTATGTTTAATAATATGACGCGTATTTTATATATATATATTTGCATGCGCGGTACACAAGATGAGACAAATAATAATAAATCCTTCAAAGTTTTTATATATTAAATATTAAGCGTTCAAAGATATTTAGAATATTGAACGTCGCCTTCTAGCATGATAAAATTAATAGAGTATTAAATATTTAATATTAGTTTGTTGTGTCACCACAAGGCAAGTATTAAATAATTAAGATGTTAATTTATCACATTTGATGCTTACAAAAAAAATTGAACAATATTATTTTGTTGTGTCACCACAAGGACAATATTTTTTTTTTTTGAATATATGGAAATGCTAAGTTGGACTTAACTTAGATAATTTTGATTTGAATGTGCCACCACTTGATCAAAATAATCTAAGAGGCAAAACATAAGGAGTTACATAATGATGTAATTGACAAAAAGTTATCTACATATTTATTTATATATAGTTTGTTGTGTCACCACAAGCCTATATATATTTGAAATGAGATCTTTATTCTCACTAGCAAAAATTTTAATTAGATTTTGTCGAACTATATAAATGAGGGTAATATAGTTTAAAGAAAATAGTGGGATATACCAATATAAAATAAGACCTAATTTATTTTGGTAATTAATTAAATGAATGTTTGCTAAAATATTACCTTTTTACGTGCAGAATTTTGAAAATGTCACATTCACTAATTTCACTGCGTAGCATACTTGATGCTAACAAACTGACCGGACCGAATTACACGGACTGGTTAAGGAATCTGAGAATTGTTCTCACTGCTGAAAAAATTTCTTATGTCCTAAATTCGCCCGTACCTGCAAAAGTTGCAGAGACAACCTCTGAGGAAGAGATTGGTACTTTTAAAAAGTGGTAAGATGATGCATCTGTGGCTCAATACATCATGCTCACATCCATGAGTAACGAGCTTTAGCGTCAGCATGAAACCATGGATGCTCCTACTGTGCTATTGCACCTTCAAAAGTTGTATGGTGAGCAAAGTATGACTGCAAGATATGAAATATCTAAGGAGCTCTTCCGATCTCGGATGACCGAGGGTACTACCGTTGAGACTCATGTCTTAAAGATGATCAATCTGATTGAACGTCTTGAATAAATTGGGTTTGTCATAGATGAGGAGTTGAGTTAAGATTTGATCTTGCAGTCACTCCTCGACACCTTCTCACAATTTGTTGTGAATTTTCACATGAATAAGTTAGACGTCAACTTTGCCTGAGTTACTTAACATGTTGAAGCTGCTGAAGGTCACTTCCCATCCAAGAAGAACCATGTCTTACTGGTGGATGATTCTTCCAAGAAAAGGAAGAGGCCCAATGTATCTTCAAAAAAGAAGAAATCCATGAAGGCTAAGGGAAAGGCGAAAGTGAAGGATCAAAAGAAACCTGATCCAGCTAGCAAAGGAATTTGCTTCCATTGCAACAAGCCGGGTCACTAGAAGAAGAACTGCAAGGATTATCTTACGGAACAAAAGCAAAAGCTTAGAGAAGCTTCAAATCCCAATCAAGGTTTATTTATGATTGAAATTAATTTTTCTAAAAGTTAATCTTTTACTTGGATATTGGATACCGACTGTGGTTCTCACATATGTAATAATATGCAGGGACTGGTCAGAAGTAAAAAACTGAGCAAGGATGAGGTCACTACTACAAAACAGTAAATAGATAACGCGTAAAAAATATTGTGTTTTCAATCAGAAAAACGTCGTGGTTAAGGGTGTCATCTATTTGACACCCTTATACAACGTTTTTAAAACGTTGTAGTTAGACACATTATACAATATTTTTTAAGAAAAAAACGTTGTAGATTTATTTTTCATAAATTAATAGATGCTTGAAAACGTTGTGAAAGAACGTTGTAGATGGTATGCTTCCACAACGCTTTCTGGCTTAAAATGTTGTAGTTTAATATATCAGACAACGTTTAAACACATTATACAACATTTTTAAAATTTTGTAGATTGACTTGAAAAAGAAAAAAAAAAAAAAAATGGTGTGATTCACCTATATTACCAGTGCACCTGCAATCTGCTAATGCCATGATATATAACTAAAAAATGTCTAAATTCTCATTTAAATTTAAAGTCAAAATGTATCAACCATTCAAAATACATCCCAATAATACCATTCGTTTACAGTTTCAAATTACTACATCCACAAAATATATACCAAACTATCCATATATACATCTCAAATTAACTGCATAACCGTGACCCTGCGGTCGTAAAATTTCCAATCAGTTATAAGAGAAGACATTGGTAATGTAACAGAACCTTGTATGCAAATCAAATAGACCTGTAGCTTGTTTACGCATGTATACTTGGGCGAGTTAAGTTATAGAAGTAAATGCATCCTCACTTCCAGCAACTTCATAGAAAGAGATTCAAAATGTCAGCCAGATCAATAGTCATTAGAAGTCAAAACTGAACTGGTTCTCAGGTAAGTTTTAAATTGTAACCACTAAAAATATTGAGCAAACCCATGCTCAATCATTTCAATAATTTATTGTGAACATATTTGAAAGTTCAATATTCAATATGGGCATTCTGAAACTTTTAGTGTTACATCACAAGCTTGGGTTGCTTTCTCATTTCACTATTTGTCTTTGAAAAGCAGAAACAGAAATTAAGATTTCAGTTAGTTTGGCAGGTGAAGAGTACATCTCTCTATTTCTACCTTCCCCTCAAATCTAAAAAGAAGAGTGCTTCCATACCACCATCTTTCAAGAGTAAGGCTCCTAACTAGTAATCTATGTAATTTATAACTACTTCTGGAAAATCCATTAGAACAAAACCTTTTATTGTAGTGAAGTAAAGAGAAAATAATAATTGTTAACTGAAGTACAAACCTATGTATTCTCCTTTTTTAAGAGAAAGCAGTGGGCAAAAAGAAGCACGAATGATGTGCAGTCGTGGAGCCAATTTAAGTGAGCAACGTAGAGTCAAACAACCTTGTATCTCCAAAGAAACACTGAAAAAAACAAAATACAACTATTCAGACATTGCTTTAAATTAAGATATATATGGAGTAAAGTGAATATTATCTGGACAGACCTAAATAAAGACAAACTTCCATCTCGAGTAAGCGAGAGCAGCACAGGACAATGCTAGCACTTTGATTGCGGTGAGACCGAGACAAGGTACCTGTGTGGGAGTTCATTTTGACTGTGTATATATAACCCTGCACATTCGAACAGTAGACAATGCCTAAGAAATTTTTTAAGAGTTCATCAGATGAAAGAGGAGAAATTAATAAGCAGGCACACACCTGACCATCGCCACAGAAAATAAGCTGGCCAGTGTGGACATGGTCCATAGAGGTAACCTTACTGTCAAAGACTGTTTTATTAATAATTCTCCCAGTGCTGAAATTGAACACCTGGAATACCAAAAACATACATAATACCTGTGAGAGAGGGGATTACACACAAATACATTATACATATTCTTTTACATGAAACTTACTGCAAGACCAACAGTCCCAAGACCAAAAACAGCAACAATGGAACCTGGTTGGGAGATATCATTCACAATACACTAAAGTAATTGATGATTCAAATATAGAAAAGACTCCATCCAGAAGATGCTGGAGTAATCCAAGCAGAGAAAAACTGTAAATTCAATTAAACAGAGTAGGATATATGAGATCCAATGTGGCATAGTGGAATATGTGATCTCCTATTTCACACATTAAAGCAGTTCCAGTTATAGACCTTTTAAACTGTTCTTGTAACATATTCACATATGCCAGTAGCTCTTGTTTCTCCCTAACAACAGCGGCCTCTTTCTGTAGCACCTCCTTTATTCTGGCTTCAGCATCTGCCTCAACAACTCTTACCTTCTCTTCAGCTCTAACAACAGCTCCTTCCAATATCACAACTCGCTCTCTAGCTTTTGCAAGTTCAGAACGCCATAAATGTGCCTCCTGATTAGCTGAATCCCTCTGCTTAACTAGTTGATCCCTTTCTTTAGTTAGTACCATAACCTTTTCTTCGGACTCCCTTAGCTACAACATCAATTAATAAGAAATCAACATTTAAAGATATTGCACCTTAGGCTATATATGTTTTATCATATCATACACTGGACAATCAAACGATGAAAATTACTGGGTGCCTTCAATAAAGATGACTCCAGCTGCTTTCCTGAATCTCTTTTTAAGCGCTCAACTTCAGCAAGTGCAATTCTCCTTTGATTGTCCATGGTATGAGCTGCAGATGCTGTTGACTCAGCAGCTTCAGCAGTTTCAGATAGTTTCTCTACTAATTCTCTTATTGTTGAATCCTTAGCTCGAAGGTCCCTCGCCAAATTTTGCTGCTCCTCATCCTTCACTCGCAGTGTCTCCTGAAAAATCAAACAGCTATATTGGCTAATACTGGAAAGAAGCACATGCCCATTCCTCATCTAAATTAAATTTTGTCCTAGACAAAGGGATTTTCACAACTATCATTTGTTCATCATATCTACCAACAGTATACACCAATTGGATATGCATATTCTATGGAATATGCATAAAGCAAGTTTATTGCTTGAGATCAATAAGACATGCACCCAACTGAAGTACTAAATTTACAAAGTAGTAAATGCTTCAGATTTAACATAGCCATATAATGCAGTATTAGCTTTACCAAGGTCGATAATACACAGTAAACATGCTTCTACTAGAAATAAGTTACCCTGCCCTGCAAAAATTATCTGTTGAGTTGTATGTCCAATTGTCCAGTAGAAAATAATGACATTGGCATTTTAAGAAAGTATGCAGTAGCTTAATGGAATCAAGCCATTGATTTGCTTATGTGGTTACAAATGAACCTATCATGATTTAATAAGAAAATAGCAGCAGTATTTACCCATTAAGCTTATAATCATCATGACTACAATTTTCCTCATTCTTGGGCTCCCAATATAAAACATCTAAATGTATGTTAACATGTGTATGTTAACATATGGGACTGCTTCAGTCTCTGCTTCAGTACATCTGGGACAGTTTCTACTTGGCAATATGTATGTTAACAGTTAATGAGACAACCACTGGGCAATATGTATGTTAACAGTTAATATATATGATAACGTCAAGTTAGCCTATGATCAGACAAAAGCCAATTCAAAACAATATAATCTAAAACAAAAGTCAATTCAAAACAATATAAGCTAAAAGCAGTAGAGGTCATCATCCACCACAATGCACTCACAACTCGACACCACCTTTTACTCCAAACTAGTTGGTATTCCACAGAAATGCTATATTAGAAAATTTACAAAAGGATAGTAAGAGCATGATTATCCACAGAAGACACCAATCAATCGTTCCATCATGCCACTTCTGGTAAGCAAGGGAAACTACATTGCATGAGAAAAATAAACTATTAGAGATTATAAACTATATATGTCACCTATCAACTGCTGCTCATTCTGCACAACTCCTATTCTGTGAAAAAGGCTAGAAATTACTTCAGTATTTACAGAAGCATTATCAGTAGCATGATCAGCATCAAGTCTCAAATGAGCAGCGGTGTCATTCACTAAACTGTATTTACCATCCAAATTTGTCACCGCAACATAGTCTTCAGTTTTCTTTGCAGGATGTCGCAACAGGAAACATTCATATTAACATATTATTTATCATAATTCTATAAAGTTAAAACATATAAACACACATACAAAGATACAAAGTATCATATATAAAATTCGCTAGCAGCTTAATATTGTACAGAAAACCATCAAATTTTATGCAAGGCCAAATCAACAACAATTTCAAAAATAAAACCAGACTCATAACTTATGAGTCTAGTTAGTCATAACGCTAGTGTACCATCTACAAATCACCCCACCTCTGTTTTGCTTGTCCATTGCAAGAATTAGATCAAATTCTTTAAAATCAGATGGCCTTATCGGCCTTGATAAGGAGGTTATCTGAATTCCACGCCGTTTAGAGGCGGCCCTCATTCTTGGGTCAGCTTCATTACCCTTTAAAAAAATCAAAAACACCAATTTCAAAGAAAGCCCAATATTCATCCACAACCACTCACTACTAAGTAATCTGGGGAACACATTTTTATCAAAACAGAAGAAAAATATAACACACAAATGGGTATCTATATACCTTATGATAATCGATGGTACCAGCAAAATTGATGATAAAGTTGGAATGAAGACCCCTTTTCTTAACCAAGTCTGTGAATACACCCTCAATAGCTGGGCATCTACAGATGTTACCCAGACCACGACGACGGTGATGGTGGAAGAGAGGGAGGGCGACGAGGAAGAGAGGCCACGACGACGGTGATATCTTGCTGGCGACGGTGAGGAAGAAAGCAAAATCGGGGGAGAAAAATAAAGAAACAAAATCGAGATTTTAGATCTGACCTCTTGGAGACTGGGAGCGGGCTATGGCAAAATGGGAGAAAACATACTGATAGAGAGAGTAGCGATAGTTATTATAAAATTATTTCAAGTTTTCACAGATTTTTTAAGCTCTGTTTTTTTGAGATAGATAACGTTTTTTTTAAAACGTTATCTAGTTAAAATCAAAAAATGCTCTTTTAAATAGATAATATTTTTTTATATATATCTATAACGTTTTATTTAAAAATGTTGTGGAAAAAAATTACCACAATATTTTTTTATAAAAATTTTGTGGTTTAAGTGTTGTCTATTTACTATTTTATACTAGTGGATCGTCCTACGAGTGGAAAATGGAGCAAAGATTGCTGCATTAGCTATAGGGACTTATTGTTTAGCACTGTCTACGGGCAAGTTCATTAATTTAAATAATTGTTATTTTGTTCCAAATATCATTAGAAACATTATTTATATCTCTGTATTGGATATGGATGGTTTTAACATTATAATAAAAAACAACAGTTGTTCTGTTTATAATGATAATGTTTTATATGATGTTGGTAATTTGCGAAATGGACTTTATATATTTGACTTGCATGAAAATATACTTCAAAATGAACAAACTAAGAAAAAGAAAAGAGATGATGTTAATTATACCTTCATGTGGCACTTTAGACTCGGTCATATTAATGAAACAAGATTATCAAAGTTGTGTAAAGATGGGTTCCTAGAGCAATCGGATTATGAATCATATCCAACTTGTGAATCTTGTCTCATTGGCAAAATGACTAAATCTCCTTTTAGTGAAAAAGGAGAAAAAGTTACAGAGTTGTTAGCGTTGGTACACACAGATGTATGTGGACTTATGACAACGACTGCACGAGGAGGGTATTCTTATTTTATTACATTCACTGACGATCACTCAAGATTTGGATATGTGTATTTAATGAAATACAAATTCGAATCATTTGAAAAGTTCAAACAGTTCAGAAGTGAAGTAGAGAAGTAAACTGGTAAGAGTATTAAAATTCTTCGATCTGATCGAGGAGGAGAATACTTAAGTGGTGAGTTTCTCAATTGTCTCAAAGAAAATGGTATAATCTCATAATGGACTCCACTAGGGACGCCACTGAAAAATGGTGTATCTGAAAGGAGAAATCCAACATTATTGGACATGGTTCAATCCATTATGAGCTTTACCGACCTTCCAGTTTCCTTTTGGGGATATGCCCTAGAATCGGCTGCATACCTACTTAACAAGGTACCTATAAAATTCGTCCCTAAGACCCCACATGAGTTATGGACAGGGAGGAAACCAAATCTTAAGCATGTTAAGACTTGGAGTTGTCCAGCTTATGTCAAAAAGTTTGAAAACGATAAGCTACAGACTAGATCTGACAAATGTAGATTTGAGGGATACCCTAAAGAAACATCGGGGTATTATTTCTATCATCTAACTAATCAAAAGGTGTTTGTTGCGAAATATACAACCTTCTTGGAAAAGGAGTTTATCCTTGAAGGGGTCAATGAGAGTAAGTTATATCTTGAAGAGTTTCAAGAACCACAAAATACTACAGATCAAAGTCAGGTACCTAACCAAGTAGAGATTCCTTCTGTACCACTGTAACGCCCCGAAATTCGGTCTATTTCCACATCTGAATTCCGTACGTCACTGTCATACTTTCTTCCAAACATACATCATTATATACTAAAATATAATAACATATATTCTAAAATCCCAGGTTCTATAACCACAAAACCTCTTTCATTACAAATAATGATAATTACATTATTCTTTACATTTTACACGAGTGACTTTCATCCGCCACAAAGGATTCATAACTGTTCATTAAACTAGTCTATAGTTTAATTCTATCATTCTATATTACAAGTCTTCACTTGCTCTTCACGCACATTCATATAATGAATGGCACTTCGTCTGAATAGCGCTCAGCTTGATCTTTACGGGATCCTTAAGTTCTTTCTAACATCGTTCGTTGAAAATATTTTTCATTTAAAGCAAGTGTGAGCATTCAATTGCCCAGCAAGTCATAACAGTTGAACAAACAACTTCAAGAGTGTAAACATTCTTCAGAACTTCAATAACCGAACAAAGGTTATGAAGCAGCTTGAATAATAGGAATAGTCTTGATTCCTATCATTTTAAAACATTAGTCATATGCACTTGGAAATTCTTTCATTCTCTACTTTCTTTCATGCACAATCGGTCTGGCTAGAATCAATAGCACAGACTTAATTAATAACGGTTCATGTATAAACTGAACATACTTGTATTGAACAGTTCGATCACAAAACAGTTCATCTCATAAAAATACCGAAGTGCTCATATTGTGGCTCAAGGCCTCATACATACTACCATCTTGTACACATATCGCACATTCACACATAGACAGAACCTCTCAAGTTCAATATCTGAGAAGTTTTAGAAACTAGCATTCATTTAAAATATGAATGAAGTTAGGAAACTTGCCTTACGCATAGCTACAACTTACAGTTTACGCTGAAATGCTTATTCCAAAACCCTATATAACAAATAAGGAAATAACAAGTACACCAATTAGTCATATACTTAACTTACGCATTGGTTTACTTAACTTTACTTCTTAAGGTTCGCGTTCTTACAAACTAAGTTTACGCACTAACTTTCATTACCAGTTTATGACTTTATGACATACTGAGATGTCTTACTCAACACGTTCATCATCTTTGATGATTCACATTCTTATCTTCTTCTTATACTTCTCTAGGACTCAGTACACATCGCTTCTCTGCTAGTAGTCCATATGGTACTCTGAGTGGTTTCCCACAAACAACCAACAAACAAGTTCCCGTCTCATCTACACTGCCCACACAGTGAGTTAGATCGGTTGCCAGTTTTGTATATATCTTCGCTCTCTGAAGAAATTGTTTAGCCCAGCTCCCATATGTCAACCATCAAAGGTTACGATTGTACTACAACTTAATTTACCTTAACTTATCCGAACCATTAAATTATAATGTTCGTTAAGTCAACTTCTTATTCCTTATGGCTTTCTGGCAACTAAATACCATACCTCAGGAATCATTCTTTATCGTCTAAGTCATACAATCTTTTGTATACTCGGAACGATCATTCAATGTCAATACTACGAGGTCATAGCGTTAAACATTTCATATGAACTTATTCATATCTTACAACGTCCGGTTCCCTCAACTCAGAACGCTTATCCAAGTTATACTTATTAACTCGGTTTCTTAACGTTATACGTTATTATCTTCAATTTAGTTTCTTCACCGTTCACGGTTAATCAACATTCTTCATTACATTACGGTTAAACCATACATAGGGTGTAGGTTCTACCCGTTTAACACTCGCTTACACTCAACCCTTACGCTGGTTAAAGTGTTCAGCACTTACTTTTCATTCTAACATTCTCATCCGACTTATATCGGATTTTCATTACTCTTATTACCGTTAGCTACGGCTTTCTTGATACCATTCGTATCTTACTTACTATCTTCGTCAACGTCTAATTCATACAACTAGGGTATACTTAGCACATTCGTCAAACGCGAATACAATTCACGAGGATCGTTTATGTATTCAACGTTCACGTTGCTCGTCTTTTAATCTCTCATTCAACCTTTACTCAAGGTTTCAATTACTTTCATCATTATCCATCCCATGAACCCCATGTTCATTATTCTTTTTTAATGTCGAAGCCATACTGTTCGCTGTATGCTAAGACTGATCATTCATCGCAACAACGTTGCGTTCATAGCGTCTATACGCTTTACATTCATCTCTCAATGTCATGTCATAACATCAAAATGTTATACATTAACATCGTCAACCAACGTCTAAGGAATCACAACCATAGCAATCCCTCACGTTCGTTTATCGCGACTACGGTCCCTGGACATCGGTTCCGTAACCCGCATCTACATTCTTTGTCTTTTATTCTCGATTAATCTTTTCGTTCAACCTTTGCTAAAGGTTTAAAACACTTGACTAAGTGTTACATTACGTGAACTATATGTTCATACTTCTTTCTTGCACATCCCCCGAGAAATTGAGCAGTTAAAATCTCATTTCTGGGTATTGCACTGCACTGGCACTGCGGCGCCGTGCCTTGCCTTTCCTCTCACGCTGCGGCGCCACTCTCCAGAGTGTATGGCCGAGCTCCACGCTGCGGCGCCCCTTCTCGCGCTGCGGCGCCCCTTCCCGCGCTGCGGTGCCCCTTCACGCGCTGCGGCGCCAAGATAAAACCCTAGGAAATTTTTCTAAGTGTTAAGTTAAGTTTGAGATGCTTACTTTACGATCTCATAACTTCTTCGTTATAACTCGGAACGAGGTCGTTCCAAAGCCATTCTCTTCCTTATCTTACGTACTTTAATATGCCTCAGACAGAACTTCATTCTAAATTCGTTAACATGCCATTCAATTGGCTTAATCTTAACCCTTCGTTCATTTTACGCTTTTAATGTTCTTCGTTCGTTCGTCCGTAATTCGGTCATCCGAACTCGGAATTCGTTCGTTCTTGAGTCCATGACTCACGTTTTATACGTTCTCTTACATCCTTATGAAACCTACATGTTCGGGTTCATTTACTAACTTTCTAATTCTCGTTTGTCTTTTACGAAAATTTCGCCATAACTTCGTTATAGCTCAATTTTAATCCGTTCTTCATGAACGTTTCTAACGTTCCTAACCAAGAAATAAGCAACTAACTTATACGCGATGGTTTTAACTTGTCCATCAACAACATTTACACTACGATGGTTTTAAATTTGTCCATCAACAACGTTTTTCGAGTTCTTCACGTGTTCTTCGCGTTCTTCGTTTTTTAATCGATATTTTGGATTACGATTCTACTTTTCTTGGAATTTGATGTTATAGAACACCATTCCTTACTTAATTCACCTACTCGTTCATAATATTCATTCGGATCGCTCAAAATCCTCACGAATCTTATACTTGCTTAAGAAATTTATAAACTAAATTTCTTATTCCTTATTTCTTATTTTCTCATGATTTCAACCATATGAAATCATTACTAACATCTTTTACTCCTTATTCTCATTAAGTTATGTTTTAAACATATTAAACTTAAAGAAAATAGAAGAAGAAACTAGGGTTCGGATTACCGTTCTTCTTTATTTCTCTTCCGTTAGACAAAGCCAGCGATTTGCTAGCTTTTCTATTTCACGATCACTTTTGATCCGAGCCTTCATGCTCATGCTCTTCCTTCTCCTCTCCCAACCGAGCTCTCTCTCTCTCTCAAGTTCTAGGATTTTCAAAATCCTAGAAAATGAAAGTTAAGCTTCATATTTATAGATTTTCAAAGCTAGGGGCATTTTGGTCATTTCCCCTCCACCTCCTTACTATTCCACACTTGGCAACCAAGTTAACTTGGTCACCACCCTTACTTGGTGGCCAAGTGGCCGGCCCACATGCCCATGGGTCACCCCATGGGTTGCCCCTTTGGTTTTTACCCATTCGTTTACCCATCGGTTCGATCCGCGGTTTCTTTTCTTGGTTTGGGCCTTAACCCTAATTATTATTGGGCCTAACTTGGGCTTAACTTCATAAATCATTGGGCTTGACATAATCCAATTCCAATTGGATTCTACAAAAGTCTATGAACACAAAGTTCATTAAGACTAATCGTATTTTACGCATTCCATTCTCGTATGCTCGTATTCTCTTCGTATATTGTTCGTACGATATTCGTATTATACATCGTACTAATCTTCGTAATATACTCGTATAATAACTCGTATCATACTCGTATTTCTCACGCATAATAATCCTAATTATTATACGCGATCATAAAATTCTTGGAACTCACTTTCCCTAACCCTTAGGTTTTGAGTCCGCAGGCGAAAACTTCGTTTTTGCCATAACTGAAATATTATTGAATATTCCATCACGTCTTAGAATTAAACATAATCCAGAACTTCTCAGAATTTCAAAAATAATCTCCGAGCAGAAATAGGTGAATAGTGCCTATTTCGTCTTTTTCCTCGAAAAATATTTTATTCCCGGAAAAATTTCATTTTCGTCTTGAAAATTCTTACTCGTTCAATCTAGCTCGTAGCCAGAATACTCCCGACTTATAATCATTCTAGGTTATAGAACGATTAATAAACACTTAGCACAGAATAGTATTAATAAAAATTCATTTTATTAATAACTAATTCTTTAACTTAAATTCTTGACAATCCGATTTTTCGGGTTGTCACAACCACACCTTATTCGTAAATCTGGAAGAGTACTGAAGATACCTGATAGGTATGGACTTGTCATAGAGGATGACGATGAGGTTCGTATCATAGATGATTATGATCCATTGAATTACGAACAGGCTATGAGTAGTAAAGACTCAGAGAAGTGGCAAGAAGCCATGAAATCCAAGATGAACTCCATGTATGAAAACCAAGTATGGACTTTGGTTTCACCACCTGAATGCATTAAGTCTATTGGGTGTAAATAGGTCTTCAAAAGAAAGACTGGAGCAGACGGCAAGGTAGAGACCTATAAGGCCGAACTGATTGCAAAAGGTTTCAAACAAAGACAAGGATTGACTATAACGAAACCTTCTCACCAGTAGCAATGCTTAAATCCATTCGGATTTTACTTGCGATTGCAGCTTACCATGACTACGAAATCTGGCAGATGGACGTGAAAACGGCCTTCCTCAATCAGAAACTTGAGGAGGATGTGTATATGACACAGCCAGAGGGATTTGTTTCAAAGGTTGGAACAAATCAAGTCTGTAAGCTACAACGATCCATTTATGGATTGAAGCAAGCTTCTCGTAGCTAGAACATCCATTTTGATGAGACAATCAAAGAGTTTGATTTTATCAAAAATGAGGATGAACCATGTGAAAGAAGTATGCACACAAGCCAATCATGTTTGATGATAAAGCATATACTTTGTAACAATCTTATTCATTTATTAATAAAAAAAAGTATTAATTTATTAAAGACTTTTAATTATCTACATGATGTTATTTTATAATATGTGATAAACCCATAATTTTAAGTAATGCTTTTAGAATAATGATGATGATCATTCTAATGATATCTAAATTCTTAGAAAGCTTAAAACTAAAATAGTTCCCAATCATTGGATTACTAAATTAGGGATTAGTGAATTCGGATAGATTGGTACATACGTTGCTTGCTCATTGGATGAGGATGATTGATCTAATGATCATTTGTGTGGAGACACTAAAGCAAGTATGTATGTGCTTATTAGAGAATAAGTTCAATGAATGTGGCTCGCTAAGGAATACCTAATGGAGTTTTACTTGCCTGTCAATAGGAATTCTTGTAGTGATAGTTATACAAGTAATCCTTGGACTTGAGATCATCATAGTATCTTGTGTGTGATGAGTTATACTTTGACTTATTCCTTAAGACCCTTGGGGTATATCAAATGGTATGCTTGGGTATAATAAATTATACATGGAGATAATGTATGATCAATAAAAAATCTATCACTTCTAGTAAAAGAAGAGAAATGTCCTATGTGATTCGATAAAGGACAACCCAGTAGTCCTTGGCCAAGGTAGAATGAAATTAAAAAGGAGTTTCTAATTTACATTATTTGGTGTTGTGCATTTAAGAATCGAAATACATATAATTAAATAAAATAAGACTTGACAGTAATTTCATGTCTTATATTTAATTGGGACATTGTATGGTGGAAGGATTGAATTGTACGGTAACTATTTACTCAAAGGTTCTTTTATGATTAATGTTGAAATCTATATTATTTGAAAAGTCGTTAATCACTAGGGAGGCTTATCTGTTAGGTTTATAATATTCATGAACGCAATCAAATTGCATAAAATTAGCGGAAACGTGTAAAATCAGAGTTTTAAAAATTTACAAACCATATACTCAGATCATCCTTTATGCACAATTATTAATTAAACGAAAAGATAAAGAACAAGAATCATACCTTTGAAGATTCGAGCTTCCTTAGGTACGAGTTCACCTTCAAATCCTTTCGCGCTCAACTTGAATCCACCGGGTTTGGTTCCTTCCTTTGATCAACGTTAGCCACCCAAGTATTTGGCCTCTAGAGGTGATCCACCAAGGAAGAACAAAAATTTAAGAAGATGGGTGTTTGGCAAAACCCTAGTTTTCTATCTCTATAGAAAAATAGCGTACTCTCCCAACTATTGGAATTACGTATGTTGTGAAAAAGTCAACAACTCTTACACCCATAATAAGACTCCTCTTATTTATAGATGTTGGCAACTCTCCTTAACAATTAAGGATTGGGTTTTTAATTTTAATTAATTAAGCTCATAATCTTATTAGGAATAATTAATTAAACTTTTTTAATTAATTAGCCTCCTAATCTTATTAGGATATATGAGAGTACTTTTATTAATTAATTCCCAAACTCTTTAAGGAATTAAATAATAATAATAGTAATAATAATAATAAGACTCCTCTTATTAATTTATATTTAATATTTTCAAAATATTAAATAATAAATATTAAGCTATTTAATTTATTCTATCACCATAGATTAAATTAAATATACTTAACTTATTATTATGATTATGACATTAACTTCTTAAATAATTATTCTTCCTTTTATGGTGTGACCCTTTAGGTTCTCCGTATTAAACCGGTTGTGAATAAATCAATTAGAACAATTTTAATCTTATTTAAATAAATAAATTAATTTATTAATTTATTTAAATAAATAATATTTATTATACAATAGGGATAAGCCTCCCTAGCGATCAACGACTTTCCAGATAATATAGATTTTAACATTAATTATAAAAGAACCTTTGAGTAAATAGTTACCGTATAATTTGATCATTCCTCCATACAATGTCCCAATTAAATATAAGACATTGAATTACTATCAAGTCTTATTTTATTTAATTATATGTATTTCGACTTTTAAATGCACAACTCCAAATAATACAAATTAGAAACTCCTTTCTAATTTCATTCTGTCTTGGCCAAGGACTACTGGGTTGTCATTTATCGAATCACATAGGACATTTCTCTTCTTTTACTAGAAGTGGTAGATTCTTTATGATCATACATTATCTCCATGTACAACTTATTATACCCAAGCATACCCTTCGATATACCCTAAGGGTCTTAAGGAATAAGTCAAAGTATAATTCATCATACATAAGATACTATAATGATCTCAAGTCCAAGGATCACTTGTACTACTATCACTACAGGAATTCCTATTGACAAGCAAGTAAAACTCTATTAGGTATTCCTTAGCGAGCCACGTTCAGTGAACTTATTCTCTAATAAGCACCTACATACTTGCTTTAGTGTCTCCACACAAATGATCATGAGATCAATCATCCTCATCTAATGAGCAAGCAACGCATGTACCAATCTATCCGGTTCACTAATCCCCAATTTAGTAATCCAATGATTGAGAACTATTTTAGTTTTAAACTTTCTAAGAATTTAGATCTCATTAGAATGATCATCATAATTATTCTAAAAGCATTGCTTAAAACTATGAGTTTATCACATATTATAAAACAGCATCATGTAGATAATTAAAAACCTTTAATAAATTAATACTTTTTATTAATAAATGAATAAGATTGTTACAAAGTATATATTTTATCATCAAACATGATTGGCTTGTGTGCATACTACTTTTATTATCCCTATTGTAGAATAAATATTATTTTCTTAAATAAATTAATTATTTAATTTATTTATTTAAATAAGATTAGAATTGTTCTAATTGATTTATTCACAACCGGTTTAACATGGAGATCCTAAAGGGTCACACCATTAAAGGAAGAATAATTATTTAAGAAGTTAATGGCATAATCGTAATAATAAGTTAAGCATATTTAATTTAATCTATGATGATAGAATAAAATAAATAGCTTAATATTTATTATTTAATATTTTAAAAATATTAAATACAAATTAATAAGAGGAGTCTTATTATTATTATTACTATTATTATTATTTAAGTCCTAAAGGAATTAATAAAAATACTCTCATATATCCTAATAAGATTAGGAGGCTAATTATTAAAATAGTTTAATTAATTATTCCTAATAAGATTGAGTGTCTAATTAATTAAAAGAGTTTAATTAATTAAAATAAAACTCAATTCCTTAATTGTTAAGGAGGGTTGCCTACATCTATAAATAAGATGAGTCTTATTATAGGTGAGGTTGATTGATGCTTTCACAACACACGTGAATACGTAATTCTAATTATTGGGAGAGTACATCATTTTCTATGAGAGATATAAAAATTAGGATTTTGCCAAACACCCATCTTCTTAAATTTTTCTTCTTCCTTGGTGGATCACCTCTAGAGGCCAAACACTTGGGTGGCTAACGTTGATCAAAAGAAGGAACAAAACTTGGTGGGTTTAAGTTGAACACTAAAAGGATTGGAGGTGAACTTGTACCTGAGGAAACTCGATTCTTCAAGGGTATGATTCTTGTTTTTCATATTTTCGTTTAATTAATAATTGTGCATAAAGGATGATCCGGGTATATGGTTTGTAAAATTTTAAAACTCTATTTTACCACGTTTTTGCTTACTTTGTGCAATTAGATTGCATTCATGAATAATACAAACCTAAAAGTGGCATCAAAACCAAACCTTTATGCGAATTATTAATAGTTTTGATTTGATATGTATGTTGATATGTGTTTAGAATAATTTAATTGGACATAATTTTGTTGTATAACAAAAAAAAAAGGAATTCGCGAAACTTGATATTCCGTGATTCTGGACATGTAACAGGAGATTCATGGAATGATTATATATATATTAACGTGATTCTTATTAACCGTGCCAGAATCAAATTTGTGTGGCAACCATCCTGAAGCATCTCGCGTGGCAACCATCCTGAAGCATGTGATATATATATATATATATATATATATATATATATATATATATATATATATATATATATGAATATATATAATAATTTTATAATTAAAATAAATAGTTTATTTTAATCTTAAAATAAAAAGTTTATTTTAATTTTAAAATTGGATTTCATGCTAACTAATTAAAGTTGGAATTGGATTCAATGATAACTAATTAGAGTTGAAATTGGATTCTATGTTTCCTTAAATAAAGGAGTTTATTTAGATATGGAATAAGATTTCATATTATTCAAAATAAAAGAGTTTATTTATGAATTGAAAAGAGAATCCGTGTTTCCTTAAATAAAGTAGTTTATTTAGATATGAAATAAGATTTCATAATATTCAAAATAAAGGAGTTTATTTGTGAATAGGAAAAAGAATCCGTATTTCTTTAAATAAAGAAGTTTATTAGATATGGAATAAGATTCCATATTATTCAAAATAAAGGAGTTTATTTGTGAATAGGAAAGAGAATCTGTGTTTCCTTTAATATAGTTTTTTTTTTACTTGGAATTGGATTCTATAATTAATTAAAATAAATGAATTTATTTTGATTAAAGATTTTGATTAAAATAAAATAGTTTATTTTATTCAAAATAGGATAAATTAAAATAAAAGAGGTTTATTTTTATTTTAATTTGGATTAAAATAAAAGAGTTTATTTTTATTCAAAATTAGATTTTATGCTAACTAAAATTTTTTATTAAATGATATCAATATATATATTGAATGTTTATTATTCATGAGATGAATGTAATTTATTAATACATATGGTGATGTGTATGATAATAAATATGATTGATTATGGACTATTGACCAATTAGATTAGATTTTATTTTAGTTGGATGCGTGAATGTATGAGTTTTATTAAATGGGGTCTGCGTACCTCGTTTTCTCTAATTTTTTCTTAATGTAAATTCTAACTCCCTCCTATGTACTTCCCTTTGACTGCTGATCAAAGTTTTTATTTATTTTAAATAGTTTTCTAATTGGAATAGTTAGAATTAATTTTGAAGAATTGGAGATCGAGGAACAAGGAGCGTTTGAAGACCCGTTTGTAATAGAGCCCAAAATTTAAATGTAATAGTTATATTTAAATTTAATTCATGCACCCTAGATTTGACCTTTTGGTTCACTTGGTAGCTCTAGTGAACCAAACTAGAATAAAGTCCATAATCTATCCGGGTAGAATATCGTATTCTATATGTGAATGCTTATACTCTATATATATATATATATATATATATATATATATGTGTGTGTGTGTGTGTGTGTGTGTGTGTGTGTGTATGTATGCAAACATGCTTCGTATGTTCATTAATATGACGCGTATTTTATATATATATATATATATATATATATATATATGTGTGTGTGTGTGTGTGTGTGTGTGTGTGTGTGTGTGCGTGTGTGTGTGTGTGTGTGTGCAAGCGCGCTAAACAAGATGAGACAAATTAATAACAAACCCCTCAAATTTTTTATAGTAAGTCCTAAGCGTTTAAAGATATTTGGAATATCAAACGTCGCCTTCTGGCATAATAAAAATAATAGAGTATCAATTAATTATTATAAGTTTGTTATGTCACCACAAGGCTTATCTTAATTCTTTGAGATGTTAATTTTATCACATTTGATGCTTATAAAGAAAATTGAACAATATTGTTTTGTTGTGCCACCACAAGGACAATAAATTTTTTTTTAAATATATGAAAGTGCTAGGTTGGACTTAACTTGGATAATTTTGATTCGAATGTGCCACTACTTGATCAAAATAATCTAAGAGGCAAAATACAAGGAGTTGTATAGTTGATGTAATTGACAAGAGTTGTCTACCTATTTATTTATATATAGTTTATTGTGCACACACAAGGCTATATACATTTGAAATGGGATCTTTATTCTCACTAGCAAATCTTTAATTAGATTTTGCCAAACTATATAAGTGAGGGTAATATAATTTGAAGAAAATAGTGGGAGATACCAATTTAAAATAAGACCTAAATTATTTTGGTAATTAATAAAAGAATGTATGCTAAAATATTGTTAATTACAAATTTATTTACAGAATTTTATAATATCTAAATTACTATCACTGCGAAGCATATTAAATGTTATTTAACCGAACCGAATTAAACAGATTGGTTAAGGAATTTGAGAATAGTTCTTATGGCTGAAAAGCTATATTATGTCCTTAAAACGCCTATACCTGCAATGGTTGCAAACTATGCCTCTGAGGAAGAGATTGCTACTTTTAGAAAGTGACAAGATGATGCACAGTTAGCTCAATGCATCATACTCGCATCCATGAGTAACGAGCTTCAGCGTCAGCATGAAACTATGGATGCTCCTACTATATTCCTGCACGTCAAGTAGTTGATGGTGAGGAAATGTGACACCCCCAAATCTAGGTACTTCATTCCCCTAAGACTTGGTGTTCACTTTCCATACATTCACACTATCTACCCAACTAAAATAACATTTAAACCATAAATCCTCCCTATAACAGGGTTACATCATTAAATTCAAAAATATCTCAGGTTGTCTAACCTTAAACATCAATCAAATACGAAAATAAAATAATTACATCACATCATTAACTAAAAAAAATCTATCATGACAATAAATGAAATTATAAGTCTTCATCACTTGTACATTTTTTCCTTTCCTTTGCTAGTTGTAGGTTCGTCGACCTTCTCAACTTTAGCTGCAATGAGTGTATATATATGCAAGAGTGAGCAAAAAAAATGCTCACTAGATATAGCAATGAATAACAATGGAATAATAACTGCCAATGAATAGGCTCATCAAAACTGAATAGTACTCTATCAAGGGTAACCAAAAACTGGAATCAAAATACGAAATATATATGAGGGTCATAATACCACGAACTATGTCCACGGTTACAAGTAATCTTTCAACTTTAACCTAAACAGTTATACTGTAGGGACTCCATGTACTTAGGGGGATCAGCCCTTCGTACCATGTATTATGCACAAACATCTAAATGCATTGCGTTTCCCCTTATAATAGGGTTGTTCTTCTTAGTTTTAGAGTACAAGTTCGCACCAAAGAAAGTTTGATTTGGATAAGCTTCAAGGGTAATTTAGAGTTCAAAGATCATCAACTAGAGGACTAGTTGAATTAATAAAGTTTGATAACACAACAGTTGATCAATAATAACATAATATGGAACCATGAATAATCATATATGAACTAAATATTTATTAAACTTATGCTTGGAAATAACTAAAACATAAGTATTGAATGAAACAGTAAACCTTGTTTGAACAATAATAAGCTAAGGTTATGATCTTATAAAATTAGAAACGAAATTACTGAACATACATTAACTGATAGCAAGCTGAAAATAAAACTTGCTCAACATGGTAATAACTGATGCAAAGAAATTGAAATACAACAGTTTGATATTAGAGACAAGAGTTCAAGAGTTTGCATTTATCATAAGAGAATAGAACTTAAGAAAGTTTGCTTAAATATAAACAAGATAGAACAACTCAACCATAAATAGAATTCAAAACTTGCTTGAATAACATTAGAATTAGAGCTTGCTTGAATAAAGTTTAAGAATAAAAGAACTTGCTTAATCAATGTTTAGAAATAGAAACTTGCTCAATTTAAAGAGATAAGAATTAGAAACTTGCTCAATTTAAAGAGATAAGAATTAGAAACTTGCTCAATTTAAAAAAATAAGAATTAGAAACTTGCTCAATTTAAAGAGATAAGAATTAGAAACTTGCCTCGTGCGTAAGCTATAAATTTACAACTCACGTTCACCTATACATAGTATTAGAATTACAATATCTATTAGATATATTAACATCCACATTCCAAAATAACACTCACCTCTACCTAAACTTGTTGTTTTAGTACGAGTCTCACCTTACCATACACATTTCAGAATCACAAGTGTAATTTCATAACACTTATTCATTATTCACGAAGTTTCTTAAATTATAACATATCATTTCACAACATACTAATTTTACACTTTAGAGTTACTAACCACATGATACTATTCTGTTTTAACATTTTCATTACACGTTTCTCATATTAACACATCACTAAACTAGGTTACATTAAGGTTTCAAAGACTACAGAAATAACAGGCGTCACTGGGTCTGGCAGACTACTGGCGCGACAACGCCAGTTTTAACTAGGATTACTGCGCGCCCGCGCGGCAGCGTGCCCGCACCAAGAGGCCGCGCGCTCGCGCTATGCACCAATTTCAGTTTTGCAGAATGTGATCTCGACACTGTTCTTAAGCCAACTAACACGAATTTTACCCACAAAACAGTAAAATTAACATATACAATTAGTATAAAACTAACACAAACATGTTTTCTCACAGGAAAGTAGGACTAATAGATATCAAATATCTAAGGAGCTCTTCCGATCTAGAATGACTGATAAAACTATAGTACAGACAAAAGTCCTTAACATGATCAATTTGATTGAACAATTACAACAACATGTTTTATCATGGATGGAGAGTTGAGTCAAGATTTGGTCTTGCACTCACTCCCGGACTCCTCACAATTGTTGTGAATTTTTGATATGAACAAGCTAGATATCAGTTTCGCTGATTTGCTTAATATGTTGAAAAATGTTGAGTCACTTTCCAACCAAGAAAGATCAAGTCTTACTGGTAAGGGCCAAATGATCTTCTAAAAAGAAGAACGATTCTAAGAAGGTAAATAGAAAAGGCATAAACAAAGGATAATAAGAACAAAACTGATACGGATAGCAAATGAGTTTGCTTCCACTCCAATAAGCCTGGACACTAGAAAGAAACTGCAAGAAGCATCTTGCAGAGGCTAACCAGAAGAAGCTTAGTGAAGTTTCGGTTACAAATATAATTTTGTTCATGATTGAAATAAATTTTTTCTTTAAGTCAAAGTTCTACTTGGGTATTGAATACCGTCTTTGGTTCTTAAAAATATAGATTTATGAAGGGATCAAGCAGAAGTAGAAAGCTAAACAAAGAATAAGTCATCCTATGTGTGGGAAATGAAGCAAAGATTATTGTATTAGCCATATGAACTTATTGTTTAGCACTACTTACGGGCAAGTCTATTAAGTCAATAAGTTGTTATTGTATTTTAGTTCTCGAAGAAATATTATTTCTATTTTATTGTTGGACAATGAAATCTTTGGTATTATAATTAAGAACAATTGTTGTTCTATTTCTAATAATAATGTTTTGTATAGAACTGAAATATTACTTAATAGATTTTGTGTACTTGACTTACGTGAAAATATATTTTGCAAATTGAATAAACTAGTATAAAAAAAGGAGATAATCATTCAAAGAGTTGAATGTTTGTATTTGATGAAATACAAGTGTGAATTATTTAAAAGGTTCAAAGAATTCAGAAGTGAAACAAATTGGCAAAGTATTAATATTCTTTGATTAGATCAAGGAATAAATACTTGTGCAATGAGTTTCTTGATCATCTCAAATGATTTTCTCACAATAGACGCCTCCTGATACGCAATAATTGATTGATGTATCTGAAAGGAAAAATCGTACCATGTTGGACATGGTATGATCCATAATAATTTTACCGACACTCTAGTATCCTTCTAGGGTCATGTCCTAGAAATGGCTGTATATCTACAAAAAGGTAACCTCAAATCCAGCCCCAAGACTCCATAAAAATTATAGACATGGAGGATTCCTAATTTTAAGTTAAGATAAGGGGTTGTCCAGCTTATGTGAAAAGGTTTTAAATGATAAGCTTAGGACAAGATTTGACATGTGTAGATTTGTGGGACATCCTAAAGTAAGTTTAGGGTATATATTCTATAATCCTACTTAGCAAAAGGTGTTTTTTGCGAAACACACTGCCTTCTAAAATAAATGTGTTTATCATTGAAGGGGCTAGTGGGAGGATAATATATCTTGAAGAGTTCAAGTACCACAAAATACTATAAGTTACATAAAAGAAACCTGTAGATAGACCTATTGTACCACAACCGAATTATAAATCTGGAATAGTACTGAAGATACCTAGGAGGTATGGATTCATCACAGATGATGATGATGAGGTACACATCATAGAAGATGATGAACCAGTTACATACGATGAGGTAAGAGTTGTAGACACTCAGAAATGAATTGAAGCAAGTTTCTCAAAAATGGAACATTCATTTTGATGAAATAATCAAAAGAGTTTGATTTTATCAAAAATAAGAATGAACTTAGTGTACAAAAGGAGGGTCGTGATATTCCTAGTATTATATGTTGATATACTACGGATAAGAAATGACATACCAATGCTACAATTAGTAAAGATAAAGTTGTCTAAACATTCCTCCACGAATGATTTGGGAAGAGTATCTTTATTAGGGATACAAATCTATATAAATAGATTTAATAGGATACTCGACTTAACCCAATGAACGTATATTCATTTGATGCTAAAGTTGTTTAGAATGGAAAACTCCAAGAGTTGTCTCATGTTGATGAGTCGTGGAGTGTATCTCTCTTAATAGTCCCCATAGACTCATAAAAGAGAGATCGCATGAGTAACTATCATGTATGCAATGAAATGTACGAGTCCTGAGGTTGATCAGTCATATTCTGGAGAAGTTCACTATGAGTCAGTGAAAAACATCTTAAAGTACTTAACTGACACTAAGGATGTGATCATATTCATGGTGGGTCTAAATTAAAACTATAGGGCTTAACAAACTCAAATTTTTCAGACAGACCAAGACGACAGAAAATCCACTTTAAGGTAAAGCGTTACCTTGAACAGTGGTGCAGTGAATTGGAAATGTTTCAAACAATAAATAGTTACTAGTTTAGTGATAAAGACAAAGTATATAGCTATAAATGAAGCTGCAAGTTGATTGTTTGGATAAAAAGTTCATTACAGAACTAGGAATAGTTCCTAAGTCTCATCTTGGATCTAAACATGTGTTGTGGCACTTTCACTTGATTATACGAATTATTGAAAGATGTGAAATCACTATAGAGATAATGGATTCTCAAGAACAATATTACATATTCATTAACTAAAGCTTATCCAACAACAGGATAATCGTCACTTAGAGAAGAAGGGTATAAGATACCATGACGATTGGCTTTAGTGCAAGTGAGAGATTGAAAGTAGTATGCACACAAGCCAATCATGTTTGATGATAAAGCATATACTTTATATCAATCTTATTCATTTATTAATAAAAAGTATTAATTTATTAAAGGCTTTTAATTATCTACATGATGTTATTTTATAATATGTGATAAACTCATAGTTTTAAGCAATGCTTTTAGTATAATGATGATGATCATTCTAATGAGATCTAAATTCTTAGAAAGCTTAAAACTAAAATAGTTCCCAATCATTGGATTACTAATTTGGGAATTAGTGAATCCGAATAGATTGGTACATACGTTGCTTGCTTGTTGGATAAGGATGATTGATCTAATGATCATTTGTGTGGAGACGCTAAAGCAAGTATGTAGGTGCTTATTAGAGAATAAGTTCACTGAACGTGACTTGCTAAGGAATACCTAATGGAGTTTTACTTGCCTGTTAATAGGAATTCTTGTAGTGATAGTAGTACAAATGATCCTTGGACTTGAGATCATCATAGTATCTTGTGTATGATGAGTTATACTTTGACTTATTCCTTAAGACCCTTAGGGTATATCAAAGGGTATGAATGGGTATAATAAATTGTACATGGAGATAATGTATGATCAATAAAGAATCTAACACTTCTAGTAAAAGAAGAAAAATGTCCTATGTGATTCGATAAAGGACAACTCAGTAGTCCTTGGCCAAGGCAGAATGAAATTAGAAAGGGGTTTCTAATTTGAATTATTTGGTATTGTGCATTTAAGAATCGAAATACATATAATTAAATAAAATAAGACTTGACAATAATTTCATGTCTTATATTTAATTAGGACATTGTATGGTGGAAGGATTGAATTGTTCGTTAACTATTTACTCAAAGGTTCTTTTATGATTAATGTTAAAATCTATATTATCTGAAAAGTCGTTAATCGCTAGGGAGGCTTATCCCTATTGTAGAATAAATATTATTTATTTAAATAAATTAATTATTTAATTTATTTATTTAAATAAGATTAGAATTATTCTAATTGATTTATTCACAACCGGTTTAATATGGAAAACCTAATGGGTCACACCATAAAAGGAAGAATAATTATTTAAGAAGTTAATGGTATAATTGTAATAATAAGTTAAGTATATTTAATTTAATCTATGGTGATATAATAAATTAAATAGCTTAATATTTATTATTTAATATTTTAAAAATATTAAATACAAATTAATAAGAGGAGTCTTATTATTATTATTTAATTCCTAAAGGAGTTTGGGAATTAATTAATAAAAATACTCTCATATATCCTAATAAGATTAGGAGGCTAATTATTAAAAGAGTTTAATTAATTATTCCAAATAAGATTGGGTGGCTAATTAACTAAAAGAGTTTAATTAATTAAAATAAAACTCAATTCCTTAATTGTTAAGGAGGGTTGCCTACATCTATAAATAAGAGGAATCCTATTATGTGTGAGGTTGATTGATGCTTTCACAATACACGTGAATACGTAATTCTAATAGTTGGGAGAGTACATCATTTTCTATGAGAGATAAAAAAATTAGAATTTTGCTAAACACCCATCTTCTTGAATCTTTCTTCTTCCTTGGTAGATCACCTTTAGAGGCCAAACACTTGGGTGGCTAACGTTGATCAAATGAAGGAACCAAACTCGGTGGATTCAAGTTGAACGCGAAAAGGATTGGAGGTGAACTTGTACCTGAGGAAGCTCGATTCTTCAATGGTATGACTCTTGTTCTTCATATTTTCGTTTAATTAATAATTCTGCATAAAGGATGATCCGGGTATATGGTCTGTAAAATTTTAAAACTCTATTTTACCACGTTTCCGCTTACTTCGTGCAATTAGATTGCGTTCACGAATATTACAAACCTAACACCATATGTGTGCAAGAAGGTTAGTGGGAGCGCTGTTTCATTCCTCGTATTATATGTTGATGATATATTACTAATAGGGAATGATATTCCTATGCTACAATCAATTAAAATCTGGTTATCTAAACACTTCTCCATGAAGGACTTGGGAGAAGCATCCTATATTTTGGGGATAAAGATCTATAGAGATAGATCTAAAAGGATGCTTGGTTTATCCCAAGGAACGTACATTGACTCGATGCTAAAGAAGTTTAGCATGAAAGATTCCAAAAGAGGTCTCATGCCGATGAGCCATGGAATACATCTATCCAAGAAACAGACCCCAAAGACACCTGAAGAGAGAGACCCTAGCGATTAACAAGAAACCCTAGAAATCGGTTCTAGAAAATCTTAATTTCAGTTCCAGGAATCTGAAACCCTAATTCAGAAATTTAAAACCCTAATTTAGGAACTTAAATGATTATTATATTGCATAAGTGCTATTAATTAATATATTAATAAGGGTAAAGCTTAATTAATTAGCAAACCCTAAATTCAAATTTAGAAAACCCTAACTTCGGGATTTGAACCCCTAATTTATAATTAGAGAAAACTTAAGTGTTAATTTAATATTTTTAATGTTAATTAGGAAATATTAATCTTAATTTTCAAGTTATATAAGTAATTTGAAAACCTTAATCTAATTACGAAATCTAATTTCTAATTTAGGAAAATTATTTTTCTATTAGAAACCCTAATTCGTGGGTTGTAAACCCTAATGATCAATTTTGACCTTAATTACTTAATTAGCAATTTTAATTAGGAATTATTAATCCTAATTAGCAATATTTAAATTATTATTAAGAAATTTTAATATAATTAGTAAATCTTAATTATAATTTAGAAATATTAAATTCTATTTTTAAAACCTAATTTGGAAATTCTAGATTTTTTAAAAAAAACTCTAAGGATTTTCAAAACCTAAACCCTAAGGTTTTTCAAACCCTAAACCCTAACCCAAATCCTAAACCCTAAGGGTTTGGCCATTTACTAAAATGCCATTAAAATTAAATGCGAAATAACTATTATGCCCTTTGTTGAATAATTGAAGGTTGCTTGTAATTGTTGCCCTATGTGAGTTGGTGACCAAAACCTAGCCTAGCATGTGCTCTATATCAAACACATCAGCCATCTAGAATTGCTAGATACATTGCATACAATAATTATATAGATTAAAAGTAAGAAAAGCCACTTTTATTTTTCATTATCTCCAACCCTTTCTCTCTCTAAAAATTCGGGAATGGGGAATGTGAGATAGTGTTAAGATAAGCCAAGAAAACTTCATTGCTAGCCTAGAACAGATCACAATGGTCAGAAATCAAAGATCAAGCTTGAAAGGTATAAAACCCAAAAATTTCGAAATCAGTGATTTGATGTTAAATGTTGTTAGTGATTGGTTAGATATGTGTTAGAAGGTGCCTTTTAGAGATCTGGGCTGTTGGATCATGGATCCATATCATGTAGATGTACAAAAATCAAGTTTTTAGTAACTGTTCTTAAACCTTTATGTGTTGTCTGACAAGCAAATGTCAGACGCTTTAGATCCTTCTATGTTTTTCGTTTGTTGTGCTTTACGTTATGGATCTATTCTGTGATATGTAGGCTATGATCTAAACCTGAAAATAGTTTCAAATCATGTCTAGATTTCCTGTTATAAGCAGTCAAACTGCGTTGACCAGTCATGAAAATGGGTTTCTGGGCAACCCAAAAACCCAAATCTTGTCTGACAGTGGTTTTGTAATGCTTTGATCTTACTGTATGTTCATGTTTTGGCCAAGTTATTGTGTTATTGTTGTAGCCTGACATGAAGACTTCATGCTAAAGGCTTTAGACCACCCATATCTTGAACAGAATAGTAAATAATCATGGTCAAACCACCATTGACCAACTCCCCGGAAGGAGATTCTGGGTAACCCAGAATTTTCAAGACCGTTTCATGACCCCTACTTTGACCAGCGTTGATCTGTTAGGTGTGATGTTATGATGATATGTTGTTATAGACATGTCGTCTGACATCTCTTCTACAAGATAAATCCACTAGATCACATAAACCGAGCCCGGACTGCAAACCATAAAGATCTAAATCAAGCTCCCTCAACTGTTTTCATTTTCTAGAAAACCCAAAAATGAAGAAACGTGTTGTCAGAATGTTTGGAGGCTTAGTTCTCTCTGGTAAGTTGTTCGATGGCCATGAAATTTATTGATAATGGTAGTATAACACTTATACTATAAACTAGACACTTTATCCAGCACAGAACATCATGAGAACTAGGATCAAAAGTTGGTCAAACCACCCTCCTTGCTCCCTGACATGTTTTCTGGGCAAGGCACAAGAACACGCGAAGAACACCATTAGCGAAGGACTTGTCGTCTAAAACCCCTATAGCGATAGATAATTTCAGAAAATAATTATTTTTATTAAATAAATCGAATTAAATGGTTTTTAATTATTAAAAATACAAAATAAATTCTTAAAAATTATTTTAAATTCTGAAAAATAGTTTTTAATTATTTTGAGTATATTTCATAAATATTTAATATTTTTGGAATATAAATGGTATTTAATTTATTTAATTATAATATTAAATAAATTATTTAAAAATGGTTTTAATTCATGAAAAAGCATGAAAAATAATATTATGGTAAAAGAAAATATTTTAAGTTATTTTTAGTGACTTTTAATATTTTGTGAGAAATTTCATTAATTAATTAATATTAATGATAATTAGTTAATTTAATGAATATATTAAATAAATTATGAAAAATAGAATAAATGATTTATGTGAGACCCCGAATTTTATGAAATAAAAGTATTCAATTTTTCTATTTTAGTAAATTGTTAAATTGATAAAAGTTTAAAGTTAAGGGTAATATGTGAATTTTTTTTTTGCAAAGTAAGCAAGTTGATATAAAATATTCATTATGTCGGGGAATATTCGATTAGTCGGGGAATATTCTTTTTGTCGAAGAATATTCGTACGACGGTACAATCATTGGTGGACCCCACAACGGAATTATTATCGAATTGATAAAACGACAAAAATATTTTTATAAAAATAACGGCGGAAGTTTTACCGTTAACTGTTGAAGCACCCGGTGTTAAAAGTACAGTAATACGCGTGGTTACATAGTAGCACACGGTATTGATTATTGATGCTTACGTGAGAAGTCAATCAGTTTTGTTTCATTAGTATTATTAATGTAATAAAACAGAAATTTTTTTTATATAAAACAGAATACTTTTATAAAGTTATTCGTTTTATTAGGCTAATAGTAAAATCTTTTTATATAAAATAGAATACTTTTATAAAGTTATCTGTTTTATTAGACAATAATTAGAATATATTATATTTTATTATGCATAGTGTTTGCATAGTGCCTACATAGTGTTTGCATAGTAAAATCTTTTATAAAGTTATTCGTTTTATTAGATTATAAATAGAATATATTATATTTTATTTAAAAGATTTTGCTTTAAATATGAACCGTCCGATTAAAAGTAAATCAATCTGGACCGTTCATGAATTAGTTACTATGCAATCCATTCTTCTATAATTAGAAGCTCATTCCTTCACTATTTCTTACGAATTTACTGAAACTCTAGAGAGAAACTATAGAGAGAGTTCTTCTTCTATAATCTTGAGCGTATTTATTTAGAGTTTAAGAAAGATTTGAGCGTAGTGCAAGTTTTCTTCGAGTATATCCTCGCCCTACCAGTCGGAATACTCTTCTTTCAAAGGTAAGGAATATTATTTGTGGTACCCGTAAGGGGTATTATTTCTTTTGTATTCATGAAGAGAACTTCTGGTATTCCATTCTTTATTATTCTGTTGGAATAACCTGTATACGCGGACTCCCTATACTTGGTGAAATTTTTCTGTTATTCCATTCTTTATTATTATGTTGGAATAACCTGTTTATGCGAAGTACCGCATACATGGTGAAATTTTTCTATTATTTCGTTCTTTATTATTCTGTCATAATATCCTGTTGGTGCGTACTACGCCTGACCTGGTTCCATTAATTATTATTCTGTTGGAATAATCTGTCTGTGCGGTCTATCGCATGCATGGTGATTTTTGTTGTTATTCCATTCTTTAATATTTTGTTGGAATATCCTGTCGGTGCGAATTTCGCATGACCTGGTTCCGTTCTTTATTATTCTGTCGGAATATCCTGTCTGTGCGTTTACGCATGACCTGGTTTCATTCTTTATTATTCTGTTAGGAATAACCTGTCTGTGCAGTCTATCGCACGCATAGTGAATCCTTCTGTTATTTCATTCTTTATTATTCTGTTGGAATAACCTGTCTATGTGGATTACCACATGCATGGTGAATGATCCTTTGTATTCATTTCTTATTAAATTATGGAAATGATCTGTATATGTGGATTACCGCATGGCGGACGAAAATCTATTTGTAGTTTTATATATTCTATTATACTCAGTTGGTTAAAGTTTTAGCTTCTATACTCCATGAAATTAGTGGAATAACCTTGATATTTGCGCTTCACCCAGTATCTTTTCATGAAAATATTTTTCTGAGCATTCTTAAATTTTACTCTACAAATAAGTATCATGTTGACAATTTGGACGTTATTGGTTCCTAGATAAATTAATTCTTGAACTTGTTTTATTAAATTATTATGTCATTGTCATCATCTTCATGTTTATATTATGTTGAAAGTCATCTGTGGCTTGTAGTGCATAGATGGACTAGGTATGATTATGACCAGGGATTATTCGGTATAATCATGACCGTAATGTTACAAATGATGTGGTAAAAGTCATCTTTGGCCCGTAGTGCATAGATGGACTTGGTGTGATTATGACCAGGGATTATTCGGTATAATCATGACCATAATGTGATGAATGATGTGATAAAAAATCCTCATTGGCCGTAGTGCATTGATGGACAGTTTTTGTTATGATTATGGCTATGGATTCTCTTCGGCCAAAGGTGCAAAGATGAATTGTTTTATGGCATGATCAGGACCGTTGATGAAAACACGATTATCTTTGGCCCGTAGTGCATGAATAATTTGTGGTCGTGATACTAATGAATATCCTTGGCCTGTAGTGCAGGGATGATTCAATGATGTGGATTAATTATTGAGCTGAGTCTCAGCGATGAAATATTAATTCATGGATGTGATAATAATGAATATCTTTGGTCGTAGTGCATGGATAATTCATGGATGTGATACTAACGAATATCCTTGGCCGTAGTGCATGGATAATTCGAAGGTGTGGATTATTTATTAAGCTGAGTCTCAGCGATAAAATATTGGTTATACACTTTTAATTTGTAAAAGATAGTAGATATCATGCTCTACTTGACTCTTTTAAAATACAGTTGCATGTCTTTGGCCGTAGTGAAAAGGTAAATTTATTAGTATGATAATGAACAAGAATTGTGATTTGATATAACCATAATTTTTGATGTTTCAGGTGAATATAGATGATGAAAATTATCTTCGTCCTGAGTGCGAAAAGGAACTTAGAATCACAATTATGATTATGAGTTATTCATATGATTGTGGACAGGAATTGTTGATTGATGTTACAGGGATAAAATATTATTAGTGGACTTTTAACATGAAGAAGATAATAGACCTAATGGTCTATTTGACTCTTCTAATGGATTGTTCGTTCCGCTGCAACTATGGTTGAAAAGTTTTATCAGCTACCATATGTTCTAAATCTATGATTTATTAATGATGAAGGCTATTGATGATGTAAATTAGCTTTAATTATAATATTCTTTACTGGGTTAGTTGAGCTCACCATTTTGCTTTCATTATTCTCTTCAGGAAGTGAGAACGCAGTAGGGACTAGTCGGGGAACGGAGTGACGGTCCAGATGATATCATTAGTAGTCCTCACTATTCTATGAAATAGTGTGATAGCTATGGAGGTTCTCCCTAAACAGTATAGAAAAGTGTGTTGTATTCTATACATCATTTAGTAGTTAT
Organism: Panax notoginseng; assembly: GCA_016801055.1. Taxonomy (NCBI): domain Eukaryota; kingdom Viridiplantae; phylum Streptophyta; class Magnoliopsida; order Apiales; family Araliaceae; genus Panax; species Panax notoginseng. Next base: position 193,207,296 of record CM029014.1, read on the forward strand.
ATTTGGTGAATCAAATAGGGTGAGGCGAACCCAACTTTGGAAGGGTATTTTGCCACTATCATACAAGATGTCTAATGACATACAACCTCGTGTTCTCATAAGACATGGTTGTTCACATCCACTTGCTGAATATATCTACGAGCACTATCTATATGATCTTGGAGTTTATTTGAAATATAATTTTCACTTGGAGACAACGGAGATATTTATATGTCAAGAGAAGACTCACCATTGAAAAGAAGATGATAGTAATCTTCTTATTTTTATTTGGAGACTTTTGGGTCAACCAAGGATAATTCTGTGGACATATGATATCTATCATAACCTAGACGCATGACCTCCCATGTACGAAGGTTTCCTTGAGCACTTCCCAAATATTTAATTTCTAAAACAGTTTTTGACTATACTTTTATGTAAAGTATCATTGTAAGGTTGTGGTCGAGGTACCATGAGAGTTACATACATTTGAATTAAAACTCATAGTTAACTGTAGTCGTATTCTATACGACAGCTCAACAGTTGTATAAATGAAGTTGTATTTGAATTTTGTACCATGTATCTGGCGACTCAGAATGGGTGATGTATACCTAATTTTGGAGGTGTCACAGTTGGTATCAGAGCCATAAGTGTGAAGAGCCCAGAGCCTCTCGCTAGTGACTTCCAAGTCCTGGAATGCACCGAAGCCAGACTCTCCGTAGGGGACGCCGTCTTTCGGTGGCAAGTTGATTGGTATCATTGTGAGGTGCTAAGTAAAGGGATTAGAGTCATAGTTGGTATCAGAGCTAAGGGATATGTTCGCTGGCGGAGATAAGAGTCTAGAACTAGGAGGGGATGACGATTTATATACTTCGCTAGTGTGTGACTTACCTAAGCTGAAATTGTTTACTTAATAAGTTGACAAATTATGATATGTCAATTAACCTTTGTTTTGAAGCTATATTCTAGAATGATATCTGAAATACAGAAGATGAGAAATGAGAAAATCATGATAGCGAGGAAATTACCGGGAAGGTACAATCTGAAAAGAAAGTAAGGTATTCTCATCTCTTCGAATATCAGGTACATACGTAAATTTCGAGGGCAAAATTTCATAAGGAGGGGTGATTGTGAGACCCCGAATTTTATGAAATAAAAGTATTCAATTTTTCTATTTTGGTAAATAGTTAAATTGATAAAAGTTTAAAGTTAAGGGTAATATGTGAAAAAAAAAATTTGCAAAGTAAGCAAGTTGATATAAAATATTCGTTGTGTCGGGGAATATTCGATTAGTCGGGGAATATTCTTTTAATCGGGGAATATTCGTACGACGATACAATCATTGGTGGACCCCACAACGGAATTATTGTCGGATTGAGAAAACGACAAGAATATTTTTATAAAAATAACGACGAAATTTTTACCGTTAACTGTTAAAACACCCGGTGTTAAAAGTACAGTAATACGCGTGGTTGCATAGTAGCACACGGTATTGATTATTGATGCTTACGTGAGAAGTCACTCAGTTTTCTTTTATTAGTATTATTAATGTAATAAAACAGAAAAGCTTTTTATATAAAACAGAATACTTTTATAAAGTTATTCGTTTTATTAGGCTAATAGTAAAATCTTTTTATATAAAACAGAATACTTTTATAAAGTTATCTGTTTTATTAGACAATCATTAGAATATATTATATTTTATTATGCATAGTATTTGTATAGTGCCTGTATAATGTTTGCATAGTAAAATCTTTTATAAAGTTATTCGTTTTATTAGATTATAAATAGAATATATTATATTTTATTTAAAAGATTTTGCTTTAAATATGGACCGTCCGAATAAAAGTAAATCAATCTGGACCGTTCATGAATTGGTTACTATGCAGTCCATTCTTCTATAAATAGAAACTCATTCCTTCATTATTTCTTACGAATTTACTGAAATTCTAGAGAGATAAACTATAGAGAGAGTTCTTCTTCTATAATCTTGAGCGTATTTATTTAGAGTTTAAGAAAGCTTTGAGCGTAGTACAAGTTTTCTTCTAGTATATCCTCGCCCTACCAGTCGGAATACTCTTCTTTCAAAGGTAAGGGATATTATTTGTGGTACCCGTAAGGGGTATTATTTCTTTTGTATTCATGAAGAGAACTTTTGGTATTCCATTCTTTATTATTCTGTTGGAATAACCTGTATACGCGGACTACCCTATACTTGGTGAAATTCTTCTGTTATTCCATTATTTAATATTATGTTGGAATAACCTGTTTATGCGAAGTACCGCATACATGGTGAAATTCTTCTATTTTTCCGTTCTTTATTATTCTGTCGGAATATCCTGTTGGTACGTATTACGCCTGACCTGGTTCCATTAATTATTATTCTGTTGGAATAACATGTCTGTGCGGTCTATCGCATGCATGGTGATTTTTGTTGTTATTCCATTCTTTAATATTTTGTTGGAATATCCTGTCTGTGCGAATTTTGCCTGACCTGGTTCCGTTCTTTATTATTCTGTCGGAATATCCTATCTGTGCGTTTACGCATGACCTGGTTCCATTCTTTATTATTCTGTTGGGAATAACATGTTTGTGTTGTCTATCGCACGCATGTTGAATCCTTCTGCTATTCCATTCTTTATTATTCTGTTGGAATAACATGTTTATGTGGATTACCACATGCATGGTGAATGATCCTTTGTATTCATTCCTTATTAAATTGTGGAAATGATCTGTATATGTGGATTACCGCATGGCGGACGAAAATCCGTTTGCAATTTTATATATTCTATTATACTCAGTTGGTTAATGTTTTAGCTTCTATACTCCATGAAATTAGTAGAATAACTTTGATATTTGCGCTTCATCCAGTATCTTTTCATGAAAATATTTTTCTGAGCATTCTTAAATTTTACTCTACAAATAAGTATTATGTTGACAATTTGGACGTTATTGGTTCCTGGATAAATTAATTCTTGAACTTGTTTTATTGAATTATTATGTCATTGTCATCATCTTCATGTTTATATTATGTTGAAAGTCATCTGTGGCTTGTAGTGCATAGATGGACTAGGTATGATTATGACCAGGAATTATTCGGTATAATCATGACCGTAATGTTACAAATGATGTGGTAAAAGTCATCTTTGACCCGTAGTGCATAGATAGACTTGGTGTGATTATGACCAGGGATTATTCGGTATAATCATGACCGTAATGTGATGAATGATGTGGTAAAAATTCATCATTAGCCGTAGTGCATTGATGGACAGTTTTTGGTATGATTATGGCTATGGATTCTCTTCGGCCAAGGGTGTAAAGATAAATTATTTTATGGCATGATCAGGACCGTTGATGAATACACGATTATCTTTGGCCCGTAGTGCATGGATAATTTGTGGTCGTGATACTAATGAATATTCTTGGCCTGTAGTGCAGGGATGATTCAATGATGTGGATTAATTATTGAGCTAAGTCTCAGCGATGAAATATTAATTCATGGATGTGATAATAATGAATATCTTTGGCCGTAGTGCATGAATAATTCATGGATGTGATACTAACGAATATCATTGGCCATAGTGCATGGATAATTTGAAGGTGTGGATTATTTATTAAGCTGAGTCTCAGCGATAAAATATTGGTTATACACTTTTATTTTGTAGAAGATAGTAGATATCATGCTCTACTTGACTCTTCTAAAATACAGTTGTATGTCTTTGGTCGTAGTGAAAAGATGAATTTATTAGTATGATAATGAACAAGAATTGTGATTTGGTATAACCATGATTTTTAATGTTTCAGGTGAATATAGGTGATGAAAATTATCTTCGTCCTGGATGCGAAGAGGAATTTAGAATCACAATTATGATTATGAGTTATTCATATTATTGTGGACAGGAATTGTTGATTGATGTTACAGGGATAAAATATTATTGGTGGACTTTTAACATGGAGAAGATAATAGACCTAATGGTCTATTTGACTCTTCTAATGGATTGCTCGTTCCGCTGCAACTATGGTTGAAAAATTTTATCAGCTACCATATGTTCTAAATCTATGATTTATTAATGATGAAGGCTATTGATGATGTAAATTAGCTTTAATTATGATATTCTTTACTGGGCTAGTTGAGCTCACCATTTTGCTTTCATTGTTCTCTTCAGGAAGTGAGAACGCAGCAGGGACTAGTCGGAGAACGGAGTGACGTTCCAGATGATATCGTTAGTAGTCCTCACTATTCTATGAAATAGTGTGATAGCTGTGGAGGTTCTTCCTAAACAGTATAGAAAAGTGTGTTGTATTCTATACATTATTTAGTAGTTATATTTGGTAAATCAAATAGGGTGAGGCGAACCCAACTTTAGAAGGATGTTTTGCCACTATCATACAAGAGATCTAATGACATACAACCTCATGTTCTCATAAGACATGATTGTGCACATCCACTTGCTGAATATATCTACGAGCACTATCTATATGATCTTGGAGTTTATTTGAAATATAATTTTCACTTGGAGACAACGGAGATATTTATATGTCAAGAGAAGACTCGCCATTGAAAAGAAGATAATAGTAATCTTCTTATTTTTATTTGGGGACTTTTGGGTCAACCAAGGATAATTATGTGGACATATGATATCTATTATAACCTAGACGCATGGTCTCCCATGTACGAAGATTTCCTTGAGCACTTCCCAAATATTTTAATTTCTAAAACAGTTTTTGACTATACTTTTATGTAAAGTATCATTGTAAGGTTGTGGTCGAGGTACCATGAGAGTTACATACATTTGTATTAAAACTCATAATTAATTGTAGTCGTATTCTATACGACAGCTCAATAGTTGTATAAATGAAGTTGTATTTGAATTTTGTACCATGTATCTGGCGACTCAGAATGGGTGATGTATACCTAATTTTGGGGGCGTCACAATTTATAAATCATATAAAAATGATTTAAGTGATTATAAAAATATTTTAAGTTATAAAATATAACTTTTGATATTTTGCCATGAAAATATTAATATTTTAATATTAATAGCAATTAATGGATAATGAATTTAATTGTTTAAAAATCATATAAATATGATTTTAAGGTATTAAAAATACTTTGACATATTATAAATATATTATAATATTAAGTGATGATTTTCATTAATATTTGATACTAAATAAATATTAAGGATAAAATAATTATGTGGTATTTAATTCATTTAAATACGATATTAATGATTTAAAAATCAGGATAAATGATAATAATTATGTGAAAATTATTATGACTTAGAAAAATATTTTGACTGATAATAAAATTATTTAATTTAATGGTTAAGTGTTTAATCAGAGTTTAATTGAACTTAAACTCGAAATTTTATCCGACTAGACCGTCGAGATGTCAGTTTTGTGTCGGGTTCAACTCAGACTGAAATAGTTTAACTTGATACCGAGTCCTATGTGTGTTGTAGACTGATAGGGTTATGTGTTATGTGTTTAGGTTATTCTGTGTGTATATATATATAATACTATTATATTGTGATGATATTATTCTAATATTGGAGATCTATATTACTAATATTATGCCTTCGGATAAAGCGATATAAATTACGTAGCGGTAATCAACGGTTCATGCAAGTTTGTTTTTACTTAACTCTAGTAAGAGTTATTTCATTTAGATAAGTTTATGGTTAATCATTGCTGGTTGCCATGGATTGTACTCTGTACATATTGCATGTATAAGTCAGGTATGAAAGGCTGATCACATTCATTACCCTTCGGTCCAGATATATTTGTTCATGTTATATACTTGTTTAGTCAAAATTTTACTCCTGCTAGTTCACAATTATATTGTTGAATTATAGCCAGCTTATTATTCAGATTCTTTCAATCATGATATATCGTTATATTATTGAACTTAAACTTGCTGGACATCTTTTATGCTCACCCTTGTTATATCATGATAAAACATTGCAGATTAAGGCGAATGCGTCGGATACAAGGAAAGGCTAAAGACCGTTACAGTGTAAAGTTAATATGTGCGATTAGATTGTAATAGTATTGTATAATATTAATATTATTGTAAATTAAATAAGTTGTGATTTGTGTATTAAGTTAAGGTTACTCGACCTTGGGAAATAGTGTGTAATGTATTGTATAAACAATTTATGTTTATATCTTCCGCAAATATAGTAATGGTGATAGAATGATCAAACCGGATCTGCGGTGATTCGGGGCCGTCACAGTTGGTATCAGAGCTATAGGTTATGAACCTTAGGTAGGAATACCTGAGACTAATAATCGCAGTGATTAGGATAAGAACTAACCCACATAAAGTTAGTTGGTTGGTAAGATTCAAAGACGAATCTCGGAGAGTTATAAGATACAGAGTTCCCTAACTCTGATAATAAAAGTGAACAGTAGTGGTGAATTGATAGAGTCTAAAAGACTAAAAGTACAGTGATAGAAAATCGTAAAACAAAACGATCAAGACATAGAAATGAATCGTAATATATACGATGAGATCACCCCGTGATCTGCTAAGGATATAGTGTGGAGAAGGATTAAGTGAAAGATTGAAAAGTTTATAGCAAGATTACTAGGTGTCAGTTGTACTATGAATTGGTACAGATTCAGGAAAGGATTATGAATACGGATTAAATAAAATTCGTATGGAGAAGGGTGTTAAGATTAGGTCGGGATTCAATTGAGGACTCATGTTGGCAACTGAGTTGTATGATTTCTTGTATGGGCGGGGAATTATACTTGGTGTAAAAACCACTTAGTTTCTGGCATTGATAATCATTGAAATATTTGTGTCGCGCTATTTGCTATATGCATGTTAAGAGGGTGATTCCTTTCTCATGTGTATAACAGATAGATAGGTTATAGGTAGAGAATATAAGGTTAAGTACGAGTTCTTAAAACTCATACTTATGTGACATTCTTGATTCATAGTTATAAGCGAATGGACGCTAAAGGTCTGACTAGGACAAGTTCTTAAACTCATATGATTGTGACAAGTAAATGAACTCATAAGTGTGGTTTGACAAACTGGGGATAGTTATGTGTGAATGAAGAATTGAGGATTATAGGAACAAATAGATTGTTAAGCAAATGATCATTAGTGGAGACATAAGTTTTCCAAAACTCCTATCTATGCTACACTTCGAAATTTTGACATCAAGCTAAATACGCACTATGTACTTTTAAAAAAAATATGTAGACTCGTAATCATTTTTGAAACGGTTTAAAGTGTAGTCTATGCTACTTATTTTGGCTAGACGCAAATGATTTGAAATATTAAAATATATTTTATTTATCACTCATGTACCATGTAACCTGGTACAGAGATGATAAAAAGTTGATAGAGTTGTAAATACAGGAATACTTAGTGTGAATTTGATCTAAAATCGTTATTCTACTATTATATGATGTATTATGACAAAGTCATATGATGACGGCATCCTTAAACGAACTATTATTACAGTACGACATCATGACGTCATTCTCGAAAATATTTTCAAAAATTTTAATTTGCCAACGGGGTTTGGCTGCACCTAAATAATTCGATTGAATTGAATTATTGATATGTGTCTATGCTATTCGATTCAACTAGACTAAAGTTTATGAAAACTCTAAATGTTCATTGAAAGAAATTTCCCGAACCAAATTATTTTGGTGCGGAATCCAATAAGACTGAGGTAGAATTTTATGCCTATGGCAGTGACGAGAAACAGATAAAACCAGTACTTGGTCAGTACAGGGAATATCGGGCTAATCACCCTTTGTGTCCGTAAGTTATGACGGTTTGCGGATGAATTTCTATAAAATCTTTGCGAAAATGACAGACAAATAGTCTATATGACTCCTCAGCAAAATTTAAAATTTTTTACTCTTGTGAGTGGTGTATTGGGTAGCATGTGATAATATATGTGAACGGTGTAAGCAGTATAGTGTAAGGTGTAAGGTAAATTTCAGGGACGAAATTTTTAGAAGAAGGGGTGAATGTGACAACCCGAGAATTTTGAATATTTTTAAAATTTTTATTTATTGATTTAAGGTTCAAAATTAGAACCTAGACATAAAATTAGTATATGCGTTTGATATTTTTATGATGGAATTTTGAGGATTTCAAAATTCTGTGAAGGATTTAGGTGAATTATTCAAGATTAAGTGAATACATGAATATATTCTGTGAATATGGTTATATATGTGTGCATGATGTGGTTAAGAGTTAAGGGTCAAGGGTTGATCAGATAAACAATATCTGTAACAAACCCTAGGTATATATTAAGAATGTCAACGTTCGGTTAGAAAACCTTAGCGATTAACAAGAAACCCTAGAAACCGGTTCTGGAAAACCCTAATTTTAGTTTCGGAAATCTAAAACCCTAATTCGGAAATTTTAAACCCTAATTTAGGAACTTAAATGATTATTATATTGTTTAAGTGCTATTAATTAATATATTAATTAGGGTAAAGCTTAATTAATTAGCAAACCCTAAATTCAAATTTAGAAAACCCTAACTTCGGGATTTGAACCCTTAATTTATAATTAGGAAAAACCTAAGTTTTAATTTAATATTTTTAATGTTAATTAGGAAATATTAATCCTAATTTTCAAGTTATATAAGTAATTAGAAAATACTAATCTAATTACGAAATCTAATTTCTAATTTAGGAAAAATACTTTTTTATTAGAAACCCTAATTCGTTGGTTGTAAACCCTAATAATCAATTTTGACCATAATTGCTTAATTAGTAATTTTAATTAGGAATTATTAATCCTAATTAGCAATACCTAAATTATGATTAAGAAATTTAAATATAATTAGTAAATCCTAATTATAATTTAGAAATATTAAATTCTATTTTTAAAACCTAATTTGGAAATTCTAGATTTTTTTTAAAAAAACTAAGGATTTCCAAACCTAAACCCTAAGGTTTTTCAAACCCTAAACCCTATTTAGGGTTTTGCCATTTACTAGAATGCCATTAAAATTAAATGCGAAATAACTAGTATGCCCTTTGTTGAATAATTGAAGGTTGCTTGTAATTGTTGCCCTATGTAAGTTGGTGACCAAAACCTAGCCTAGCATGTGCTCTATATCAAACACATCAGCCATCTAGAATTGCTAGATACATTGCATACAATAATTCTATAGATTAAAAGTAAGAGAAAAGCCACTTTTATTTTTCATTCTCTCCAACCCTTTCTCTCTCTAAAAATTCGGGAATGAGGAATGTGAGAGAGTGTTAAGATAAGCCAAGAACATTTCATTGTTAGCCTAGAACAGATCACAATGGTCAGAAATCAAAGATCAAGCTTGAAAGGTATAAAACCCAAAAATTTCGAAATCAGTAATTTGATGTTAAATGTTGTTAATGATTGGTTAGATGTGTTAGAAGGTGCCTTTTAGAGATCTGGGTTGTTGGATCATGGATCCATATCATGTAGATGTACAAAAATCAAGTTTTTAGTAACTGTTCTTGAACATTCATGTGTTGTCTGACAAGCAAATGTCAGACGCTTTAGATCCTTCTATGTTTTTCGTTTGTTGTGTTTTACATTATGGATTTATTCTGTGATATGTACGCTATGATCTAAAACTGAAAATAGTGTCAAATCATGTCTAGATTTCCTGTTATAAGCAGTCAAACTGCGTTGACCATTCACGAAAACGGGTTTCTGGGCAACCCAGAAACCCAAATCTTGTCTGACAGTGGTTTTGTAATGCTTTGATCTTACTGTATGTTCATGTTTTGGCCAAGTTATTGTGTTGCTGTTGTAGCCTGACATGAAGACTTCATGCTAAAGGCTTTAGACCACCCAGATCTTGAACAGAATAGTAAATAATCATGGTCAAACCACCATTGACCAACTTCCCGGAAGGAGATTCTGGGTAACCCAGAATCTTCAAGACCGTTTCATGACCCCTACTTTGACCAGCGTTGATCTGTTAGGTGTGATGTTGTTATGATGATATGTTGTTATAGACATGTCGTCTGACATCTCTTCTACAAGATAGATCCACTAGATCACACACACCGAGCCCAGACTGTTCTTCATTTTCTGGAAAACCCAGAAATGAAGAACAGTATTGTCAAAATGTTTGGAGGCTTAGATCTCTCTGGTAAGTTGTTCGATGGCCATGAAATTTATTGATAATGGTAGTATAACACTTATACTATAAACTAGACACTTTATCCAGAACAGAACAACATGAGAACTAGGATCAAAAGTTGGTCAAACCACCCCCTTACTCCCTGACATGTTTTCTTGGCAAGGCTCAAAAACACGCGAAGAACACCATTAGCGACAGACTTGTCGCCTAAAACCCATATAGCGACAGATAATTTCGAAAAAATAATTATTTTTATTAAATAAATTGAATTAAATGGTTTTTAATTATTAAAAATACAAAATAAATTCTTAAAAATTATTTCAAATTCTGAAAAATAGTTTTTAATTATTTTGAGTATATTTCATAAATATTTAATATTTTTGGAATATAAATGGTATTTAATTTATTTAATTATAATATTAAATAAATTATTTAAAAATGGTTTTAATTCATGAAAAAGCATGAAAAATAATATTATGGTAAAAGAAAATATTTTAAGTTATTTTAAGTGACTTTTAATATTTTGTGAGAAATTTTATTAATTAATTAATATTAATGATAATTAGTTTATTTAATGAATATATTAAATAAATTATGGAAAAATAGAATAAATGATTTATAAATCATATAAAAATGATTTAAGTGTTATAAAAATATTTTAAGTTATAAAATATAACTTTTGATATTTTGCCATGAAAATATTAATATTTTAATATTAATAGCAATTAACAGATAATGAATTTAATTGTTTAAAAATCATATAAATATGATTTTAATGTATTAAAAATACTTTGACATATTATAAATATATTATAATATTAAGTGATGATTTTCATTAATATTTGAAACTAAATAAATATTAATGATAAAATAATTATGTGGTATTTAATTCATTTAAATATGATATTAATGATTTAAAAATCAGGATAAATGATAATAATTATGTGAAAATTATTATGAGACTTAGAAAAATATTTTGACTCATAATAAAATTATTTAAGTTAATGGTTAAGTGTTTAATCAGAGTTTAATTGAACTTAAACTCAAAATTTTGTCCGATTAAACCGTCGGGATGTCAGTTTTGTGTCGGGTTCAACTTAGACTGAAATAGTTTGACTTGATACCGAGTCCTATGTGTGTTGTAGACTGATAGGGTTATGTGTTATGTGTTTAGGTTATTATGTGTGTATATATATAATAATATTATATTGTGATGATATTATTCTAATATTAGATATCTATATTACTAATATTAGGTCTTCGGATAAAGCGATATAAATTACGTAGCGGTAATCAACGGTTCAGGCAAGTTTGTTTTTACTTAACTCTACTAAGAGTTGTTTCATTTGGATAAGTTTATGGTTAATCATTGCTGGTTGCCATGAATTGTACTCTGTACATATTGCATGTATAAGTCAGGTATGAAAGGCTGATCACCTTCATTACCCTTCGGTCCAGATATATTTGTTCATGTTATATACTTGTTTAGTAAAAATTTTGCTCCTGCTAGTTCACAATTATATTGTTGAATTATAGCCAGCTTATTATTCAGATTCTTTCAATCATGATATATCGTTATATTATTGAACTTAAACTTGCTAGGCATCTTTTATGCTCACCCTTACTATATCATGATAAAATATTGTAGATTAAGGCGAATGCGTCGGATACAAGAAAAGGCTAAAGACAGTTATAGCGTAAAGTTAATATATGCGATTAGATTGTAATTGTATTGTATAATATTAATGTTATTGTAAGTTAAATTAGTTATGATTTGTGTATTAAGTTAAGGTTACTCGACCTTGGGGAATAGTGTGTAATGTATTGTATAAATAAGTTATGTTTATATCTTCCGCAAATATAGTAATGGTGGTAGAATGATCGAACCGGATCCGCGGTGATTCGGGACCTCGGATTCGGGACAGTCACAGAAGAATACTGGAAGGCAGTGAAAAATATCCTAAAGTACTTAAGAAGAACTAAGGATGTATTTCTTGTCTACGGTGGGTCTGAATTGAAACTAGAAGGCTTCACAGACTCAAGTCTTCAAACGAATCAAGATGACAGTAAATCCGTTTCGGGGTATGTGTTTACCTTAAACGGTGGCGCAGTGAGTTGGAAGAGTTCCAAACAGCAAACAATTGCTGATTCAGTGACAGAGGCAGAGAATATAGCTACAAGTGAAGCTGCAAAAGAAGCTATTTGGATGAAAAAGTTCATTACCAAACTTGGTGTGGTTCCTAGCATTACAGGACCAGTACCTTTATTCTATGACAACACCGGATCTGTTGCGCAGGCTAAGGAACCCAGGTCTCATCAGAAATCTAAACACGTGTTGCGACGGTTTCATTTGACCAGAGAGATCATTGAAAGATGAGACATCACCCTAGAGCGTGTGGACTCTCAAGAGAATATTGCAGATCCATTTACTAAAACGTTAACACAACAGCAGTTTGATCGTCACTTAGAGAAGATGGGTATGAGATACCACAACGATTGACTTTAGTGCAAGTGGGAGATTGAAAGTAGTATGCATACAAGCCAATCATGTATGATGATAAAACATATACTTTGTAATCAATCTTATTTATTTATTAATAAAAGAATTATTTATTAAATGCATTTATTATCAACATGATGTTGTTTTAATAATATGTGATAAACTCATAGTTTTAAGCAATACTTTTAAAATCATGATGAGATCATGCTAATGAGATCTAAATGCTTAGATAGCTTAAAACTAAAATGTTCTCAATCGATGGTTACTAAAAAAGGGATTAGTGAATCTGGATAGATTGATGCATACGTTGCTTGCTCATTGGATGAGAATGATTGATCTCATAATCATTTGTGTGGAGACACTAAAGTAAGTATGTAGGTGTTTATTAGAGAATAAGTTCACTGAACGTGACTCGCTAAGGAATACCTAATGGAGTTTTACTTGCTTGTCAATAGGAATTCCTGTAGTGATAGTAATACAAATAATCCTTAGACTTGAGATCATTATAGTATCTTGTATATAATGATTTACACTTTGACTTATTCCTTAAGACCCTTAGGGTATATCAAAGGGTATACTTGGGTATAATAGGTTATATATGACGATAATGAATGATCAATAAAAAATATACCACTTCTAGTAAAAGAAGTGAAATGTCCTATGTGATTCGATAAATGACAACCTAAGAATCCTTGGCCAAGGTGGAATGAAATTAGAAAGTAGTTTCTAATTTGCATTCATTAGGAGTTGTACATTTGGGAATCGAAATATATATAATTAAATAAAATAAAACTTGACAGTAATTTCATGTCTTATACTTAATTGGGACATTGTATGGTGGGAGGATTGAATTGTACGGTAACTATTAACTCAAAGGTTCTTTTATTATTAATGTTGAAATCTATATTATCTGAAAAGTCGTTGATCGCTAGGGAGACTTATCCCTATTGTAGAATAAATATTATTTATTTAAATAAATTAATTATTTAATTTATTTATTTAAATAAGATTAGAATTGTTATAATTGATTTATTCACAACCGGTTTAATATTGAGAACCAAAAAGGTCAAACCATAAAAGGAAAAATAATTATTTAAGAAGTTAATGACATAATCGTAATAATATGTTAAATATATTGAATTTAATCTATGGTAATAGAATAAATTAAATATCTTAATATTTATTATTTAATATTTTAAAAATATTAAATATAAATTAATAAGAGGAGTCTTATTAATATTATTACAATTATTATTATTTTAATTTCTAAAAGAGTTTAGGAATTAATTTAATATAAGTACTCTCATTTATTCCTAATAGGATTAAGAGAGAAAATTAGTTAAAGGAATTTAATTAATTATCCCTAATAAGATTAGGGAGCCCATTTAATTAAATAAAAAATACCTTATTTTAATTAAATAGGGTTACCTGATATTTTTATAAGAAGAGTCTTATATCAAATATCAGATATGTGATTCCAATTGTTGGATAGTATGCCTCTTTTTCTACAGAACTAGGAAAAACTAGAATTTGAGTCAATACACCCTTCTTTTTTAAGATTCTTCTTCCTTAATGGATCACCTCTAGAGGTCATACACTTGAGTGGCTTACATTGATCAAAAGAAGGAATCTACCCGGAGATTCAAGGAGATCGCGGAGAAGTAGGAGATAGACTCGTACCTGTGGAAGCTCATATCTACAAGGGTATGATTCCATAACTTCTTATTCTTCGTTTTAATTAATAATATGCATAAAAGATTATCCGGATAATTGGTTTGTGAAAAATATTAAAATCTGATTTTATTTTGATTCCGTTATTTTTTTTGCAATTTGATTGCTACTTTGATTTTCACAAAACCTTACACAAGGAACAAACATTTAGTTAGACACTAATGAACAAGTAATGAACACCATCAAGACCCTTTTACCAATTCTAAAATGTATGGCGTACTCCCCACGGTGTTCCTTTCAAAAGATTGAAGAGTAATTCTAATCAAGAAATCAAGGAAGAGGCTAAAAGACCATAGTATACATTAAATTACGAGGGCACCAGTTTACAAATGAAAAAGAACAGACTTTATATAATCACTGGTCCTTTCGTAAAGACCACGACCAACGAAATATCGCTCCTGGTAATGTCAAAGAAATTAATAGGTTTTATAGTGCTTAAAGCATTAGAACAAATACATCCAGTAAATAAAATTAATGATAACTACAAGACTTACAAAAATGTAAGCTGGGTCATGTTAGCCATTGATAAAGGAATTGCTCCAGAGAGATTGTTATGAGTATTCTTCTTCATAACCCATACTATATAATGTTGTGGGTAAATATGAGTATTCTTCTTCATATCCCATACTACATAATGTCTTGGATTATTAAGATCATCAACTCCACTGTCAAAATTCTCGCAACTCGGATGAAGCTGCTTAGATCCAGGATGAACCACCTCCATATTATTGCTATATTGGGACTGAACAGGAAAAGAATTTATTGCTATATTGGGACTGAACAGGAAAGAAAAGAACAAGGAAATAATGCAAGTGTAAGAACCCAGACATTGAAAGATACTCAACAATATACCAATATTTATCTCATTAACATTTCCACGATGCCATTTACAAGTGTTGCTCATTGATGACTTCAAATTTTGAAGCACAATGTCAACTCAGTTAAAGTTTCCTCCCTTGGATAGACAATGGAATTGACACAAAGCAAGGGAAGGTTTGACAAAAATAAGCAGACGACATTGACATGAATTAAAACATGATATTGCCACAGAGAAGGATATGGTGACTAAAAAAATATTTCAAAAAAATAAAATAAAATCCTTTTTGCTATTTTTAATAAGGGTTAGATGCAAGTTCTTTAGTTATATTTTTTTTTTGGGGGGGGGGGGGGGGAGTGCAAGTTATATCTCTATATATATTCTTAATAGTTTACTACCATTTTTAGATATATCATACATAAAATTTTGTATCATCTAATCAAAATATGACACTTCTTTTATCTAAAAACATTGCATAAGAGGTGGTTGGGGATGGGCAAGACGGTTAAAACCTTCAATTGTTCATCAACCTCTTTCATGATTCTATTTTTTAATTTTTTATTAATTATTAAAGTAGGCGAGGGACATGGAACCTAACTGTGACCCTACAAGAACTGGACCCCTTGCAGGCCTATGTAAGAAAGGCCCTTGTATAGGTTATTACAAATAATTTCAAACAAAATACTATTTTTTCCATTGTGCTCTTATAAGATTTGATCCCTTTACACTCGTGTTAGGAATGAGAAGCAAAGAAGGGTACCACTAGAGCTAGACTTCATTGGTTATTCGCAAAAAAGTCAGCATCCCTGTAGCATTTTAACTATTAAAATTCACACTACCCACAGAAAATAGAAGTATTCGAGTAAAACTCAATCTTTTGTCCACAGATTAGATAGAGCATCATACAAATATACAACTGATTGAAGTTTTTTAATAAGTACGCTCTGAAACTATGAGTACCCAAGTTAAAGCGAATCTTTTGGCCACGACTAAGATCAGAGAGAAGCATACAACACTACACATTATTAAAATTCTTGGAAACTTTTAAGCATATAATTTTTGCAAATATGAAGCAGCTCAAGTGCCCTGTAGAACTCTGATGTACAAATTAATATGAGAATTACCTTGACTCTTCCATGAAGAATATCTTTGAGAACAGTCAAAACAGGTCTGGCAGATGCAGTAGCAAACAACTGATTATGATGCAACTGCAATAGAACCGTAGCTATCCAGCAGACAAGCTCAATCTGCAGATACAATACAAGCAACAAAACAGTAATGGTTAATTAATTAACGTGAAGTGCAGTAAACAACAATTGACATGATACAAAATTGTTAACTCTTAATTTAAGTTTATATTGTAAAATCAAAATCTATAGTTTAAACTCCCGTGCATTTTAATGTAAACATCAAGAATTTAGGCGTATATGCAGTGGCAACAGAACATAGTTAGTATGGTGCACTATAGCCCACCAACTGCAATAGAAGAAATTAAGTTGGTATTGATTCATTTTGTGTTTAAGAAACTTAAAAAAAAATTAATACACCTCCACTTCTTAGTCTTCTTTAGTACTCAATGGTTTCTTTAGTACTCAAAATTTGAAGTCGTCAATGAGCAACACTTAAAAATTACCTTTCCATAAGCCATGATTAAGAGATCCATCCACGACTCCTGTTTCTTGAGATTGGATAACTTTCCAGCTCAAGATGTTGTATATCTCTCTGACTACTGTCTAAAATACAGTTGTCACGTTGGAGGAATCAAGAGATGAAGTTTCCATGAAAAACAGACCTTGAGTCTCGGCCAAGCTTTTGCCTTCATCCGTGGAAACCTCCCTGGCATCTTTGAGATCGGACTTGTTGCCAACAAGTATTGTAACAACATTCATGTCAGAATGAGTTGTTCATTATGAGCATGTAATTCACTTTTGAACCGTTCCTGTCCCACAGAAAAGTCACTTCTATTATGAAGTTAAGAACAAACTCATAAGTAGACAAATATTAAAAATCATTCGACATAATCTTAATTATTTTTAGCAAAACTAGAAGAATCAAGTACATCTTGGACATATCACTGGTCAAACACTTAGATTAGTTAAGATTAAAATTCCCAAATATAAAAACATCTCCCAGAATTATTCTGTTTCCTTGATTCCAAACCTTCGGCTACCACTGTATTTAAATGATGATTTAATTTGATCAATAACAACGGGATGACTTTATTCATGAGGACTCAATGGGAATGAAAATCACCAAATCATCTAATTGGGACCTGGGCTAAGTCCCCCAAAAGTAGGTGGCTTTAAAACACAGTTGCAACTAAACAAGTGCAAGGTTAACAGTGGTCCTTCAGTAATTTTGCTATGGTCCTGACTTCAGCACTTTCTCAAGTCTCAATTTAACAAAGTTTTGCATGGCAATCAATAATTTAAGAACGTCAAGCAATATTAGTACCTTACAGAAAAAACATATTACTTGGACCAGAAACAGAGTGAAGACTTGGGGGCAGATCCTTCACTTCAGAACCATACAATTTTCTATGGTGATAAGTAAGGTATGCGCCTCCTAGATGCCCAGATGTAGACTGCTATGAAAAATAAAATAAAATAAAATAAAACCATAAGCTAAATCTTCAGCATACCAGAATTGGCAGTGTACCATACTGGAACTCTCTGTCAATCCCAAATCTAGAATAACAACAAACTTTTTAGAATACAACAAGAGAACTTCAGTGTATTACTACAGTATATTATTGGAGACTTGGAAAGACGAATCAAGTACATAGAATTTTTGAAAGCAATTATGACCAAGTTTGGGAATGAGAAACAAGGACAAGCAAACTAAGCATTGTTCAAGTAACCAAAAAAAAAAAGATGAAAAAAGATCAAGAGCCCGATTATCAAAAGATTCTTTGAAAGTGAATTGCTTGAGACGACCAACGTAATCAACTAAACCCTATCACCCAATAACTTCAAATGGCCAAAATGCCTAAACATAAGATTATTATTTCTCTGAAAATCCTATGTGCTTCACATGCCATGACAATGTAATGAAAAGGACTTGAACATCAGATTGGATTTACTCCGAGAACAATCAAATAATGCTAAAGATCACACCCTCAAAAAGTACAAATTTGAATAAAGATACCTGAAACACTAACCCGTCGTTTTTCGGCCTATAGCCTACTCTAGTAGGAACCTCAGGCAACTGCAACCGCCAAAGCCCGGCTGCGAGCTTCCTCGCTGAGATCGAAGCCTCTCACCCTTTCCTCATTTTTTGAGCATTCTTCTGACCAATCTCTGGCACCGACTTGTCATCCTTAGCCGAAACATCTGTAGTCTCTCTACAGTTATCGACCTTCCAGTGGAGCAAAAGAGTCTCGGGTCTACTCCGCTTACCCACGGGAGCTCCGTCCCTCTTCAATCGAACTCCGAAAGCCGGAAGGCCGGGGTTCCTCAAGGTGAGGCGGCTTGCGAGAAGTGGGTTTTTGACGAAGAAGATCTGAATCTGGTGAATGGGGGTTTAGGGCTTTAGAAGAAAGAATAGCTGGGAGGAAACAGAATACAATGGTAGCCGAAGGTTTCGAATCAATGAAACAGAATAATTGTGCCAGTTGTTTCGAATCCTTGTTTTAATTTCAAATTTTCAGTTCAGCGATTTTATTTTTTGCTCCGTGTTTTTTACATGGATAACATTTTTTTAAAAAAATATTATCTATTTAAAATCAAAAATTGTCCTTATAAATATATAACGTTTTGCATATGTATTTACAACGTTTTATTAAAAAATATTGTAAAAAAGCACCATAATATTTTTTTATAAAAACGTCATCTTTTAAGTGTTGTATTTTTATAGTTTTGTACTAGTGCTATTTGGGGGCGTCACACTAAGTCTCTGTAATTGCAGCTCTATACGTTCTCTTTTCAGTCCCAATCGAATCCAAAGTTCATCAGTCCACACCACTGACAATAGTAGAATTGCAATAGAATTCAACCTTTTTATCTACGTACCACCGCCCCGGCAAGCTATTTAGGCTTGGGAACCCCCACCCCAGCGGGGTATTTGCTTGTAAAAGGCTTGCCCTGGCAGTGTACTATCCTGCACTTTACTGATTTTTGCTACTTTGATGCACTTTCTTGCCATATCACCACCATCCTCGCCTTAGCTAACACGTACTAACCCAGCACACAAACACATACAAAACACAGAAAACGATACTAAAATAAACGGATTAAGCACTGTTTAAGTTCAAATAGGTACCCGATTGTAGGTATGAAACCTACTCATCAAATTCTCTCAAACTTACATCGTGCTTGTCCTTGAGCACAAAAAAATGCAATGTAATGCAACTAACTACATGCCTACGAATCTAGTTATCAAACGGAACAAAGTCTATTCAAATCGCCTCAGAGAAACTACAATAGACATGACAGTACATCTTACCAAGACAAATCAATAACCTCACATCAATCACTAAATCTTACCCTGTTATGACTAATATAGTGCGTGTGTGCTCAACAACAATACTAAATGACAAAAACTTAAATAAAACACATAATACACCTCTTTAAAGGAGTCAAACAGCTAAAAGTCATGAAATTCAAAAACAAGCAATATCTGACTAAAACCAAACAGTTGCCAAATTTAAAAGTTAAAATGGGATATTATTGCTTTCTTATTCATATACAGGGGCTTTTCGCTCTTTTTCCCATTTTTCACTTTTTATTTTACTCATGGCTATGCAATGTCTAGTCCTCTTAGTCTTTTCAGTGCAACCCATTAGCGAGCTTTCGACCAACGACTCCCAAACCATAAGGCTTTAGGGCGCTGGGTGTAGAGACATCCCCTCGGGCGTACTTACTCAAGTAACAAAGGTCACAGAACTTAGACTAGCCACAGTGTTTATTCATACTTTTTTTCTCTCTTTCCTTTTTCATTTCTTTTTTTTAATATCTCAAATCTTCCCCTAAACTTAGGTTTCTGTCTAAACTTAGTTATCACCACTTATTCATGACTTTCTTTCATTCAAACTAGCATTATCCTTAAGAGTTCAATTATGTGTAAATTTAAGCCTAATTAGACAACATAGTCATTTTTAAGATGATATCCTGAATATACCAGTTTCAAACAGATAAAGATTTAGATCATAATAAGAAATTACATCAAAGCCTTGACAGTTAATATTATTATTGTCTATGCAATTCCAATCTCATCATTGGCCCAAACAAACTCTAACTATCTAAAAGTTGGAATCATGAAAATATGAACTAAATGCAACACAAAAACAGTAAACTAACTAATATTTTTGAGATTTTCGATTTTTAAAAAAAAAAATTTATATAACTCAACAAAAACAGAAACAGAAAACTATTTACAAAAATAAACTATTAAACTGACAAAAAAACATAATTAAACTACACTAATAATGCAACTAAAATGTAATGCAAACATGAACTAGCATGAACAACTAAATACAAAACTAACTAACACGTGCAAACTAACAAATGACATATTTAACATAAACAGAAACAGTAAACAGATAACTAAGACTCCCCCAAACTTAACAGAAATAATGCCCTTATTATTAAAATATATCCATAAAGCATAAGAGGACTTCCCTGTATCATGCTAAGCCGGAGGTGGTGGCATCTCCTCAACGTCAGTATCTGATGGTGGATAACCTGGCAATGGCTATGGAACTGGGAACTGGAAATGGTCAGCAGCAGCTGGATTCATTCTAGAAAATGCCTCTACTAACGAAGCATTAAAGGCATTTTGCGTGGCAAAAGCATGGTCTTATCATGCTGCTATTCTCTTTAACTTCTTGTCCCCCTCTCTATCCCTCTCATCAATATGGCGCTGCATACTACGGAACTGAGTGTTGAACATATACTTGGTGGACCGGTGACCCCTCTCAGCCTCCTCAGCTCCTTCAGACATCTCGTCAGCTTTAAATTCATCATCCTCCGAGGTATCTTTGGCCTCCTCCTCCTCAAGAGCATCCGGAAATATAAATCCTAGCCCTCTAGGATGTGACTCTCCTCTAGCACAGACTGAGTATCAAGCAATCATACATGAGTCTAGCATCTGGAGTGGTTGTTACACTGGTTTATCTGTTGACCATCGAACTCCTGACTGTCTACACAGTCCATATATAAGTGAAGGGTGTGGCAACCCCCCAAAGAATGGCCCGCGCAGGCAGTGTCTGATTGAGAAACTGATGATGGCCCCCACATCAATATCAAAATCCTTCACAATGGCATACATGAGTAATACCTTTTCTTTAGTCACCTCACTAGTGTGTGTTGATGGAAACAATTTCGCGCATAGGAATGCATACCAGATCTTGCCATACAAACTCAAATCTTTACTCATGAAAAGGGTTCCTCCTTTCTTTCCTTTCGCCAACGTGGTTCTCAGCTTTGCTATTTCATTGAGAATTTGATCATAGTTGGGGTTGATGTCTCTAAGCTGAGCATACTAGTAGACAGTTGGGGCAACCACATTGTGGTATTCATTAATAGCCTCCGGACCGAATGGTACTTGATTGCCATGAACAAATGCAATGAATGGAGCTTTCTCATCTGTACTCGCATAGAACTCCTTTACCACTGTCACAACTTTCGGGTCCGGTTGGTCTATAAACGTGTCCCAACCCTGTTCATTGATTTGTCTCCTCATCTGCCCATCAAAAGAATTAGGCCACAACCTTCTCTCTGGTGTCAGTGCCTTCGGTGTAAAGTAATCATATTTGTCAGCTGCTAATGCACTGAAAAACTTCTGTCTGTCAAAACTACGAGTTGGCGGCAATGACCATTCGCCCTGTTGATGTTTTATCAACGTTTTCAGTGCCATTATATCACAATGTAGTTAACAAATCCCCTAAACTTTTTACTTGTACAATTCTTCAATCACTTGGCATACACAATGACCCACTGTCCCAAATTGAAGAACAATTGCCAATTTTGATGAAAATCTGAGTTAGATGCTTACCCACACTGCTTGTTTAACTCTGTGATGAGATTGAGGTGATGAAATTACTGCTTGCTAAGCTTCCCCCTCCTTCCTTGTTTGAAATCCAAAAATTAAAGAAACCCTAGGTTTTGTGTATGTAAATTAGAGAAATTGATGTGTATATGGTGAGGAATGTATGGAATTGGAGTTAGGTTTATATAGGATAGTAGTAGATGACGGATTTGGTGGAGATTGGGGGGTTATGGGGGAATTTTGTGGGTTTAGAGGTGGCTTGGTTTCAATTTTGAGCAATATGAGTGGAGCAGGCATGATCTGCAGAAGGGATTTTAAAATAGACTTCCCATACCCCCGTCGGGGCGGGGTTAAAAGCCCGTCGGGGAGGGAAAATACAGAGACCCCCCCAGCCGGGGCGAGCATGTCAAGCTGCTATTGGGCCCATCGGGGCGGGCATCTGCCTCCTGTAAGACTTCTGATTTTCAGCTATTTTGACCCGCACGAGTGTAAAACTTCATCCTCAGTTCCTGAAAACCATTAAAACCCAAAATATATGTTAAGCACATGGAGTTTGAGCAAGAACGCTGTGAATTACTTACAAAGACTAACTACTTACCTAAGCTTTGTACAAAATTGAACTACTTAATACTAACACTAGTAACTAAGCTACGAATTATGCAATATGAAACTAAAATACTGTAATTAACAAGAAAATTGGGTCACCTCCCAATGAGCGCTTGTTTTTGAGTCTTTCAGCCTGACTACTCCTTGTGTCATGGTGCATCGACAAGAGTGATTGCGGTGGCTTGGTTATCGATTTCACCACCCCCAATAGTGCTTTAGACGTTGCCCGTTGACTTTGAATGTTTCCAGCGAATTTCGGCTATAGAGTTCAACGACGCCATGTGGGTAGACTGTCTTGATGGTGAATGGCCCTGACCATCGTGATTTGAGTTTTTCGGGAAATAATCGCAGTCAAGAGTTATACAATAACACAACTTGGCCCAGTTCGAACTTCCTGTTCAAGATCTTTTGGTCGTGCCACTTCTTGACCTTTTCTTTGTATAACTTAGAGTTGTCGTAGGCTTGCAGACGAAACTCATCCGGTTCATTAAGTTGCAATAGTCTTTTCTCGCCTGCAGCTATTTGATCAAAATTCAGCTTCTGAATGGCCCAGTATGCTTTGTCTTGAAGTTCAACTGGGAGATGACATGCTTTCTCGTAAACAAGTTGATACGGAGGCATACTAATTGGTGTCTTGTATGCTGTTCGATAAGCCCATAAAGCTTCATCCAATTTCAGAGACCAACCCTTTCTGTTCGGATTCACCACTTTCTCTAAGATTCGTTTCACCTCTCTATTTGAAACTTTAGCTTGTCCACTCGATTGGGGATGATAATCCGTCGTAACCCTGTGATTAACCCCATATTTTGCCAAGAGAGCTGAAAAGAACTTATTACAGAAGTGACTTCCCTCGTCACTTATAATTGCTCTCGGCGTGCCAAATCTCGTGAATATATTTTTCTGTAGGAATTTCAAAACAACTTTGGCATCATTCTTCGGGAATGCCACAGCTTCAACCCACTTCGACACATAGTCCACAGCTAGCAGGATGTATAGATTGTTGTATTAAGGTGGAGAAGGTCCCATAAAGTCAATCATGTTAGGTTTGTAATATTCATGAACGCAATCAAATTGCACAAAGTAAATAGAAATGTGGAAAATTAGAGTTTTAAATTTTTACAAATCATATACCCGGATCATCCTTTATGCACAATTATTAATTAAACGAAAAGATAAAGAACAAGAATCATACCCTTGAAGATTCGAGCTTCCTCAGGTACAAGTTCACCTCCAAATCCTTTCGCATTCAACTTGAATCCACCGGGTTTGGTTCCTTCCTTTGATCAACGTTAGCCACTCAAGTGTTTGGCCTCTAGAGGTGATCCACCAAGGAAGAAGAAAGATTCAAGAAGATGAGTGTTTGGCAAAACCTTAGTTTTTCTATCTCTCATAGAAAAAAGCGTACTCTCCAACAATTCGAATCACGTATATTGATATATGATATAAGACCCCTCTTATAAAGATATCAGTTAACCCTTCTAATTTAATTAGAAAATATGATATTATTTAATTAATTAAATTCCTTTAATTAATTAAGCTCCCTAGTCTTATTAGGGATAATTAATTAATTATTTTTAATTAATTAGACTCCTAATCTTATTAGGAATAAATAAGAGTACTTTTATTAAATTAATTTCCAAACTCATTTAGAAATTAAAATAATAATAATAGTAATAATAATAATAAGACTCCTCTTATTAATTTATATTTAATATTTCCAAATTATTAAATAATAAATATTCAGCTATTTAATTTATTCTATTACCATAGATTAAATTAAATATACTTAACTTATTATTACGATTATGCCATTAACTTCTTAAATAAATTTTTTTTATAGTGTGACCCTTTAAGTTCTCTATATTAAATCGATTGTGAATAAATCAATTAGAACAATTCTAATCTTGTTTAAATAAATAAATTAAACTATTTATTTATTTAAATAAATAATATTTATTCTACAATAGGGATAAGCCTCCCCAGCGATCAACGA
Source organism: Panax notoginseng (assembly GCA_016801055.1). NCBI lineage: Eukaryota > Viridiplantae > Streptophyta > Magnoliopsida > Apiales > Araliaceae > Panax > Panax notoginseng. Next base: position 193,232,027 of record CM029014.1, read on the forward strand.
CTTTCCAGATAATATAGATTTTAATATTAATCATAAAAGAACATTTGAGTAAATAGTTACCATACAATTCGATACTTCCACCATACAATGTCTCAATTAAATATAAGACATGGAATTACTGTGAAGTCTTATTTTATTTAATTATATGTATTTCGATCCTTAAATGCACAACTCCAAATAATGCAAATTAGAAACTCCGTTCTAATTTCATTCTGCCTTGGCCAAGGACTACTGGGTTGTCATTTATCGAATCACATAGGACATTTCTCTTCTTTTACTAGAAGCGATAGATTCTTTATTGATCATACATTATCTCCATGTGCGACTTATTATACCCAAGCATACCCTTTGATATACCCTAAGGGTCTTAAGGAATAAGTCAAAGTATAACTCATCATACACAAGATACTATGATGATCTCAAGTTCAAGGATCACTTGTACTACTATCACTATAGGAATTCCTATTGACAGGCAAGTAAAACTCTATTAGGTATTCCGTAGTGAGCCACGTTCAGTGAACTTATTCTCCAATAAGCAACTACATACTTGCTTTAGTGTCTCCACATAAATGATCATGAAATCAATCATCCTCATCCAATGAGCAAGCAACGTATGTACTAATGTATCCGGATTCACTAATTCCCAATTTAGTGATCCAACGATCGGAAACTATGTTAGTTTTAAGCTTTCTAAGAATTTAGATCTCATTAGAATGATCATCATCATTATTCTAAAAGCATTGCTTAAAACTATGGGTTTATCACATATTATAAAGCAGCATCATGTCGATAATTATAAGCCTTTAATAAATTAATACTTTTTATTAATAATGAATAAGATTGTTACAAAGTATGTGCTTTATCATCAAACATGATTGGCTTGTGTTCATACTACTTTCAATCTCCCACTTGCACTAAAGCCAATCGCCATGGTATCTCATACCCTTCTTTTCTAAGTGACGATTATTCTGTTATTGGATAAGCTTTAGTTAATGGATATGTAATGTTGTTCTTGAGAACGCACTATCTCTATAGTGATTTCCCATCTTTCAATGATTCCTATCATCAAATGAAAGTGCCACAACACATGTTTAGATCCAAGATGAGACTTATGAACTATTCCTAGTTCTTTAATGAACTTTTATCCAAACAATCAACTTGCAGCTTCATTTACAGCTACATACTTGTCTTTATCACTAAACCAAGAACTCTTTACTGTTTGGAACCTTTCCAATTCACTGCTCCACCGTTCAAGGTAACGCTTTACCCTAAAGTGAATTTTCTGTCGTCTTGATTTGTCTGAAAAACTTGAGTCTGTTAAGCCCTCTAGTTTTAATTTAGACCTACCATAAATTTTAATCACATCCTTAGTGCCAGTTAAGTACTTTAAGTTATTTTTCACTGTCTTACAGTGATCTTCTCCAGAATATGACCGATCAACATCAGGTCTCGTATATTTCATTGTATACATGATTGTCACTCATGCGATCTCTCTTTTCAGGAGTCTATGGGGACTATTAAGAGAAATACACTCCATTGCTCATCAACATGAGACATTTCTTGGAGTTTTTCATGCTAAACGACTTTAGTATCAAATGAATATACGTTCCTTGGGTTAAGTCGAGCATCCCCTTGAATCTATCTATATAGATTTTATCCACAATTAAGATATTCTTCCCAAATCATTTATGGAGGAATGTTTAGACAACTTTATCTTTACTGATTGTTGCATTAATATGTCATTCCTTATCTGTAGTATATCAACATATAATACCAGGAATGTCACGGCGCTCCCACTGACCCTTTTGTATACACTAGGTTCATTCTTGTTTTTGATAAAATTAAACCTTTTGATTTTCTAATCAAAACGAATGTTCCATTTTGAGAAGCTTTCTTCAATCCAATTCTCTAAGTGTCTACAACTCTTACCTCATCGTATTTAACTGGATCGTCATCTTCTATGATGCGTACCTCATCATCAATATCTATGATGAATCCATACCTCCTAGGTATCTTCGGTACTATTTCAAATTTACGATTCGGTTGTGGTACAATAGGTCTATCTGCAGATTCTTCTTATTTGACTTATAGTGTTTTGTGGTTCTTGAACTCTTCAAGATGTATTATCCTCCCACTAGTCCCTTCAATGATAAATATATTTATCTTAGAAGGTAACGTGTTTCGCAACAAACACCTTTTTCTAAGTAATATTATAGAACATATATCCTAAACTTACTTTAGGATGTCCCACAAATCTATACTTGTCAAATCTTATCCCAAGCTTATCCTTTGAAACCTTTTTCACATAAGCTGGACAACCCCTTATCTTAACATAATTAAGATTAGAAATCCTTCCTGTCCATAACTTTTATAGATTCTTGGGGTCAAATTTTGAGGTTACCTTTTTCGTAGATATGTAATCATTTCTAGGGCATGACCCTAGAAGAATACTTAAATGTCGGTAAAATTATTATGGACCGTACCATGTCCAACAAGGTACGATTTTTCTTTTCAGATACATCAATCAATTATTACGTATCAAGAGGCATCCATTATGAGAAAACCATTTGAGATGATCTAGAAACTTATTGCATAAGTATTTATTCCTTGATCTAATCAAAGAATCATAATACTTTGCCAATTTGTTTCACTTCTGAATTCTTTGAACCTTTCAAATAATTCACACTTGTATTTCAGCAAAGACACACATTTAACTCTTTGAATGATCATCTCCTTTTCTTATACTAGTTTGTTCAATTTGCAAAATTATTTTCACGTAAGTCAAGTATACAAAATCCATTAAGTAATATTCCAGTTCTATACAAAACATTATTATTATAAATAGAAAAACGATTGTTCTTAAATATAATACCAAAGATTTTATTATCCAACAACAAAATGGAAATAATGTTTCTAACAAGAACTGAAATACGATAACAACTTATTGACATAATTAATAGATTTGCTCGTAGGCTTTGCTAAACTATAAGTTTCTATAGCTAATGCAGGAACCTTTGCTTCATTTTCTACACATATGATTACTTATCTTTGTTTAGCTTTATACTTCTGCTTGGTCCCTTCATAAATCTATATTTATGATAACAAAAGTCGGTATCCAATACCAAATAGAACCTTTACTTAAAGAAAAATTTATTTAATCATGAACAAAATTGTATTTGTAACCGAAACTTCACTAAGATTCTTCTGGTTAGCCTCTACAAGATACTTCTCGCAGTTTCTTTTCCAGTGTCCAGACTTATTGCAGTGGAAACAAACTCATTTGCTATTCGTATCAGTTTTGTTCTTATTATCCTTTGTTTTTGCCCTTTCTATTTACCTTCTTAGAATTGTTCTTCTTTTTAGAAGATCCTTTGACCCCTTACTAGTAAGACTTGGTCTTTCTTGGTTGGAAAGTGACTCTCAACATTTTTCAACATGTTAAGCAAATTAGCAAAGCTGATATCTAGCTTGTTCATATGAAAAATTCACAACAATGGAACCTAGGAGTGAGTGCAAGATCAAATCTTGGCACAACTCCCTATCCATTACAAAACCTGTTATCCTAATTGATCAATCAAATTGATAATGTTAAGGACTTTTATCTGTACCGTAGTGTCATCGGTCATTCTAGATTGAAAGAGCTCCTTAGATATCTGATATCTATAAGTCCTACTTTCCTCACCATCAACTACTTGATGTGCAGGAATATAGTAAGAGCATCCATAGTTTCATGCTGACGCTGAAGTTCGTTACTCATAGATGCGAGTATGATGCATTGAGTCAACTGTGCATCATCTTGCCACTTTCTAAAAGTAGCAATCTCTTCCTCAGAGGAATTGTCTGCAACCATTGCAGGGATAGACGTATTAAGGACATAAGATAGCTTTTTAGCCTTGAGAACTATTCTCAATTTTCTTAACCAATTCATTTAATTCGGTCTGGTTAATTTAGCATCTAATATGTTACACAGTGATAATAATTTAGACATTGTAAAATTCTATAAATGAATTTGTTCTTAACAACATTTTATAGCATACATTCTTTTATTAATTACCAAAATAAATTAGGTCTTATTTTAAATTGATATCTCCCACTATTTTTATCAAACTATATTACCCTCACTTATATAGTTCGGCAAAATTTAATTAAAGATTTGCTAGTGAGAATAAGGATCCTATTTCAAATGTGTATAGCCTTGTGGTGACACAACAAACTATATATAAATAAATAGGTAGACAAATCTTGCCAATTACATCAACTATGTAACTCCTTGTATTTTGTCTCTTAGATTATTTTGATCAAGTGGTGGCACATCCAAATCAAAAGTATCCAAGTTAAGTCCAACATAGCGCTCCATATATTCAAAAAAGAAAAATATTGTCCTTGTGGTAAAACAACAAAACAACATTGTTCAATTTTCTTTATAAGCATCAAATGTGATAAAATTAACATCTCAAAGAATTAAGATAAGCTTTGTGGTGACACAATAAACTTATAATAATTAATTGATACTCTATTATTTTTATCATGCTAGAAGGTGACGTTCGATAATCCAAATATCTTTGAACGCTTAGGACTTAATATAAAAATTTGAGGGGTTTGCATGTAATTAATTTGTCTCATCTTGTTTAGCGCGCATGTATATATATATATATATATATATATATATATATATATATATATATATATATATATATATAGTATAAGCATGCACATATAGAATACTATATTCTACCCCGATTGATTATAGACTTTATTCTAGTTTGATTCACTAGAGCCATCAAGTGAACCAAAAGGTCAAACCTAGGGGGTGCAAGAATTAGTATTTAAATATAACTATTACATTTAAACTCGGGCTCCATTACAAATGGGTCTTCAAGCGCTCCTTGCTCCTTGATCTCCAATTCTTCAAAATTAATTCTAACTATTCCTATCACAAAACTATTTAAAATAAATAGAAACCTTGATCAGCAGTCAAGGGGTAGTACATAGGAGGAGGATAAAATTTACATTAGGAAAAAATTAGAGAAGATGAGGTAAGCATACCCCATTTAATAAAACCCATACATCCATGCTTCAAACTAAAATATAATACAATCACATTGGTCAATATTGCATAATCAATCTCATTTATTATCATACACATCTACATATGCATTAATAAATAAATTCATCTCATGAATAATAAACACTCAATATATATATTGATATCATTTTATGGACAAATTTAGTTAGCATAAAATCTAATTTTGAATTAAAATAAACTCATTTATTTTAATCTAAATTTAAATCAAAATAAACCTCTTTTATTTTAATTTATCCCATCTTGAATAAAATAAACTATTTTATTTTAATCAAAATCTTTAATCAAAATAAACTTATTTATTTTAATTAATTATGGAATCCAATTCCATGTAAAAAAAAAATTCTTTTATTAAAGGAAACACGGATTTTCTTTCCTATTCACAAATAAACTTTTTTATTTTGAATAATATGAAATTTTATTTCATATCTAAATAAACTCCTTTATTTAAGGAAACATGTAATTCAATTTCAATTCCAATTAGTTATCATGAAATCCAGTTTTAACTCTAATTAGTTAGCATGAAATTCAATTTTGAAATTAAAATAAAATTTTTATTTTAAAAATAAAATAAACTTTTTATTTTAAGATTAAAATAAACTTTTTATTTTAAGATTAAAATAAACTTTTATTTTAATTATAAAATAATTAAGAATATTATATAATAATAATAATAATAATAATAATAATAATAATAATAATAATAATAATAATAATAATAATAATAATAATAATAATAATAATAATAATCTGGATACCATATATATAATGCATGTAACCATATGAATCTCCTGTAACCTTTAAAAAGTTAAATATATTCAGTAAGTGAAAGTGATTCACGTTAATATATATATATATATATATATATATATATACATGTTGCATAACGAAATAAATATTAACATGAACATGTTCTGATATCTTAGATTAACAGGAGCATGTTCTGATATTAACGAAATCAATATTATATATATCTATATAACGCAACAAATTCCAGCCCGACACCAATCAACATCACGTTGTTTTTCGGAATTTTTTTTAAATAAATTTTATACAACAAATTATGCCCAATTAAATTGTTCTAAACACATATCAATATACATATCAAATTAAAATAATTAATAATTCGTATAAAGGTTTGGCTCTGATACCACTGTTAGGTTTGTAATATTCATGAACACAATCAAATTCCACAAAGTAAGCGGAAACGTGAAAAATTAGAGTTTTAAATTTTTACAAACCATATACCCGGATCATCCTTTATGCACAATTATTAATTAAACGAAAAGATAAATAACATGAATCATACCCTTGAAGATTCGAGCTTTCTCAGGTACAAGTTCACCTCCAAATCCTTTCGCGTTCAACTTGAATCTAGCGGGTTTGGTTCCTTCCTTTGATCAACATTAGCCACCCAAGTGTTTGGCCTTTAGGGGTGATCCACCAAGGAAGAAGAAAGATTCAAGAAGATGAGTGTTTGGCTAAACCCTAGTTTTTCTATATTTCATAGAAAAAGGGCGTACTCTCCAACAATTAGAATCACGAATATTGATATATGATATAAGACTCCTCTTATAAATATATCAGTTAACCCTTATAATCTAATTATAAAATAAGATATTATTTAATTAATTAAATTCCTTTAATTAATTAAACTCCCTAATCTTATTAGGGATAATTAATTAAACTCTTTTAATTAATTAGTCTCCTAATTTTATTAGGAATAAATGATAGTACTTTTATTAAATTAATTTCCAAACTCCTTTAGAAATTAAAATAATAATAATAATAAGACTCCTCTTATTAATTTATATTTAATATTTTCAAAATATTAAATAATAAATATTAAGCTATTTAATTTATTCTATCGCTATAGATTAGATTAAATATACTTAACTTATTATTACGATTATGCCATTAACTTCTTAAATAATTATTTTTCTTTTATGGTGTGACCCTTTAGGTTCTCCATATTAAACCGGTTGTGAATAAATCAATTAGAACAATTCTAATCTTATTTAAATAAATAAATTAAACTATTAATTTATTTAAATAAATAATATTTATTCTACAATAGGGATAAGCCTCCCTAGTGATCAACGACTTTCCAGATAATATAGATTTCAACATTAATCATAAAAGAACCTTTGAGTAAATAGTTACTGTATAATTTGATCCTTCCATCTTACAATGTCCCAATTAAATATAAGACATAAAATTACTGTCAAGTCTTATTTTATTTAATTATATGTATTTTGATTCTTAAATGCACAACTCCAAATAATACAAATTAAAAACTCCTTTCTAGTTTCATTCTGCCTTGGCCAAGGACTACTGGGTTGTCATTTATCGAATCTCATAGGACATTTCTCTTTTTTTACTAGAAGCGGTAGATTCTTTATTGATCATACATTATCTCCATGTACGACTTATTATACCCAAGCATACCCTTTGATATACCCTAAGGGTCTTAAGGAATAAGTCAAAGTATAACTCATCATACACAAGATACTATGATGATCTCAAGTCCAAGGATCAGTTGTACTACTATCACTACAGGAATTCCAATTGACAGGAAAGTAAAACTCCATTAGGTATTCCTTAGCGAGCCACGTTCAGTGAACTTATTCTCCAATAAGCACCTACATAATTGCTTTAGTGTCTTCACACAAATGATCATGAGATCAATCATCCTCATCCAATGAGCAAGCAACGTATGTACCAATCTATCCGGATTCATTAATCCCTAATTTAGTGATCCAACGATTGGGAACTATTTTAGTTTTAAGCTTTCTAAGAATTTAGATCTCATTAGAATGATCATCATCATTATTCTAAAAACATTGCTTAAAACTATGGGTTTATCACATATTATAAAGCAGCATCATGTCGATAATTATAAGCCTTTAATAAATTAATACTTTTTATTAATAATGAATAAGATTGTTATAAAATATATACTTTATCATCAAACATGATTGGTGTGTGTGCATACTACTTTAAAATCCCCCATACATCAAAAATTTTAACTTCTAAGATTGTGTTAAGCGGCATCTCGTTCCTTTTGTAAATATTACCCACTCTTTGACATCCATCACATCTTTTTACGAACTGGTGGGCATCTTTGAACATAGTAGGCCAGTAGAATCCTGCCTGAAGAACCTTTGCCGCTGTTTTTCACATCCATTGTGTCCCCCATATACAGATGTGTGGTATGCGTGCAAGATGTTATTAACTTCACTTTGGAGCACGCATCGACGAATCATCTTGTCTGCCCACTGTCTGAAGAGATAGGGCTCATCCCACACGTACCACTTGACATCATGTAGGAATTTCTTTTTCTGTTGACGTGTCAAGTCTGAAGGAAGGATCTTGCTCACCATGTAGTTAGCAAAATTCGCGTACCATGGAAATTCTGAATTTACCCCAAATAATTGTTCATTTGGAAATGACTCGTTGATCAAACACTTATTTGCCTTGTCCTTGTCCGAATTTTCCAACCTTGAAAGATGATCAGCTACTTGATTTTATGTCCCCTTCTTATCCTTGATTTCCAAATCGAACTCTTGAAGGAGTAGAATCCATCGAATAAGCCTAGGCTTTGCATATTTCTTGGAAATTAGCTACCGAATTGTCGAGTGGTTCGTGTATACAACAACCTTTGTTCATATCAAGTATGAGCGAAATTTATCAAAGACATACACGACCGTAAGTAAATCCTTCTCGATAGTTGTGTAGTTCAATTGTGCATCCGTGAGGGTTTTACTTGCATAGTATATATCATAAAAGATCTTGTCTTGGCATTGTCCCAAAATAGTCCATACGGCATAATCGATAGCATCACACATTAACTCAAATGACATCGTCCAATCCGGTGCTATGATTACGGGAGCTGTTGTCAACTTCTTGTTCAACTGTTCAAACGCTGTCAAACATTCTTCATCAAATCTGAAAATTGCCTCTTTCTTTAGAAGAGTACATAGTGGTTTTGCAATTTTTGAGAAGTATTTGATAAATCGACGGTAGAATCCAGCATGCCCGAGAAAACTGCAAATTCCTTTAACTGAGGTTGGAGGTGGAAGATTCTCAATTGTTTCCAACTTTATTCGGTCAACTTCCAACCCGTTCGCATAGACCTTGTGCCCGAGAATGATTCCCTCTTCGACCATGAAATGACATTTTCCCAGTTCAACACAAGAATGGTTTCCACGCAGCGTTTCAATACCATAACCAGATTCTCAAGACAACTGTCAAAGGTATTCCCATATACTGAAAAGTCATCCATAAAAACTTCAACATTGCGCTCCTCCATGTCTAAAAATATAGCCATCATACATCTTTGAAAGGTTACCGGTGCATTACACAACCCGAATGACATCCTCCTGAAAGCAAAGGCGCTATATGGGCACGTGAATGTAGTCTTCTCTTGATCTTCCGGTGCAATCACTATCTGATTATACCCTGAATACCCATCCAACAGGTAATAATACCCATGTTCGGCCAAACAGTCCAACATCTAATCGATAAAAGGTAAAGGGAAGTGATCCTTCCAGGTTACCTTATTAACCTTCCTGTAATCCACGCATACCCTTCAGCCAGTCACTGTCCTCTTCGGTATCAATTCGTTATCTTCATTAGTCACAACCGTCATTCCACCTTTATTCGGGACACACTGAACTGGGCTCACCCATGAACTGTCTAAATTAGGGTAGATTATTCCAGCGTCCAACCATTTTAGAATCTCTTTCTTCACAACCTCTTTCTTTATTGGATTAAGCCTTCTTTGATGTTTCACTATTGGTTTTGCTTCCTCTTCCAAGAGTATTTTGTATATACAGAATGAAGGGCTTATTCCCTTAATGTCAACAATTTTCCATCCAATTGCAGACTTGTATTCTCGAAGAACCCTCAGCAACTTACTTTCTTGTAAATCGTTAAGCGTAGATACAATAATAACAGGTAAAGTATAAGAATTACCCAAAAATGCATACCTGAGGTGTTTAGGAAGAGGCTTAAGCTCAAAAGTGGGTGGTTCCTCAAGTGAGGGTTTCATCCATGTTGACGCTTTCTCTTATGTATGTAATGGCTCGAATTACACCTTAAATCTACTCACCCTAGGCAATGCATCCAACATATGCAAATAGTCCACAAATTTTGGATCATCCAAGTCGGCATCTCTTATCAAAGTGTTTTCTAACGGATCCCTGTCCAAACCTCTAATCAAGTCTTCATTGACCCTCTTTTCGATCATATCCATTCTGAAACACTCTTTCTCATTTGTAGGGAATCTCATAGCTTTGAACACATTAAACTTCACCTCTTAGTCTTGCACTCTCATTATTAACTCCCCTTTCTGAACATCATTGAGAGTCCACCTAATAGCCAAAAATGGCCTCCTTAATCGGGATGTTCTTATCTTCTTCATAATCCAAAATGATGAAATCTGCTAGAAATATAAACTTATTCACCTTTACTAAAATATCTTCAACAATCCCCCTTGGATAAGTAACTAATCTGTCCGCCAACTGTAATGAGATGTTTATAGGTTTCGGGGCTGGAAAACCCAACTGAGTGTACACATATAATGGCATGAGGTTCACACTAGCACCCAAATCACACAAACATTTGTTGAAGGCCATGTTCCAAATTGTGCAAGGAATGGTAAAACTCCCCGGATCCTTCAACTTCGGAGGCAACTTCCTCTGTAATATCGTAATACATTCCTCCGTCAATGCAACAGTCTCATAATCTTCTAAGTTCTTCTTCCTCGACAAAATACCCTTCATAAACTTTGCATATCTCGGCATCTGTTCTAGGGCTTCTATGAATGGAATATCAATCTGTACTTTCTTGAAGATTTCCAAAAACTTTGAGAACTGTTTATCTAATTTCTGCTTTTGAACTCTCTGCTAAAATAGTGGAGGAGGATAGACAACTGGTTCTACATCTGCCCGATTCTTATCCACTTACCTGTCTTCACCCTGTTTCTCTTCAACCAACTTTTCTTCTTTTTCCTTCACATCTTTCTTTGGGAAATTTTCTGCACTTTGCCCCTTAAGATGTTTTCCACTTCTTAACGTGATTGCTTGACAATGTTCATGATTTCCCCTTGGATTCTTCTCAGTGTCACTCGGTAAAGTCCGCTGAGGTCTGTTATTCAATGCCAACGTAAGTTATCCCATTTGATTTTCCAAGTTCTTAATGACAGTCGCTTGTGTTTTCATAACTGCCTCATTACCGGATATATATTTCATCAACAACTCTTCCAAATCTGACTTTTTCTCTAGATGCGGAGCTAACTGTTGATGCTAATTTTGGAAATTGAGGGAATAAAATGGTCATGATGCCCGTTGATTTTGATTATTACTCCACGAAAAGTTTGGATGGATCTTGCCCCCAGATTGTAGGCATTCTGGTATGGATTTGGAGGTCTATTATAACTACCTACAAACTGAACTGCTACTGGATTGATGGCACACTGCTCTGTCGGATGTTCCCCCACACACAATTCACACACATACGCCACCTGCTGAACCTAAACTCCCGTGAGGGCATCCATCTTCTTTGATAGGGCTGAAATTTGAGCTAAAGCCGTCACTCCATCTACCTCTAACACTCCAGCTGCCTTTGGTTGTGTCATTCTTATTGTGGGCCACTGGTGGTTGTTAGCTGTCATAGTCTCAATCAAATCATATGTTTCCTTAAATCTTTTAGCCATAAAAGCTCCCCCTGATGCTGCATCTACACTCGTCCTCAAATTAATGTTTAGCCCGTTGTAAAAGGTGTTCATCTGCAGCCACTTAGGTAATCCTTGTACCTTTCCCAAGCTTCATACAGAGACTCCCCATGCAACTGTTCAAATGTTGTAATCTCATTCATTATCTTTGCAGTCTTTGTCGGTGGGAAAAATTTAGCTAAAAACTTCTGAGCTAGGGCATCCCAAATAGTGATTGATGCTGACAGTAGTGAATGCAACCAGCTCTTTACCTTGTCTCGCAGTGTGAATGGAAACAAACGTAGCCTAACTGTGTCACCAGATACCCCATTGTATTTGAAGGTATCACAAATCTCCAGAAAACTCACAAGGTGCTCATTTGGATCATCATTATCCAATCCCCCAAACTGTATTGAATTCTGTATCATATGGATCAACCCAAGCTTGATCTCAAAATTGTTTGCTGTAATTGCAGGCCTGGTGTTGCTTTACTGAATTTCAGTAACTTTGGGTGTAGCATAGTCCCTAAGTGCTTACTGATCCTCTACAGCGATACTTTCTTGCTTATCAAAATTCTCCCTGGTCTCTTTAATCCACTTACTAAGCCTCATAAACCTTCTTTTGATATCGTCCTCGTAAGGAAGCAAATTTGGTTTCTTTGATCGAGTTTGCATGCACTAATTAAGAGAACCTGAAACAAGAAATAACAAAAAAAAAGAAAATTATTTAACTAAAACTGATCTAATTAAACTGATATTGAAAGTAATAAAATCAATAATCTAGTCCTCGGCAGCGACGCCAAAAACTTGTTGGACGTAATCTAATTAAGCACGACACGCAAGTATACGTGATCAACAAGTAATATAATGATAAGTTGAGTATCGTTCCCACAGAGACAGAAAATAATTTTAATCTAACAATTACCAGCTTTGTATTACTTCAATTTTATTAAACTAACAAAATTAATGATTGAAAATAATGAAAAACTAATAAACAAAAATCAAATCAACTCAACTAACTACCGCAAATTTTACTTAGATAATGGAGAATTAAGCCTACAACTTCACGTTATGCTTCACTCAGATTATCACTTCTTTTCAATTCACTTAACTATTTCAATTCATTAATCAAGAACACGAAAGTAAAATTAGCCATCTCTCGATGCACTAAACCCATATTAACTTAAATCCACAAATGATAGAATTAAACCAAACACCCTAATTAACTAATTCACTATATCTTTATGTGAATTATAATTAAAGAAGGTTTAAATCCCAAGTTCTCATACGATTACATGCGATACATATGTATATCTCTATCCTAAACATACATCATGAATTCCTTCAAAATACAGAAATCACAAACACATGCTATTATGACTAAGTCTAAACTCATTTCTCATCTCTCGAATCCATACAAGTCCACATAGAATTGGTGATCAAGAAATTCATAAATTACACACAAATTATAATGGATGAACTGAAAAATAACTTCATTGAATTAAAATCAAATCATGATTAAAGATCCATTGTAAGCTTAATAAGATGATTTAGTTCATAATTAATGAAATAACCACTGAATAGATTAAAGAAAACAACATCCCAATTATAGAAACTGAAATTAAAGAACAAGAATAGTAATAGAACCACCCTTCTCTTCACTCAATTCTGTAATCTTTGTGTTCCTTGCTCCTTCGCTCTGCTCCTCCACAAATCTTCTCGAATTAGGGCTTGAAAGTTGTAATTGATTCGTTGATTGATGAATGTCACAATAGAATAGCTTAAGTCTTTGTAATTGCAGCTCTATACATTCTCTTTCCAGTCCCAATCAAATCCAAAGTTCATTAGTGCACGCCATGACAGTAGTAGAATTGTAACAGAACTTAACCTTCTTGTTCGCGTACCCCTGCCCCGGCGGGCTATTTAGACTTGGGAACCCCCGCCCCGGCGGGGTGTTAAGATTTTGGTCTATGTACACCTCCATCCCGATGGGGTATTTGCTATGTAAAAGGCCCGCCCCTGCGGGATACTATCCTGCACTTTACTGATTTTTGCTACTTTGCAGCACTTTCTTACCATATCGCCACCATCCTCGCCTTAGCTAACACGTACTAACCCTGCACACAAGCACATACAAAACACAGGAAACGATACTACAATAAACAAACTAAGCATTGTTTAAGTCCGAATAGGTACTTGATTTGTAGGTATGAAACCCACTCATCAGTACACAAACATCATGCTCAATACATCAAGGTTTTCTTTTAAAAGTCGTTTTAACCCAAGCTAAAGTATTTTTAATACATGCATATCACTTTGAATCACATTTCATGCATAACTAAACCATATACACATGCTCACAAAGTCAGAACGGAGACATTATTAGTTTTATCAAAGTTCATTTTTAAAACTCCAAGTCTTCTTTAGAAAACGCTTACTAAAGCAAGTTAAGGTACTCATGATATGCAAAGGAACTTAAGTTCACAAATCATGTAAGTTTTCATACATGTTTAAGTTTTATTATCATGTTAGAACTACGTACCATATCACAACAGAAGTTAGTAATTGAGACTGGTGCACGGTGAAGCTGCGCCCTACCACACATGATTTTATTTTGCTACTTAGTACTTCATATCATTCAATTTACTTTTACCACAAGATTTCCATAATGTCACACATTAAAATAATGTTCAATATTGTATCCAAGGTAATAAACCAACTTTTCCAAATCTGGCCACTGGTGCAACTACTGCAGGAAGGGCGCAGCTGCGCTGATCCCTGGCAGTGCCAAACTGGTTTAGCTACTTGCCAGTTCCAATCCCCATTACCAATCCAGTATCGCATAGTATATAATAAATCCCAAATTGATAATACTATTAGTTAAACATCTAATTTTATATTTCATGCATGAAGTTAATTTATTACTCAATTATATATAACTACTCATAATAACAATTAATTAAATAATATAATATTAATTAATCTTTCTCTTATTAAATCATTCCTCTATTAATTCACTTAATGAATCTCTTAATCTTTCATTATGCCACACTAGGCAATTCTTATAAGCTTTAAATTAAGCTTTTCATCAATTCCACCATAACACATAATTGTCACATACTTAACTTCATTTAATTTGAATGACTACATCCCATGACACAACAATACTTATTTATATTCAAATAAATATTCAACTCTTATTAACATAATTATTAATATTATTCAGAAAATTCTCAAGCATTACAGATGCCAATGGCTTACAGTATCAGATACTCTGATCTTCGCTGAAGTAGTTCTCAACAGCTTTTATTACCGGACCTTTTCGATGCTACACTGGGTTGATGTCAATGGCTTATAGTATTAGATACTTTGATCTTCGTTGAAGTAGTTTTCAATGGCTTTCTTCACCGGACCTTTCCCGATGCTACACTGGGTTGATGCCAACGGTTTACAGTATCAGATACTCTGATCTTCGCTGAAGTAGTTCTTAACGGCTTTCTTCACCGGACCTTTCCCGATGCTACGCTGGGTTGATGACAACGGTTTGCACTATTGGAAACTCAGACCTTCATTGAAGAAGTTAATGGATTTCATCATCGGACCCTTCTCCAATGCTACACTGGAGATATCACCAACGGTTTAAAGTATCAGATACTATGATCTTCGCAGAAGTAGTTTTTAATGGCTTTCTTCACCGGACCTTTCCTGATGCTACTATGGGTTGATACCAATGGTTTGAATCATCAGACCCTTTTTCGATGTTACACTAGAGCTATCACCAATGGATTGTAGAAGATTTTTATACTCCGAAAGTTGACGCCCCGTTTTAGGGTTTCAGGCCCTTTCTGCTCAATCACGTAGAATTTTTTTCCTAATTTAACTTTTTAGCTTCAGGGACCTACGCTAAAACTCAAATTTGAACGAGCCAGAGGGGGTAGGGCCCACCCTAGGTTTTCCTAGGTATACCTATGACTGCCACAGGTAGACTTGCGGCAGACCGTGGGTGGATTTATACTCCCTCTGGCCCTTCAAAAGTCATTTTCAACTTGAGCGCCTCTGAAAAATCTGAACTTTCTGATATGTAGGTTTTATACCTACTTATCCTGTATCTATTACTTGAATTATTTGCTTAATCTCATGTTTCTTAGTTACTTTTCATATGTTTTATGTTATTTTATAAGCGATGACACGGCATTGGCATGAAGAAGCAAGGAAAAGAATTCGTACATCTTTTGGACTAAACTACGCAAGAAAATGTTATTAGGGAATATTGAAGGACTTTGAACATCAAGTTGGATGCATGTTCTTGGCTTGAAAATTGGAATTTACGGTAGCTCTACTTCTTAGCTTTTCGAAACATCTTAAATCATCCCAATCGGAGTTCGGATGCGAGAGTTATGGCCAAAATATCAACAAAGATCAAAGCTAAGAGTTGTCATGCTTGCCATTTACATATCATCTACTTCAAGCTCAATTTCTGCCTTGGTTCGATCAGAATCTGTCAATCCTCAAAGCATGGAAGTTGTAGATCCCGTCGTTATCTTCGATTTGATAGGCGGCAGGCCCCGTAACTCCAAGCGGATCAGAAGTTATGCGTGTTTTACCAAAGGACATCGCAGCAGAAAATAGGGTAGCGCGGACCGCGCTAGGGCGCGCTAGGCGGCCAGATTTTCTGACCCTGTAGCGCGGACCGCGCCCAGAAAGGCTTAGCAGCGGCGCTGAGCGCGCTAGGCGGCGGGAATGCAGCGTTTTTTTTGGTCATTTGATGTCCAATTTGAGCTAAAATAGGATTCTGAGTTGCCTAACTTGCTTGGGTGTCCATTAGAACTATAAATACATGATGAGAGACATAAAAGAGAGGAGATCTAGGCTAGTTTTAGAGGATTCCATTAGATTAGATTAGAGTAAATTAGATAAAAATCCTAGTTCTTATGGGATTGGGAGATTGAAGCAACTTGGACACCATTGAAGATCAAGAGCATGAGCTTGAGGAAGATAGAGATTTGCTGACAACAGATTTATTCTTTACTCTTATCTTATTTTTGTCTTTTAATGATTATTCAATTGTGGATTCTTAGTTTTAATTCAATAATAATGAACTAATTCTTTGTTTGAGATTACAATAGATCTTATTGTGTAGTTTATTTTAATATGCTTCGCTATCAATTATTATGTTCTATTATGAGGATTGTCTATTATGATTTGGACTTAATTGTTTAATTGATTGGCCATCAATTTACCGTGATAATCTATATGAACTCGAGAGATGAAGTATTGATTTAGATCTTATCATGATAGCATGTGTTTGTGATTTCTACATAGATGGAATTCATGATTCGTGTTTAGGATAGAGATATACCTAACATCGCATGTAATCGTATAGAGAACTTGTGCTTTAAATCCTTTTTAATTGTAATTCACATAGAGATATAGTGGATTAGTTAATTAGGGTGCCTTGCTTAATTCTATCATCTGTGGATTTAAATGAGTATGTGTATTATGCATCGAGAGGTGATTTTATCTACTTTAGTGTTCTTGATTAACAATTCAGGATCGAAAATAATTGATGAGAAGTGTGTTAACTTAAATAAAGTAATAAGTGAAGTTGTGATCTTAAATCACCGTAATCTTAATTTAACTAGTGATAATTAGAATTAATTTATTTATAAATTGAAATTCATTCGTTTAAATAAAATTGAGTTGGTTATGGGTTAGTACTTGGTGATTTATTTTAATAATTCCTCGTGGGAACGATACTCTACTTTCACTTTATTACTTGTTGACCACGTATACTTTGCGTGTTGTGTGTAACTAGATTTTACACAACAAGTTTTTGGTCTAGCTCAGATCTACTCAATTCGGGCTGCTTTTTGCTAAATCTGTCACCGTACAAACGTTCTGCACAGCTCTAATAACGTTTACATCCTTTCTTTTCAAGTTTTGACCATTAGAATATTAGATTTCATGTTGTATGGGTTTAAACACAATATATCAAATATGTATACTCATATGACTTGACAAAAATGAATGGGCCAAGTAAATGTTTGTATTTTACCATGCTAAACATTTTGATGTGAAATAAACTAATTTCTGAGACAGTTATTTTACACCCTTTTTCGCTATTTTATTTATCCTATTTTAGGACAAATGAGCACAAATTTTCAAATAAAATACACATGGTAATTTGGCTGCCATGGTGAGTTTAATCTCAATATTTTTTATACATATGAAATGCTCATGATTTTGGGTTGGTGTGCTACTGAATGACCACCTAGTCATGCCTATATGCATGCGGATAGTCCGTTTTACAAAGGAGACTCTGGTAAAAAAATTTCAAGAGTCTGGGCATTTAATATGTATGCAATTTTAACTCTACTGGGGAAGTATGTTAAACTTATGCATATTTTCATATAGGATATGTATGATGCCATGTTTTGAATTTAATTGCTTTAATTCGAAGCATACCTCACCCTTTTTGAGGTGATTTGGAGATTTTGCTCAGGTTATGGACTCAGATCGGCCAAGTAGTTTTCATCGGGTTTGCTCAGGCGTGAGGAGGAGAGCTTCTGATGTCCCTGTACCTCGTCCAACCCGAAAATTTTGCTGATTGACCGAATCAGTGATTCATCCCATTCAGGTAGATAGGATGGAGACTATAGACGAGGAGGATGATGTTCCTATTAAAGACCCAGCTTCTTCTTCTTCTATTCCTCGTCGGGAGCTTCTAGCTATTAACGTGACGGTTCTAGATCTTCTGGATAATTTGAGACGTCATCCATCGATCATTCTTCATGCGAACGAGGTAATAGTTGTTATCATTTTTACCTTTCTTCTTTTCCCATTTTTGGGGCAAGGATTTGATCTTGATTTTGAACTTGATGCAGGTTCCCGACTTTACTCAGCCCAGGGGGAACTAGTTTAGCATTTATTCTTTATACCGGACCCTTCATCCGGAGTACCAGTCCATTTTCCACTCTTGGGATTTTGAGGCCTTCTTTTCCATTCCTCCCTGTCGCTGACCCTGGGGTTATCTGAGGGCTTTGTCTGAGCGTTAGTTTCACCATACTCAGTCTCTTTATTTATTAGACTGTGAGGTGATGATGACACTGATGGATTAACGGTTCATCATTGGAATGGAGTTTATATGGGAACTTGTGCCTTTGTTGGTCAATATTTCCCCAACTAAAGTTTAATTCCTCTTGGAAGTTCCTCCTTCTGCCCTCAAGGGTTGGGCTATCCTTTGCATTGATGCTGTGAATGGATCTTTGTCCGAGCCTCTACCTGTTGATCAGAGGGATATAAATTGCATCCTTTGGTGACTAGTTTTGGTCATCATCAGGGGTTATTTCCTAGCAGACAACTCCTTGACGATCTCTTTTGCTTTGGTCAGTGCCACTCATGATGTGGACCGTATCAGAGATTTTGATTGGGGCTATTTCACCTTCGCCCTATTTCCTTCGAGGGATACGCCTATGCTCAGAGGGCGTAACAGAGGTTTGGCTAGGCTTTTACCCATTTCTGCTAGTGAGTAGTTTCTCTTTATCTTTTAATTCCCCTCGCTCGGGTGTCAATCTTCATGATCAAGGATATTTGATCTTTGCATTTGAAGTTTTGGGCATATTAGAGGCTCCCTTGCCTACGCCTAGCTACTACTTTAGGTCTGGAGGCCTATCCTTGGGGACGACGCTGGCATTATTCCACCTTGGCTGAGGTCCCTGTAGCAGAGGGATTTACCCATTCTAGTTTGCATTTGGAGTTGTTAATCGCTAATGTCGTCACACGGGTTCTTTATACCCCCCGATCATCTAACAGTTGGCTTTTAGGATGGTTTTCTGACTTTGTTAGAGTATATATTATCCACTCGTCGGATCCCTTTCTTGATGGAGGGAGGCTGGAAGCTCTACTTGGGAGAGCGTGCTATTAAGAGCACTATAGGGGAGATTCACATTCCATATCTTCCTCCTAATAGACGCCACTGGTCTTTATCTCAGACAATCACCGAGATTCCCCTAGTGGGCTTAGATGGCTTTACTTTATCAGAGGGCCCTTACACTCAGGATGTTGTCTGTTGTTGGTGGACTTCTCGCACCATTGGAGCTCAGACCCGTGCCATTCAGTTCATGGGGGACATGGTTCTCGGGACCATGATGATGACAGACTGGATAGCCTGTGTCAGAGAACCTACTCATTTGGAGTAAATTACTAGCTTGACCCAGAGGTTGGATCGGGCACATTTTTTTATCTGGCATCTGGGCAGAGATCCGTAATAGGCCGATTCTTTTGATCCATCCAGCTCTGGCACTGGTCCTTTAGGTGACATTTATTCTGATAGTTTCACCAGAGAAGATCCCCTTCTGTATTGACCTGACATTCCCTTTGACAGAGATACAGTGACTCAGGTGGAGTTACAGTAGGTTAATCCACTGGATGCTATAGACATCATAGATTTCTTTTGATAGACTCGTTATCTCTTGTGATATACCTCTGTTAGATATTGGGCAGTTGTGCCCCATCTTCTTGTACTTTTTATTTTTAGTTGTAAACAAAGATGATGTATTTAATCTTTATTGCGATAATGATGTATTTAGGAATGTATGTATAATGCTTTCTATTTCTTACATCATATTATCATTTATCATAATGCATGCATTATATGTCATGGATATACACTTGATGAGTTTAGCATTGACCCCTGAATGGTCTCATGATACGGTTTTATAGATGTCTTCATCCATTATTACCTGTATTGAGCATAGCCTACCCACCTTGATAACATCGTCTTTGAGATCTTGGTACGAGAGTTTGCCTCATTTAGATCGGATGACCATTGATAAGATGCTAAGACACTCTACAACCTTCCTGATCTTCCAGGTTCTGGTGCTTTTCGTAGAGGGGATGTTATCCTGCTAGATTACCGAGAGGCAGGTCTTCAGATTCCGAACCCATGAGTTGACTCCTACATTGGAGGAGTATGAGCACATTACAAATTTTTCGCTGGACATGCCTTGCGCTAGAGTTATTGTTGGAGAGTTCAAACAGCAGTTCATGACATTGACAGGTTTACGCCATACGGTCATCTTGGACGAGATCACCTCAGGACATATTGTGTCTCTGGATTTCTTGATTGATCATTTCGAGTAGACAAATAGCTACTTGGTATACTCAGGAGACTTCATCATTTTTGAGGATTAGTGGCGGGTTGCCCGAGTAGACACTTTGTTGGTATGTGTTGTGGCCTATTTGTACATGTGGCTCTACATGGATAACTTGGACATTGGCTTGATCACTGTAGTGAGGCTCTGAGGGAGGGTCGTACCATCCTTCCTATGATCTTGGCAGAGACTCTGATGTCGGTCACATTCTGCCATACCCATCTTACTGAGTTCTTCAAAGGTTGTGTTGTATTGTTATATATTTAGTTCATGATGCATTTGAGACCGATAGGCATTTTCAGACATCATGGGTACTACTTTACACATGAGATATATGCATCTTATTCTTTTCAATCGGTTGATTGTGTAGATGCAGTATCTTGGTTTGTCTTCCTGACCGTGATTAAGTATCCTTTATCCATCCTGCCTTGCTCAGGATTTAGTTCCCCTAATAGCTTTATCACATATGTCGTGTGTATGAACTTTTGCCCTTGGCTGGTTTGAGAGGAGTGACTATATATCATCCTTTGGCTGTCAAGGGACAGTTTGACCAATATCAGGATGTCCATGCTTTTGATGGAGCTATAGGTCAGCGATCATCAGCCTCACCTTTGTCAGAGGATGACTTAACTAGAGTTTATGATTACTGGACCCTTCGAAAGAGGGCTAATTTTTCATCGAGTCACCCATGTCATTCCTCAAAGTATTCTGCATGGATAGAGGCAGACATTGCGTCATCCATATTTGTTTATTCAAAGCCTAGCACCGATTCGGATGAGGAGGAGCCTATGGAGGATCATGTTTCTCCTATAGAGGATGAGTTGTTTGCTGGTTTGACAGCAGCTCCGGTTAATGACATTTGCAGTTCTTCAGCTGTTGTTACCCTACCTTCTATAGAGTCTTTAGAGCAGATGATTCGGCTTCTAACCTTTGAGAGATATCAGGCGAGGGCATTGATGTTGACGACCCTATCTGGTCGGGATGCAGCTTTTGTTTAGAGAGATGAGGCTCGAGCTACCAGGGATGCTGCTGTAGCTGATAGTACTGCTCTCAGATTTTATGTGGAGGATATTGTCACAGATATAAGTGCATTTATGGATGATCATGGTCGTACTCTACAGGATGCTGCAGATCTTTTAGCTCGTATTGAGATTGCAGGCCAGGAGCTCAGAGATGCACTTCCATCTTCAGGGAGGGATGCGATGTTGGATTTGCATTCCCATATGACCGTGGGTTTATATACTAGCTTTTATTTTCTTGCATAGACTAGATTAGCCATTTTTGTCATGTACAGGATACATTGTATATATTAAACAGTATTATATGGCAAGGAAATATATTTTGATTCACTTCCCTTTTGCATATGTTTTAATCTTTGCTTGATGATAGCCAATTTTTGTGACTGACTGTCTTGATGTGTCACGAACTCCTTCTTGATGGACTGACATTGAGATGTCGGAGAGTCTTTTAGAATGGCTCGTTGATTATGGAGGTTTTATGGTTTGGTGTCTTGAGACTAGTATTTCCTTGGGTTTTTGAGTGAAGGATAGGGATTTGGCTTTTTCTTTTGAAGGTTAGACCGCACCACAGATGACTGCCTTATGTACTCCTGTAGAGAGGAGATCAGGTCTTCCGTAGTTCAGGCTTGGCCTGAACGGTTGGAGAATTGTTTATTTGGGTTTTGGGGAAAGTGTTTTGGGTTTTTGTTTGGTTTGACCGCACCATAGATGGATGCCTACGTACTCCCGTTGATTGGGGGAGATCAGGTCTTTCGTAGTTCAGGCTTTGTAGTGAAAACCTAAATTGACTTGATTTCTTTTTCTTTTCTTTTCAGAACCAGGATGTTGGTTTACAGGTAATTCAGACATAGTACCTTTTCACAGTGTTTAAATTGATGAGATGGGGGAATTCTTCCCTATCCATTTCTTATAGTTTGAGGGCTCCTCCCATCAACACCTCTTAACAATAAATGGACCTTCCCAGTTTGAGGAGAATTTTCCTTTGGCTTTATCTTGATTGGAAATGATCTTTTTCAGCACCAAGTCATTTTCTTTGAACAGCCTAATCCAGATCTTCTTGCTGTAGGACCTACCAATCCTCTGTTGATATAGTTAACCATGGAAGATGGTTGCCGCCCTTTTCAGATCTATCAGAGATAGCTGGTGGTACCGCTCTTGCATCCATTGATCCTCTTCCATCTGAGCATCTATCAACACTCTTAATGATTCCATTTCCACTTCTATGGGGAGTACTGCTTCCACGCCATAGACCAATGAGTAGGGGGTAGTCCCAGTAGAAGTGCACATTGATGCCCTGTAGGCTAATAGAGTCAAAGGAAATAAGTCAGACCACCCTTTGTGATTGGCTGACATCTTTTTCATGATCTTCTTAATGTTCTTGTTGGCCACTTCAACAACACCATTCATCTTGGGATGATAAATGATGAAATTAAGATGTTTAATATGGAACTTGCTGCATAATTCTTTCATCATCTAGTTGTTCAGATTCTTAGCATTGTCTGATACGATCACCTCCTTGGTAACTTTGGGAAAGGATGCAACTTCAACCCATTTGGTGAAATAGTCGATTATGGTGAAGATAAATTGATGACCATTGTTGGCTTTGGGCTCGATTGGCCCGATCACATCCATCCCCCACATGGAAAAAGGGTCACGGTGAACTCATATTATGTAGTTCATTTAGAGGAGTGTGGATGGTATTTCTATGAACTTGGCATTGATTGTGAAACCCCTAAACCCTAATAAGATTCGGTTATGTAAATTCAGTATTATTAATAAAATCTCTTCGTTCAGAAAGTGTTTTGTATACTCTATTAAACAATTAAGTCAAATACATTTTTATCCGAAAGTTGACGTGCTTGACACGTCGTGCTTAAAATTTTTCTTCCGAAAATGGACTTTTTGATATATGTATTTTGTTAAGCTGCTTGGTCGTGCTTACACTGACAAAACTCTTTGTTGTGCTTGTTAGGATTTATGAAAAATCTTAGTTAGGAACCCTAATATCAAAATTAGAAAACCCTAACCCTAGATTTACAAACCCTAATCTTAATTTACAAACCCTAATCTTAATTAGTCAGACTAAACCCTAGTTAGGTTATCCTAAACCCTAACCAAGATTATTAAACTTCAATTAGGTGCTAATGAACATCATTAAGCAACCCTAATCATAAAAACCAAAACCTAGCCTAAACAAGATTAAAGAGGATTAAGGCATAATTAAGCTACTAATTATGATCAAATAGCTCACAAGTAGGTTATTAGTCATCAAACTAAGTTCCAACATAGCACATGACATGCTTGCGAACTCCCAAGCAGCACAAGTCTCAAACATCAGATCTTTGTAGAGGCAAGAAGGTGAAAAATGACACAAAAACCCTAGCTTAGCAATTCTATAAATAACAGCCCTATTTCAGTTCAAACCTACGAATTTTCTAAGCTTAAACACTCATATATAATACCTAAACAAGCCTTGGTGATAACAACAACATAATCAGTAGCCAGAAATCAAAATCAAGCAAGAAAAGGTGTAAACCCTAATTTTAACCTAGATCTTTGATGATATGTTTAATTTGTAGTTTAGATGTTTAGATATGTGTAATAACATGTTAGTAAGTATGCTAAGTTGATAGAACATGTTTTCATAACATCTAAATGCATCAAAATGGTGTTTTAAGCAAACTGGAAATTATGGAAAAATAGGTCCGACAGTCGAATGTCAGAGCGTGTAGATCCGTGTATGTTAATAGTTAGGTCCGTTAATTGTATGCTAGTTGTAGTATTACATGTGGTCTTTAATCTGGGATAAAAACAGGTTCATTAGAAGCATATATTGCAAGATATAAGTGGTCAAAAGTGATTGACCGACCACGAAGTTCTGATTTCTGGGTTACCCAGAAATCTCAAGAACAGGTTGAGCCGACTACTTTGACCAACCTTTTAATCGCTTTATGTTTCTTGTTATGATGTCTAAGTGGAATGAATCAATGCCTTGACATACATACTACATACCTAAGACACTTAAACGCTTAAATAATTCATAAGATTACTAGAATTAATGGTCAAAAATCGTTGACCAAGCATGACTGTGTTTTCTGGGTTACCCAGAAAACTAAAGAACATCAAGAACGGCCTTTGGCTGCACTTTGACCAACATAAATCTATGCCTTAGGAGCATACTCTGTCCAAACCAGTGTAACATATATGTACCTTGATATATAAACTACATATTACAACAATCAAAACACAAATCTATTACACGGATTGAAATATCTAGAAGCCACAAAACTGTTGATCGACCATGACCACTGTTCTGGGTTACCCAGAAGCCCAAGAACAGCTCTGACAGTGACTTTGAGCCTCGATCACTTCTTGTTATATGTAGGTTAAAGCCTGAAATTACTATGATGTTATACTACTACATGAGTACTATAACACGTATACATTTACAAACCCAGAATCATAAACAGTAAGGAATTAAGCTAAGGTCAAAGTAACCTCTAAACCATGACCAACTGATTCCCAGAAACTCAAGAACAAATATAGCAAGACTTTCTGTCGATATAGAGCTTTAGCGACAGACATAAAATAATTTATAATAAATAAATTAATAAAAATTAGAAATAATTAATAAATATAAATAATTACAAAAATAGCTTTAAAAATTATTTTAAGTTATAATAATTAACTTTTAATATTTTTACATAAATTCAATAAATATTTTATTTATTTATATATTATTAGTAATTAAATTATTAATAATTTAATTAGAATAATCATTTATAAATGATATTAATGATTTAAAAATCATATTAAATGGTTATAAATTAATTAAAAATAATAAAAAAGATTTTTATAATACTCAAAGAAAATATTAATTATTTAGAAATAGAAATAAATGATTTAAAAATCATTTTATGGATAAATAAATATCCAAAAATTATTATATACTTCTGGAAATTATTATAAAGGATATAAAAATTATCTAAAAATATAATAAAGTTTATAAAATAAGTTTAACCGAGATATTAACTTATTAATTGTCCGGTAAAGTCTTAAGACACCGAAATCATATCGAATTTAACCCGAATGTAAATAGTTTATGTATTTGAGTATTGTTATCAATACTAATGTGTTAGAATTATATCAATGAACATCTTAGGTGTTTATAGACGAATCGAATAGCTTCGCTTAATCGATCTTCGCTCAGGCAAGTTTACTAAATCCTAATTTATTACTTAAGTTGTAATAAGCCTATATTTTCTATATAAATAAATAAGAAATTTTGCATATAATTTTTTTTTATTTTAAAGGTGGGAATATGTGCCAAGTAATGTATATGTATATTATGTGATAAATAAAATTTATTTATTACATGAATAATTTCAAATAATTTTATTTTAGAATTATTGATCATTATAAAGTATATTCTTATAATAATTAATTTTATAGTAGAAATGTCTTTATTATTTATTTTCTATAAAAATATGATTTTTATATTATTTAAATAATATATGAAATTATTATAATTACTATTTTATTATATAAATTTTAGTTCAGATTATTAAGTTAATTATTTTAACTTAATTAATAATGTTATATATGAAAGATAAATCAGATATGGAATCCAAACCCTAATTTTAGATTTTGATCAATAAATGAGAATAATAATATTATATTAAATATAATATTATTTCTCAGTGTTATAAATATATACTGTATTTGTGTATAGATAACGGTTAGTCAATTATGGTGTTTAATGTCAAAACCTTATATCAATTTGTTAAAACCTATTTTGAAACTCAATTATGAATTTAAAACTGTGTGGTATTGGTGTTATAGGATTTATGTTGTGTATTATTAGATTTAATCTTAATTAGAGAAAACCCTAATTAATATTTGAAAATCATAATTGTTAAAAAAACCCTAATTTCTAAATTTGTAAATCTAATTTGTTAGAATGAAACCCTAATTACTAATTGTAAGCCTTAATGCTAATTGTGGGATCTTAAACCCTAATTGTTCAAGTAATGTAATTAGAAAACTAATTATAATTAGTAAATTCTAAATTATATTTTTAGGAAACTAATATTTTATTTTATTGTATTTTATTTTAAACCCTAAATGAAATCTTCGAAATTTAATTTTTGGAAACCCTAAGGGTCAAACCCTAAGGGTTTGCCAAGTTTACAAGAATGCCATTAGAATTGCTTACAAAATGACCACTAAATACCCTTTTTGTCCCATTCATGCATTATTACTAGCAAATCTTACCAAATATTGGCATGACATCACCCTAGTCTAGCTATGAGCTATAAAACTCCAACTATCAGCCATCTAAACATCCAAATACATTTGCATACAAGTTTTATATATAGGATTAGAGAGAGAAAGTGTAACATTTGAGCTCATTCATACACATTAACTCAACCAAAAGCCTCTCAGCCCCAAACCTCCGAATTTCATTGCTAGATCAGTCACAAATCAAGCCCCACTATCATTATAACAAATCTAGAAGCCCAGATTCAAGTGAGTTCTTAGAAAGGTATAAAAAGCCTAACTAGATTATGATCTTGATTGCTATGATAAAAGTTGTGTTTAAGTGTTAAAATATGTGGTATATAGTGTTAATCAATGATCTGGGTTGCTAGATGTTAGATCCATAACATCTAGATGATAGAATTTGATGATTTTCCAAATCTAGAAATTTTTGCAAATGAGGGTCTGACAAGGAATGTCAGGTCCCATAGATTCCATTATGTCATGTGTTTTTGTTGTTTAAAGGTATAAACGTGTAGTATGATATGCCATTTGTGTTCTGGAACTTGTAGTAGGACCAGATTATACATATATTAAAAGATATTCGTGGTCAAACCACGTTGACCAGCCATGACCATATGAAATCTGGGTAACCCAGATCATGCCCAGAAACGTCTGATAAGATGTTCTTGGGCTCTGATCTGTCAGGTGATTGATGATTTGGTCATGCTGTTGTAATAGGTTTATAGTTTGCTATATGAACTACATGATTATACTCTTATATCACCTTATAAGTAAACATATTGGATTTGGAGGATGGTAAAACCAAGCAGAAAGATCACGGTTGGCTTTTTTTGGGTAACCCAGAAAACTCAATAGCATGATTTCTAACATGGTTTGACCGGACAAGATCAGGCGACTCTATTGTAGTTATATTGATTGTTTGTATTGGATCTCTTCCTTGTCATGCTGTCTATAATCTAGAACCATGAGATCGACCATTTAATAATCAGAACGTAAAGGAAATCGACCAAGAAACTGGGCGCTCGAAACTGCCTGGGTTTCTAGGTTACCTAGAAAACCCAGGAGCCTTCTGACAGAAACTTTGGAGACTCAGATCTTGTTGATTTAATATGTTTAGACTTGACCATGGATTTAAGCATGTTTTCTATTGGTTAATTTACACAGCCCGATGTCCAGAACAACTTTACCATAAACAGATTGCACGATATATGACCACCAAAGTCGTTGACCGGCCATGACTTCATGTTTTTGAGCAACCCAAAACATGAAGAACACGTCTGACAGTGATTTCAAGGCTTTATAACTTTCGTTTTTGATGTTGTATGACCTTGTTATTTGTTGTTACATGTAGTGTTACATTAGTTCTACAAGCTTCGATCATTAGCTAGCCCAGAAACACATTACACAAGGATTTATTAAAGGTCAAACCTAGCCACTTGTTCACTAACTTTGAACGTTCTTGAGGGTCAAGAACACCAAAGGCTACACTTTCTGTCGCTAAATGCTATAACGACAGTTTATTTAATTTTAATTAATTTAGTTTCCAAAAATCATTTAAAAATAGAAATTTATTATTAAAAATTCCTAAAATAGTTTAAAAAATTATTTTAAGTTATTAAAATTAACTTTTAATAATTTGACATATTTTTCATAAATATTAATATTTAATTGAATATTATTGATATTTTATTTATTTAATAAATACATTAAATAAATTAATTAAAAATAATTTTATTATATTAAAAATTATCTTAAATGATAAAAAGGTATTTAATAATATTTTAAGTCATAAAATATAAATTTTAATATTTTAAGACAAATTTTATTAATTATTTAATATTAATGATATTAGATTTATTTAATAATTATATTAAATTGATTAGTTTAAAAATGATTTTTAATATTAAAAAAATTATTTTAAATGAAAATAAATAGTTTAAAAATATTTTAAGTTATAAAATATAACTTTTAATATTTAAAGATAAATTTTATTAATAATTTAATGTTAAATGATATTAGAGTTATTTAATAACTATATTAAATAAATAGTTTAAAAATGGTTTTATTAAATTAAAAATCATTCAAAAAGGATATAAATGAATTAAAAATATTTTAAGTAATAATAAATGACTTTAAATATTTTGATGAATAATACATTAATATTTAAATATTAATAGTAATTATTTAAAAATAATTTTTAAATATTTTAAAAATCATTTAAGGGTAATATTAATACTTTAAAAATATTTTAAGTAATAATAAATGACTTTTAATATTTTGATGAATAATACATTAATATTTAAATATTAATAGTAATTATTTAAAAATAATTTTTAAATATTTTAAAAATTATTTAAGGGTAATATTAATACTTTAAAAATATTTTAAGTTATAATTAATGACTTTTAATATTTTGATAAATAAGACATTCATATTCTATATTAATGGTAATTATTTAAAAATAATTTTAAATATTTTAAAAATCATTTAAGGGTAATATTAATATTTTAAAAATACTTTGAGTTATTATAAATAACTTTAATATTTTGGCAATGGTTTCATTAATAATTTAATATTAATTAAATATTGGGTTAAGTTTAGATGACCACCTGGGGTTTGGGCGGTTTCCCACTTAACCACCTGTAGTCAGTAAAACTACATTTAAACTCTCGAATTTTTTGAGGTGAAGTGAATAAATGCTTTCCGTTTTCACACCGTTACTTGAGTTGGCTAATGACTTATTTACCCTTCATATATATATTGAAAACGATAGATGCGATAAGGGTTTTGTTTCATTTCATTTCAGTTTGATATCGAGGGCTAGAGAAGCGAGCGATCGTGGTGATATCTAGGGCTAGAGAGGCGAGAGAAATAGGGTGTGGGTTAGTGTGTTCGTGTTGGATCTTCGTGATTTACTGGGTTCACACCTTCGATTGGGGTATATGATACTTAATTTGGTGCCGATTAAGGTAAATTTCTCCTTGTTTGATAGATATCATATGTAATTTGTTAACTTTTTGAGTTATTTGTTGTATATGCATGCATGTTTTTTTATGGAATTAGTTAGTATATTGGTCCTGGATAAATTATACTGAGTACTATGGTCCCCCCTTTCTTTATTACTATTATTGTCCCCCAGTGTTTGCCACTAAATTTGGTCCCCTTTTTGTGATACTTGTTATAATGTTTTGTATATTATTCAAACATTTCTCCTTCATTTGTTTAATGCAGAATGTTTGTCAGATTTTTTTTTATTATGGTGGGAAGTTTGTTCAAGATCTAGTACATAAATATATTGGGGGTAGTGAACAAATAGTAGAGAATGTTGGGTTGGATTACTTTTCTTTGCTTAGTATTCATGAATACTACTCTACTTTATGTTCAGTTTCAAAATTGAATATTTATTACCTTGTACCGGGATATAAAATTTGGGAGGGTGGAGTATTATTGATGCAAAATAACAAAGATGTCATTGATATGGTTAATTTCTTAGTTAATGCAGAGAGTGAGGAGGTGCATATATATGGACAAGAAATGAAGGGTCCCATACAAGTTGTTAGGCCAGAAGAAGTTGAAAATGATAACATTAGGTATATTTGTGGTTTGAAAACTGATAACATGAACCAAAGTGAAAATAAAAAAGACTTAGGTGTTCAAAGTGAAACAACTGATAACATTAACCAAAGTGGTACTACTGATAAAGGGAAGCAAAAAAAAAATAGATAAAGGGCAGCAGAAAGAAACAGACAAAGAAAAAGGAAAATAAACTGAAAAGCCTAAAAAACAAACAAAATATACAAAGGAAAGAATTAAAAAACAAGCTGATAATGATATTGGGGAAGAAGCAGAGCATCCACAATGGATGGATGAGGATGTAGAGGGGCCTGAGGATGATGATATATTCGAAGAAGGAAAAAAAATAGATGAACCAAAGGTGAACATGAATGATGTCTTTATAGAGGATTGGTGGAGTGATGGTGATGATGGAGAAGGGAAAGATGCATTAAGGAGGAAGTTTGTTCTGTCAGATGATGAGGACAATTTAGAAGGGGATGGATGTATGGAGTTTAATGAGGCAACTGATATGAGTAAGATAGAATTTGAGATTGGAATGGAATTTTCAAATCATAAAATTTTTAAACAAGCATTAGTTGAATTTTCTGTTAAAGGGGGGTTTGACATAAATTATATTCAAAATGAAAGAAAAAGAATAACTGCTAAGTGTAAGGGTGAAAACTGTAAATGGAGGATTCATGCATCAGTCAAACAGGGTGAACAAAATTTTAAGATAAAATCTTTGGGGGGGGGGGACCATACATGTGTTGGATAGGATGAGAATCATCTTGTTGACAGTAGATACTTGGCCAAAAAATATATGCATGACTTGAAAGATAATCTTAAATGGGATTTGCAGTCATGGAAGAAGAAGGCACAAAAAGAATGTAACTCTAGTTTAAGTAAATCATCCCTATATAGAGCTAAAAGAAAGGATTTACAACATATGCAAGGTGATGTAGGAGAGCAGTATAATAGGCTGATGGATTATGTGGAGACTGTCAAACAGTTCAACCCTGGAACAATCTTCAAGTTTTGTAGTGAGGGTCTAGATGAAAGACCTGGTTCACTACCTGTTTTTCAGAGGCTTTATATGAGGCTTGCTGCTTCCAAACATGGTTTCCTAGTTGGGTGTAGACCTATTATAAGATTAGATGGGTGTTTTTTAAAGGGGGTTTTTGGAGGGCAGCTACTGAGTGCTATAGGAAGAGATGCTAATGACAACATATTTCCCATTGCAGTTGCTGTTGTTGAAATTGAATGTAAAGATAGTTGGCAGTGGGTTTTTAATCAACTTCTAGATGACATAGGTGAAAATGAAACAAGAAGGTATGTTTTCATTTCTGATAGGTAGAAGGGGCTAGTAGAGGTCTTCAATACAATGTTACCCAATAATGAACATAGATTTTGTTTAAAGCATTTGTACAATAACTTCAAAATTAAGTTTAGGGGGAAGCTGCTTAGGGATTTATTCTGGAATGCAGCCAGTTGTGGTGACATGTTCTCATTTGAAGCAGCCATGATTGAGGTGCACAAAGCTGATGCAGAAGCAGCTAAGTGGTTAATGGCCGTTGGGCCAAAATTTTGGGTCAGGTCTTATTTTTCACCCCACTATAAGTGTGATGTAGTAGTGAACAACTTGAATGAGTCATGGAATAATTATATCCTAGAAGCAAGGGATAAAGGTATAATAAACATGTTAGAGTGGATAAGAAAAAAATTAATGGTTAGGTTTCAGGTAAAAAAGGAAGGCATGGACAAATATGTAGGGTTACTTGGGCCTAGAATTCAGAAAAAATTGGAGACGGTTAAGAAAAATTGTAGGGGATGCACTGCTTTGAAGTCTGGGTGTGGAGAATTTGAAGTAGAAGTTGATGACAGAACATGGGTTGTGAATTTGAATGATTGGACTTGTGGTTGTAAAATGTGGCAGCTTAGTAAGATTCCTTACAGACATGTTGTGTCTGCAATATGGGCAAATAGGGAGCAACCAGAGGCTTATTGC
Organism: Panax notoginseng; assembly: GCA_016801055.1. Lineage (NCBI taxonomy): Eukaryota > Viridiplantae > Streptophyta > Magnoliopsida > Apiales > Araliaceae > Panax > Panax notoginseng. Next base: position 193,264,838 of record CM029014.1, read on the forward strand.
CATCAGTGCTATAGCAAGGATGTATACTTGAACGCATATAACTTTATCATAAAGCCTGTGCCAAGTCACCATGAATAGGTTCACTCCAATTTTGCTAAGATTCAGCCTCCACTCTATCATAAGCCCACTGGCAGACCAATGAAACTCAAAAGAAAGGCTGCAGATGAACCAAAAAACCAACATAAAGCAACAAGAAAAGGTGGCACTATCACATATGCAAGGTGTTTAACACTAGGACATAACAGCAGGGCACGTACATTGCCTTTTCATCCTAAATCAAGAATGAACAAGGTATATACTTTATATTTTTCATACATTCCAATTATATTTTTAACTCTTGTTTATAACAGTTTAACATGTATTGATTTTCAGACAAATAACAATCAGTCAACTGCACAATCAACACAGTCAGACATTCCTACCAGACCACATCAGTCCATTGAAGGGACTGCAACTAATGTGCAACAGATTCCTGTTAAGGTACATTTTAATATCTTACTGGGTTTTATTGGAATGCATTCAGTATTGGATACACTTAAGTTTGTTGGTGATCATTAACTGGAATGGTTGGACTTATTTGGATAGGAAACTGGACTTATTTGTATTAGAATGGTTAGACTTATTTGTATTGAACTTATTTTCTCCTTGTGCAAACTGTAAACTGTAAACTGTAAACTATTTTTGAAAACTTATTTGTATTGGACTAATAGACTTGTGCATTACTTTTCAGCCAAATCCCATGCCACAAAAGCTGTAGTCTAGAGGACAGTCAAGTCAAGGGACTGCTACTGCTACAACAACTTTAGAAATACCTAATCAACCCAAATCAAGCTCTCAACCTAATTCCACACCAACTTTATCTACTATGTGGAGTACTCAGCCTGCTTCAAGCTCATTGTAAGACCCCAATTTTTATAAATAAAGATGAATTTTCTATAAATATCATTTTTGAATATTATGGAGTTAATTTGATATAATGTTATAGTTGTGGGTAATATTTATAAATTTTGCAAAGTAAGCAAGTTGTTATAAAATATTCGTTTGGTCGGAGAATATTCTTTTTGTCGGGGAATATTCGTACGACGGCACAATCATTGGTGGACCCCACAACGGAATTATTGTCGGATTGAGAAAACGACAGAATTATCTTTCTATAAAAATAACGGCTGAGGTGTTACCGTTAAAACCGTTAAAACTGTTGAACTACTCGGTAGTAAAAGTACAGTAATACGCGTGGTTGCATAGTAGCACACGGTATTGATTATTGATGCTTACGTGAGAAGTCACTCAGCTATACTCAATTATTGCTGCATCATATCTCTTAAATTATTGTCATAGTATCATCTGTATAATATGTTATATTATTAAATCAATAATTGAGACGTTGTGGTAAGTTTGGTTATTTTATGGGGGGCCATATGTCATCATCTAAGAGTCTCTTCGTCAATAGTAATTACCGTCGTCAATAGTAATTACCGTCGTCAATAGTATTTACCTTGGTCAATAGTATTTACCTTGGTCAATAGTAATTACCTTCGTCAATAGTATTTACCTTGGTCAATAGTAATTACTTTCGTCAATAGTAGTTGTCCCTTCAATATTACCAAGAGTCATTTGACCCTTCGTTAAGACCAAGAGTCATTTGACCCTTCGTTAAGACCAAGAGCCACCCTCAGTTTTTCTATAAATAGAGGCCTAGGGCTTCATTATTTTTCACGAATTCATTCAAGCTATAGAGAGAGAAAGTATAGAGAGAATAAGAGAGAGAGAATAAAAGTATTCTGCTAAATCACTTTTCCAATATCCAGTTCTTTTAAGGTAGGGAATATTATTTCTTTTATATTCATGAAGAGAACTTCTGTTATTCCATTTGTTATTATTCTGTTGGAATAACCAGTATACGCGGTCTACCCTATACTTGGTGACATTCTTCTATTATTCTGTTGGAACATCCTGTCTGTGTGTTTTACACCGGACCTGGTTCCGTTTATTATTCTGTTGGAACATCCTGTCTGTGTGTTTTACACCGGACCTGGTTCCGTTTTATTATTATTCTGTTGGAATATCCTGTCTGTGTGTTTTACACCGGACCTGGTTCCATTATTTATTATTCTGTCGGAATATCCTGTCTGTGCGTTTACGCCGGACCTGGTTCCATTATTTATTATTCTATTGGAATAACCTGTCTGTGCGGTCTATCGCATGCATGGTGATTTCTTTTGTTATTCCATTCTTTATTGTACTCAGTTGGTTAAGTTTTGACTTCTATACTCCATGAAATTGTGGAATATCCTTGATAGTTGCGTTTCATCCAGTATTTTTTTCAAGAAAATATTCTTCTAAGCATTCTTGAATTTTACTCCACAATGCAGTATCATGTTGACAATTTGGACGTTGTTAATTCCTGGATAAATTAATTCTTGAACTTGTTTTATTGAATTCTTATATCATTGTCATCATCCTCATGTTTATAAAATGTTGAAAGTCATCTGTGGCATGTAGTGCATAGATGGACTTGGTATGATTATGACCAGGGATTATTCGGTATAATCATGACCGTAATGTTACAAATGATGTGGTAAAAGTCCTCATTGGCCCGTAGTGCATTGATGGACAGTTGTTGGCATGATCATGACCATTAATGAATATACGAATATCCTTGGCCGTAGTGCAGGGGTGATTCGATGATGTGGATTATTTTATTAAGCTGAGTCCTAGCGATCACAGTGTTGAAAAACTTTTTAAATCATAAAAGATAGTAGAGTTTATTTTCTACTTGACTCTTTTAATGGATTGCTTGTTCCGCTACAGTTAAACTTGATGTCTATTATATTTTATCAGTTTAACATTGTTGAAGGCTAATGATAATTTATTCTGCATTATCTTAGTCATAATATTTCTTACTGGGCTAGTTGAGCTCACCCTTTCTTTCACTGTTCTCTTCAGGAAATGAGAACGTAGCTGGGGCAAGTCGGGGAACGGAGTGATGGTCCGAAGATAGTATTAGTTAGTAGTCCTCACTATTCTATATAATGGTGTGTTAATAAATGTAATGAGGACTCCTTTTGAGTATGAATACTCTCTAGAAGATAATATTTGTATTCAAACTCACAGTTTATGTTTTGTCGTATTGTACACGACAGTTGTATTATTAAGTTGTATTTGTATTCTGTACTATGTATCTGACGACCCAAGATGGGTGATGTATACCTAATTTTGGGGGCGTCACAGTTGGTATCAGAGCTTAGGGATATGATCCCTGGCTAAGATGTGAGAATAGAACTAGGAGGGGAGAGACGGGGAATTCCTTCGCTAGTATGACATACCTAAGTTTATTTGCATGGTATTTAATTGGTCGGTCATAATATAAGGATAATATATGACATATCAATTAATTTTTATTTTGTGGCAGTATCTGAAAATGGCATCTGAGAACGTTGAGAATAGCAATGGAGCACAGACGACTGTTGATTCACCACATATCAATAATCAGGATAATGTGCATCAGGAAGGTGTCAATCCTCATGCAAACAACAACACTGACCAAATGATGAATGATCAAATGTTCAGAGGCTTTATGCAATTCATGCAACAACAGGTGAAAGCGGCTCCTGTCCACAACGTAGGTGGAAATACTGGAAACTCTCTGGCGGTCACCGCTAAACAGTTTAAGGAGCTGGGACCACCGGAGTTTAAGGGAGAACCCAAACCACTTGTAGCTGAAACATGGATAAAGCAGATCACCAAGATATTTGATGTCTTGGGTTGCTCCGAGGAGCAAAAGGTTCCCTTTGCCGCCTTTATGTTGCGAGGAGAGGCAGATTACTGGTGGGAATCGATAAAGCGTACTCAACCTGCCGCACTGAAGATGTCCTGGGAGAAGTTCCAAGAGCTGTTTAACGACAAATACTTTCCCGAGAGTATTCGTCACATGAAGGAGGTGGAGTTCATCAAATTGGAGCAGAATAATATGACCGTGTCGCAGTACGAGGCAAAATTTGCGGAGTTATCCCGGTTTGCGTCCCACCTGGTGGATAATGAAGAAAGAATGACGCGGATGTTTTTAAGAGGTTTGAAGCCGGAGATACGTCAACATCTTGTTTCTCATAAACTGTGTTTGTATTCAGATGTTGTAAATAGGGCTCAGTTGGTGGAGCGCGATAACGAGACAACGCAACCAAAAGAGAGCAGCCGGCAAAATGATAATACCAGTGAGAGCAGTCATCGAAGCGGTGACAACAAGCGTGGAGGGAATCAACAGGCCAGAAATGGTAACCACTTCGGTGGTAATCAGGGCCAAAACAATAAGAATGGACATTTCAAGAAGAGGAGATTCAACAATGATGGAAAGACGTCAGCACCAGCACCTGTCGTTAAGGAAGGAGAACGACCACCTATCATATGTTTCAAATGCGGAGGGGAGGGGCACATCAGTCCAAACTGCGCGATGCCGTCCAAAGCATGTTATAATTGTGGAAGAGAAGGTCATTTAGCCCGATTTTGTCGTTTACCGAAGACAAATTCAGCTAGGATGGAGGCACCAAAAGCCGTCCCAGAAAAGTCAAAACCGGTTGTGCAAGGGAGAGCGTTTGTTGTGAACTCCCAGAGAGCAAGGAACCCGAATGAGGTCATCACGGGTAAGCTTATTATAAACTCTAAAGAAGTTTATACTTTATTTGATACCGGTTCAACCCATTCTTTTATTTCTCCTACTTGCGCTCATCGATTAAATTTGATTCCGGAGAAATTAGACTTTGACTTATCTGTGGAAACTCCGTTGGGAGAAACCTTCATTACCTCCACTGTTTATAAGTCTTGTTTGGTTCAAGTTGGTACCCACACATTACCTATCGATCTGATTTCATTAAAAATACTTGCATTTGACGTGATTCTAGGGATTGATTGGTTAACTACTCATTATGCAAAAATTGATTGTTTTCGTAAGGTTGTTAGTTTTCATATTCCTAATCGACCTATTATGCGAATTCAAGCAACCAAACCATTAAAATCAATCGCTGTCATCTCAAGCCATAAAACTATTCGTTTATTGAAAAACGGATGTCAAGCTTTCTTAGCTCATGTCACAGATCTAAACAAAAATACGTCAGTTTTGAATGATATTTCTATTGTTAATAAATTCCCTGACGTATTCCCTGAAGAACTTCCTGGCCTACCCCCAGAGCGTGAAATTGAATTTTGTATCGATCTTGAACCCGGTACAAAACCCATTTCCAAAGCCCCATATCGAATGGCTCCTATTGAACTTCAGGAGTTAAAGATCCAACTGCAGGAATTGTTAGACATTGGCTTTATTCGTCCTAGTACTTCTCCTTGGGGAGCTCCTGTTCTATTCGTGAAGAAGAAAGATGGAAGTATGCGACTTTGTATTGATTATCGGGAGTTGAATCATGTCACCATCAAAAACAGGTACCCATTGCCACGTATTGATGACCTGTTTGACCAGTTGCAAGGAGCACAATTCTTTTCAAAGATCGATCTTCGTTCTGGATATCATCAGCTGAAGGTTAGAACTGAGGATATTCCAAAGACGGCTTTTAGAACTCGGTACGGGCATTATGAATTCCTAGTCATGTCCTTTGGATTGACTAATGCTCCTGCTGCCTTCATGGATATGATGAACCGGGTATTCAAGGAATATTTGGATCACTTTGTGGTCGTCTTTATTGATGACATCCTTATTTATTCCAAAAGCCGTGAAGATCATGAGCAACACTTGAGGCTGGTACTCCAAAAGCTTCGTGAATACAAGCTTTATGCCAAGTTGAAGAAATGCGAGTTCTGGCTGGAGGAGGTAGCATTCCTTGGGCACGTAGTATCAAGTCGTGGAATATCGGTTGACCCGGCAAAGATTGAAGCTATTCAAAGCTGGGAGCAACCTAAATCAGTGACCGAGGTACGTAGCTTTCTTGGTTTAGCTGGTTATTATCGGAGATTCGTGGAAGGATTTTCTCGAATCGCTACTCCATTAACTCAGCTGACTCGGAAAGATACAAAGTTTGGTTGGAGCGAAGAATGTGAGCAGAGTTTTCAAGAACTCAAGAGGAGACTCATTTCAGCACCTGTTCTAACAATACCATCTGGCTCGGAGGGATTTGTCATCTACAGTGATGCTTCGAGCAAAGGGTTGGGATGCGTTCTCATGCAACATGGAAAAGTCATAGCCTATGCATCAAGACAACTCAAGGAATATGAGAGGAATTATCCTACTCATGATCTAGAGTTGGCAGCTGTTGTCTTTGCACTTAAAATTTGGAGGCATTACTTGTATGGGGAGAAAGTGGAGATCTTTACGGATCATAAAAGCCTCAAATATTTCTTCACTCAAAAGGAACTCAACATGCGACAACGACGTTGGCTTGAACTGTTGAAAGATTATGATCATACCATTCAATACCATCCTGGAAAAGCGAACGTGGTAGCTGACGCATTGAGTAGAAGATCATATGCGGGTACAAGTGCAATATTAACAACGCAAAGGCCCATTTTGTGTGACTTGCAAAGGATGGAGATAGAGTTGAAGACTCCAGGGACCCATGTGATGATGGCGAATATACGAGTAGAACCGACTTTAATCGATAAAGTTAAAGCTGCTCAAGCTACAGACCTGGAGCTGATGCGTATGAGGAAGAAAGTGCAAGAAGGTGTTATGCCGGAAGCAAGAATCGATGAGGAAGGAATACTTCGAGTCAACTCCAGACTTTGTGTTCCTAACAACCCTGATTTAAAGTATGAAATCATGATGGAGGCGCACAACACACCGTTTGCAATCCATCCTGGAAGTACCAAAATGTATCATGATCTTCGTCATACATTTTGGTGGAGCAATATGAAGAGAGAGATAGCGTTGTTTATCTCAAGGTGTCTAACTTGTCAACGAGTCAAAGCGGAGCATCAAGTACCAAAAGGTCCATTGCAACCACTTGAAATTCCAGAATGGAAGTGGGAGCACATTACCATGGATTTCGTTACCGGTCTTCCTAGGGTTTCTCAAGGTATTGATGCGATTTGGGTCATTGTTGATAGATTGACCAAGTCTGCTCATTTCTTACCGATACGAGAAACTTATACACTTGAACGTCTTGCTCGTATGTACATAAACGAGATTGTAAGACTGCATGGTATGCCAGTATCCATAATTTCTGATCGAGACCCAAGATTCACTTCACGATTTTGGGTTAGTTTACAAAAAGCTATGGGCACGGAGTTACGATTTAGTTCAGCATATCATCCTCAGACGGACGGACAATCAGAGAGGACTATTCAAACTCTTGAAGATCTATTAAGACTCTGTGTCTTTGACTTCAAGGGAAGTTGGGACAAGTTCTTACCATTGGTGGAGTTTTCCTACAACAACAGTTATCAAGCAAGTATTGGCATGGCTCCATTCGAAGCATTGTATGGAAGAAAATGTCGTTCTCCAGTATGCTGGGATGAGGTGGGCGAAGCAACGTTGTTGGGACCGGAGTTGGTACGTATGACTACAGAAAAGATTCAAACGATCCGACAACGTATAAAAACCTCACAAGATCGACAAAAGAGTTATGCTGATCTTCATCGAAAGGACGTGGAATTTGATGTAGGAGATCATGTGTTCTTACGTGTTGCTCCATGGAAAGGAGTTACGAGATTTGGAAAGAGAGGAAAGCTAAATCCTCGATTCATCGGTCCATTTTTAATCCTCGATCGAGTAGGAACTGTGGCTTATAGACTCGCTTTACCGCCAAGTATGTCTCGTGTTCATAACGTTTTTCACATATCCATGTTACGCAAATATGTGGAAGACCCGAACCACATTATTGAGTTAGAACCGGACGAAATAGCGGAGGATTTGACGTATGAAGAAGTTCCTGTTCAAATCTTGGATAAGAAGGAACATATTCTACGCTCCAAGGTTATACCTCAAGTCAAAGTTTTGTGGAGAAACCACGATGTTGAGGAAATGACTTGGGAGTTAGAATCAGAAATGAAATCAAGGTATCCTTACCTCTTCGACATACCAGGTACGTACCCTAATTTCGAGGGCGAAATTTCATAAGAAGGGGAGGTTGTAAGACCCCAATTTTTATAAATAAAGATGAATTTTCTATAAATATCATTTTTGAATATTATGGAGTTAATTTGATATAATGTTATAGTTGTGGGTAATATTTATAAATTTTGCAAAGTAAGCAAGTTGTTATAAAATATTCGTTTGGTCGGAGAATATTCTTTTTGTCGGGGAATATTCGTACGACGGCACAATCATTGGTGGACCCCACAACGGAATTATTGTCGGATTGAGAAAACGACAGAATTATCTTTCTATAAAAATAACGGCTGAGGTGTTACCGTTAAAACCGTTAAAACTGTTGAACTACTCGGTAGTAAAAGTACAGTAATACGCGTGGTTGCATAGTAGCACACGGTATTGATTATTGATGCTTACGTGAGAAGTCACTCAGCTATACTCAATTATTGCTACAGTAATTGCTGCATCATATCTCTTAAATTATTGTCATAGTATCATCTGTATAATATGTTATATTATTAAATCAATAATTGAGACGTTGTGGTAAGTTTGGTTATTTTATGGGGGGCCATATGTCATCATCTAAGAGTCTCTTCGTCAATAGTAATTACCGTCGTCAATAGTAATTACCGTCGTCAATAGTATTTACCTTGGTCAATAGTATTTACCTTGGTCAATAGTAATTACCTTCGTCAATAGTATTTACCTTGGTCAATAGTAATTACTTTCGTCAATAGTAGTTGTCCCTTCAATATTACCAAGAGTCATTTGACCCTTCGTTAAGACCAAGAGTCATTTGACCCTTCGTTAAGACCAAGAGCCACCCTCAGTTTTTCTATAAATAGAGGCCTAGGGCTTCATTATTTTTCACGAATTCATTCAAGCTATAGAGAGAGAAAGTATAGAGAGAATAAGAGAGAGAGAATAAAAGTATTCTGCTACATCACTTTTCCAATATCCAGTTCTTTTAAGGTAGGGAATATTATTTCTTTTATATTCATGAAGAGAACTTCTGTTATTCCATTTGTTATTATTCTGTTGGAATAACCAGTATACGCGGTCTACCCTATACTTGGTGACATTCTTCTATTATTCTGTTGGAACATCCTGTCTGTGTGTTTTACACCGGACCTGGTTCCGTTTATTATTCTGTTGGAACATCCTGTCTGTGTGTTTTACACCGGACCTGGTTCCGTTTTATTATTATTCTGTTGGAATATCCTGTCTGTGTGTTTTACACCGGACCTGGTTCCATTATTTATTATTCTGTCGGAATATCCTGTCTGTGCGTTTACGCCGGACCTGGTTCCATTATTTATTATTCTATTGGAATAACCTGTCTGTGCGGTCTATCGCATGCATGGTGATTTCTTTTGTTATTCCATTCTTTATTGTACTCAGTTGGTTAAGTGTTGACTTCTATACTCCATGAAATTGTGGAATATCCTTGATAGTTGCGTTTCATCCAGTATTTTTTTAAGAAAATATTCTTCTAAGCATTCTTGAATTTTACTCCACAATGCAGTATCATGTTGACAATTTGGACGTTGTTAATTCCTGGATAAATTAATTCTTGAACTTGTTTTATTGAATTCTTATATCATTGTCATCATCCTCATGTTTATAAAATGTTGAAAGTCATCTGTGGCATGTAGTGCATAGATGGACTTGGTATGATTATGACCAGGGATTATTCGGTATAATCATGACCGTAATGTTACAAATGATGTGGTAAAAGTCCTCATTGGCCCGTAGTGCATTGATGGACAGTTGTTGGCATGATCATGACCATTAATGAATATACGAATATCCTTGGCCGTAGTGCAGGGGTGATTCGATGATGTGGATTATTTTATTAAGCTGAGTCCCAGCGATCACAGTGTTGAAAAACTTTTTCAATCATAAAAGATAGTAGCGTTTATTTTCTACTTGACTCTTTTAATGGATTGCTTGTTCCGCTACAGTTAAACTTGATGTCTATTATATTTTATCAGTTTAACATTGTTGAAGGCTAATGATAATTTATTCTGCATTATCTTAGTCATAATATTTCTTACTGGGCTAGTTGAGCTCACCCTTTCTTTCACTGTTCTCTTCAGGAAATGAGAACGTAGCTGGGGCAAGTCGGGGAACGGAGTGATGGTCCGAAGAATAGTATTAGTTAGTAGTCCTCACTATTCTATATAATGGTGTGTTAATAAATGTAATGAGGACTCCTTTTGAGTATGAATACTCTCTAGAAGATAATATTTGTATTCAAACTCACAGTTTATGTTTTGTCGTATTGTACACGACAGTTGTATTATTAAGTTGTATTTGTATTCTGTACTATGTATCTGACGACTCAAGATGGGTGATGTATACCTAATTTTGGGGGCGTCACACTCATAGCCTACGAAGAAGAACATAAAGAAGGGAGCCATAAAGACCAAGATAGGCAAATCACCAAACAAGGGAGGATTGGGGGGATTAAGGCCTTAATGTTTGAATGGGTAGTTTTTGGGCATAATTTTTGTCAGTCAACTATTTTTGGTGATGTTGATTGTGTATACTTTATCTACTATAGTTCTTCGCAATGGGTAGTTTTTGGACAATGTTTCAATGGCAAGTTTTTGGACTATGTTTTATAGTTGGCTATTATGTAATAGACTTAGAATTAATGCTTTAATGTTTGAATGGGTAGTTTTTGGGCATAATTTTTGTCATTCAACTGTTTTTGGTGATGTTGATTGTGTATACTTTGTCTACTATAGTTCTTCGCAATGGGTAGTTTTTGGCTATTATGTAACAGACTTGGAATTATTTTTTTGCAATATTGCTTTACTGCACCTTGTTTAATCAGTTTTGCAATATTTCACACCTTGTTTTGACAGTTTATACATTCCATTTCCCATTACCATTAAACATTAAACATTAAACATTAAACATTACCATCTTCACATTACTCCACATTAATTCCATGGATCGATAACATAAAGTCTAATGAAGAAAAAGGCCTGCTACCATTGGTCTCCTAAACTACCATTAGTTTATACATTCATTTGTTACTAATAAAATACATTATAACTGACATGAAATACAACACAAGTCCAACAACAATTATCATTTTCACATTACTTTCAACAACTATCATCCTACTTGGTATGTTATTTAGCTCACACGAACACTTGTATTTTGTTCCACTCACCAATGTCCCCATTCTGTCATTGTCTTCATTGGGGCCACTGACTATTCCACTTGAGTTTGTTGTAGAAGGCAAGCACCATGCCCAAAACTCACACTCATCGCATACAAAATATAACCTCCCCTTCGATGGTTTGTTCGAGTCAACAATTCTTACACTTACTTTTTTTTCCCACATTTACATCGCTTAGGTATGTAGCACAAGTCACCATTCATCATTCCTACATCATTGCTTGACGAAGACATGACTCCTGATTCACATAAACAACACGAAGAATAATATCAAAGAGTAGACCATAAATGTATATATATTAGTTTTAGCTTGAATTTGCTTTTTGCTATAATCTAATACCTCCAAAATTTCTAATAATAATTACTTTGGTCTAATTAACACCACATATGATAAACAAGTCAAGCCCAAGCTTTACTTTGGTCTAATATATAGTTTTCAGTCAAAATAGTTCTTTTAGAACTTTTATCAAACAGTTGATAGGCATAGTTTTAGGTTACTAATTTCATAGCCATTGTTTACAATACCTATTTCCTTGTGCCTAATTTTCATACATAACAATAGCATACCAGTGAACTAAATTTACAAGCAGCAACATAGCAACTAAAAGGACAAACAATCCTTCAAGTTCAGATCGAGCCATTCGGCTATGAAAGTCCTTTTCTTAACAAGGATGGAATGAAAAAGGAATGGAAGGGGATTGGAAAACTTACCTTCAGAAATTGCAAATGGTTGTTGCTCAATTCTTTCTCCTTTACCAGCCGGATTCATTTTCCTTCTCTCACTGTGTGCTATGGTTTTTGGAGCTTTAGTTAAGAAGTAGCTTTCAATTTCGTCTGCGATGGAGCTCAAATAGCTGAAATGGGTAGAACAAAATGATTCGATCTGCTCTTAAAAGCCAACAAACAGGAAGAAGAATGGGTATTTTAGACATTTACCAGTTGTTTTTGACCGTTACAGCCCCTTCTCACGTGCTTTTAGCGTCTGACATACACGCACGGTTAAGTTGGATGGAAAATGTGACTTTTTCACTTCACCTCAAAAAGTCGAGAGTTTAAATGTAGCTTTACTGACTACAAGTGATTAAGTGAGAAACCGCCCAAACCCCAGGTGGTCATATGAACTTAACCCTTAAATATTAATGATAATAGAATTATTTAATATTTACATCATTTATTAATTATTTCAGTGTTTGAAAAATCATGAAAAATTATAATAATTATTTAAAAATTATTATAAGGCTATAAAAAATAATATGATTGATATTTAAAATATCTAAACGAATATTAAACTACACGATAGAGTCTTAGACTCGATAATTACCCGATAAAGCCGTCGGTACACCGAAATATTTCAGAAATTGATTTGGACTTAGATAATTTGATTAGATATGTATTTATTTGTGATGCAATGACTGTTAAACATATGTGACAATGTGATTAGGTTATGTGCTGACTGCAATTAGCAGTACTATGTGATATGATATATTATTCTAATTGAACGAATGATCTTATTAATGATAGGTTTCGGTATAAAAGATAAAACTAAGTTGCTTAATAGTAAGCAGCAGCTCAGACAAGTATCCTAACTTTGCATTTACTTTATGCAATAGACATGAGTAAGAAAGTTTCAAAATTATATTATCATTATGCCAGATTATTAAATCTATTGTTATCGATTATGTATCCAATCTTTGTATTCATACAAGTTCTTAAATTATCCGATCATTGTTTATCAACAGAGTATTATTGTATAATTCAGATATTTATTCTGTTCGTTAATTCCTATATAGGGTTAGACAAGTGTCCTCACTTGTATAATCATTATATTTAATCACATGTTAATACATACTTATTGGTTTCCAGTATGTATACGTCGACTTAATAAGCCGTCTAAGCTATTTGATTCAGCTAGACATAAACTTAAAAATATTATTGAACAAGATAGAACTTTATTGTATCTAACCAGATTGTTTTAGTTTGGATTCCCGACTAAGTATGAACATCTCGAACATGGGAAAACTTTTGTGCACCTAAGGTGGATAAGATGAACGATAATATCGTTCTTGCATGTAGTATTGATCAATACAGGGCGCATTGGGATGATCACCCTTGTGGCCGTAAGTTATGATGGTTTGCAGATGAAGTTATGCTAAACCTTAGTAAAAATTAAAAATAAAGTTCATAGTCTGTCGACTGCTCTTTATTTATAGTCAGTACTTAGTTTTAAAAATTTGATATAGAATTGATATGTTGTTATTATTGGTTCAGCTTACTTCACAACTGTTGATTCGTTGTAGAAGTGTTATTCAAAGAAAATATTTAATCCTTTCAGCTTATATTTATTGTTGTTATTACTTACTGGGCAATTAAATGCTCATTCTTGCTTTAAATTTAAATGTTTTCAGCTAAACGTGATCAACCGGAATGTTCAGGCCAGAACAAGGGAAAAGGAAAGCAAACAGAATAATCTTATGTTATCTTATGTAATAGTTTGACTTTATTAAGACAATGATATCTATTAATTATCATGTAATGAATGTTTAATGGTCGCGTACCTGGGATTAGACTTTGATATATGTAAATTAAGTTTAATATTTATATTATTGTTATTATTTTTAGTATTATTCCGCTTATAAAAATGGTATCGTGAAGCACCGAGTTCGGGTTTCAAATACCTGAATTTGGGGGCATCACATAAGCAAGTTCTGTAACCTTAATTACTTACGCAAGTTCTTAAACCCTGCTTATTCGTTAAACAAGATTCCTATCTTGATTTGCTTTTGATATGTTATACCAAACCAAAAACTTGATTGCTAATTATTGCAAAGTTATAGCTATAGATTCAGCATAACTAAGAAATGAAATGTTTATTCATATGATATTGTTTATTGAGCATAAACTATTGTGTAAAATCAAATTGCTTTGGTAAGACATCCTATACTGAGTTGTATATCCCAAAAGGGATTAATGTGTGTCAATAAAATTTGACATTTAGTGCAAGTGGGCACGATTAGGATGAGATGCATACTCCGAGGATGTTGAATAGGTTGATTCCTTGTCTCACATCTGAACAAGATTTCTAAGTCTTTGTGACTGATAGAAATAGTAAAAAGTCCAGAAATGGTTGAAATATAAAAATTCCAGACATGGTAAACAACACTCAGTTGGGAAAAGTTTTGAACTGTTATACTTCTTCAAATCCTATATTGTTATAAATTATAAAAATCTACTAAGCATGTCATAGCTCACTCTTATAAATCATTCCCTTTGAAGTATTAGATGGTAACCCTGGCACATATGGAGTAAACAATGGGAAGCGTCCCTGCTTAGACTAGTTTAAATTAATGTCTAGCTGAATGTAATACTTTTCTAATAAGAAATTCTTTATGAAGAATCATGTAACCGAACCATAATATATATATATATATATATATATATATATATATATATATATATATATATATATATCATCCTTTATTTCTGCATACCGTGTTTCCTTTACATAAATAGATGTAACTAGAACTTTTGATTTCTTTTGAGATCCTTGGGAACTATACATCTGAGTGAGGGTATTGACAATATGGACTGTTCATGTTGTTGTTGATACTTTAGATTTTAGATAGATAGGCATTATCGATACGATAGTGTAATCCACATAATATAGACTATACATCTGAGTGAGGGTATTGGTAATATAGATTGTTCATGTTATTACTAGTACTCTTGATTTCGGATAGATATATACTAGTCGTAAATATAGTCTATACATCCAAGTGAGGGTATTCAAACACAGCAATAGTTATTCAGGGAATTGTTATCTGTTATGGGATACTGTGAACCTTGGATCTATGGGAATTGTATCTTGTAATATTTATATAGTAGTTCGATTAGATATAAGCATCAAATCAGATACCGTGGGTGTATAGATTTGGATGCGCTATATTAATTGATTAGTTATAAACACCAGATCGGATACCGTGGGAGTATTGATCTGGGGGTGTTACATTGATAATATCTCCTAAAGTGATCATCATAGTCAATTTTGAGGGATATCCAATAATGTCATGTTCTTAATAATTTTTTGGCGATTGAAGGACCACTCATGTGTGGACCACATACTCCATCACGGACTTCATCCATAAGTCTTTGGGCTTGATCACTGTCTAGGCATCTTAGCAAGCCTTTTCTAGCATCTCTTTTGTAGAGTGCATCCCCACTTAGATAGAACTTCATAACCATTTTACGAATTCGCTTTCTTTCAGCTTGACTTGCCCCAGCGAGCGTAGATCTATCTCGAAGATATTCTTTTATATCCTAATACAAAGGCTTTTTGATGGGAGGCAGTTCATCTGATACTTCTCTAATGTAATTCTCATAGGTTGGTGTCTTCTGGCTTGCAACTTTGATATCATGATTTTTTCTATTATTTAATACGTGGATCAAGGAAGCCAGTGTTGCTAATGCATTCACGAAATCATTTATGTTTCGAGGGATGTGGATGAAGGCTATTTCTTCAAACTCCATAGCCATCTTGATGACCTGCCGATGGTAGGGCAGTAAACGTAATTCTTTGGTGTGATACGCGTCGGTGGTTTGCTTGATGTCCAACTCAGAATCTCTAAAAATTGCTAATCGTTGGATACCCATGGATTGGACTAGTTTCAATCCCGTTATACAGCCTTCATACTCGGCTGTGTTGTTGGTGTTGACAAATTGTAGTTTGATGGACATGGGATACTATTCTCCCGTGATAGATACAAAAACTGCTCCTGCTCCTGCACCTTCACCTTCCATGTTTACAGCCCCGTCGAAGTATAGTTTCCAGAATTGGTCGGTATCTCCTCGAGGGTTTTGCTGAATTGTTATTATCCCGTCATCTGGGAAATAAGTTTCTAAAGGTTTAAAATTCTTTAATGGTGCTTCGATCAATTGATCCGCAATTCTTTAACCTTTGATGGACTTTTGCATCACGTGGATAATGTTAAATTGCAGGAGGATCAATTGCCATTTGGACAATCGATAATTCAACATAGGCTTGCTGAATATGTATTTCAGAGGATCCATGCGGGATATGAGATATGTTATGTGTCCATGAAGATAATGTTGTAATCTTATGGCGACCCATGCTAAAGCATAACAGGTCTTTTCAATCAACGTGTACTTACGTTCAACGTTGCTGAATCTTTTGTTGAGGTAATTAAATAGCTTTTTCCTTGCTTCTACCATCTTTCTATCCCAGCATACATCCCATATCATTGGCATTAACTAATATATACATGAACAAGGGAACTTTATCTCTTGGTGGTACCAAAATAGGAGCATCCACAATTGCTTTTTGATGGAGAGGAATGCTTTTTGACAGTCTTCATTCTATTTTTTGAAAAAAAAATTTCTCAATAGCTTGAAGATGGGCTCATAAGTTGTAATGAGTTGGGAAATGAATCTGCTTATGAAATTGACTCTCCAAAGGAATCCACGTATCTCTTTTTCTATTTAGGGTACAGGCATCTTAGTGATGGCTTTAATCTTGGTGGGATCTAACTCAATGCCCCTAGTACTTACCAAGAATCCCAATAATTTGTCAGATTTGACACCAAAGGCACACTTGGCAAGTGGTATTTGCGAAGCCGATTGAATAGCTTTTTGAGATGGTCGGAGTGGTCATCTTCGTTTTTGGACTTAATGATGACATCATCTACATAAACCTCTATCTCCTTGTGCATCATATCATGGAAAAGGGCCATCATGGCTCGTTGATAGGTGGCCCCATCAATGATAAGGCCGAAAGACAATCGCCTACAACAAAAGGTTCCCCAGGGGGTGATAAAAGATATTTTTTCTCTATATTCTTTGACAACCATGATTTGGTGATACCCAGTGAAACAGTCGATAAAAGAGTACATGCTATATTGTGTCGTGTTCTTTTTTGTATACTTTCCCTGGTTTCGTTGCTAACCGGGTGAACAAAGTCACGATCAGAATGCAAGCAAGGTAGTTCTCTGGGTATGTCTTTTGATCCCAGGTGGGATATGAACTTGGTAGTGGCAAAGATTTTTGGATCAGAATCAGATAAGAGAACAGTTGACTCTGACAGCATCTAGGGTTCCTCGAACAGTATATGGATAAAAGGTACTAGGAAGTTATCTTTAAGATAAGCTTTGTTCAAATCCTAATAGTCCAGGTATACTTATACCTTCCCTTCGAGCTTAGGCACATGAACTATATTGAACAGCCATTTAGGGTAGGTTGATACCATGATAATGCCAACTTTGAATTGTTTGACAACTTCTTCTTTGACCTTTAGACTCCATTCAGGTTTTAGTCTCCTGAGTTACTGTTTAGCAAACTTGAATCCCTCTTTAATGGGCAGTCGATGGATGAAAATGCTAGTAGACAAGCCGAACATGTCTTCATGTGACCATGTAAATACATCTTGGAACTGAGTTAGGAGTTCAATCAGGTCAACGCTTTGGTTTGGGGTAAGGTCATTGCCTATCTGGATTTTTTGAGGATTTTCTGAGGTTCCAATATTGACTACGGTGGTTTGATCAGGGTTTGGTTTGGGTTTGTCTTCGACCCATTCTTTGATCTCCTCATGCACCTCATAGTCATTTATCTCCTCTTGATCGATCCCCGTCAAGTCAGAGTTCATCTCTACATCAAAGTTGTTGTCACTTTTGAGATTTGGTACTTCATCAACAAGGTTAAAAAAATCCAAACTTGGAGCCCTGAAAAAAATGCTTTCACTTATTATATGAAATTGCTTAATAATACAAAGCATTAATGAAAGCATGACAAAAGTAATTGCTAGTACTATGTAACAAAAGTAAGAAGTATATAATATCTACACTTCAGGGCAGATGAACTTTCTACCCTTTTACTCTTTTCGACAGATGCAAGAAGTGTTACTCCAGTTGTCCAGGATCAGGTCTTTGTTGACAACTATGATGAAGAGGTGGTTGATATCCTCCTCCTCTTTGATGATGACCATGACTGAATTCATATCAGAGTTAGTACTTTTCTTTGAACGATTCTCCTTAGCCCTATTTATCCTAGGGATCAGGATTTGATCTTCTGAACAGTCATCATCTGGGATATCCTCGTTCATACCATCATTATGTGCCAAAAAATGCATCTTTGATAATCGATCTTGCACTTCTTGTAGGAACCTTTCATTCCTTTTCTTGTTTTCCTTAATAAGAGTCTGAATTTCCTTTTCATTGACCGGATTAACCTTAAGAATCAACATTCTTGATACAACCACAGGGATTTTCCTTATTGGTTTCACGAATCCTGTATCTGTGAGATCTAGCAGTAAAATGGTGGATGTGTGAACCAGTTTATGTTTGTGAAGGTTCTTGTGATTGGATCCATAGGCTAATCCAGTCTTTCCTGTCTGTCCAGATATTTGGATTAGATGTTTGATCCCTTGATGATTTTTCCCTAGCCTTTTGCCAGAACAGTAATTCAAAGACATCATTTCTTTATCGACGGAGGCTTCAAGGCTGGAGCCCCAATAGGTTGATAACGAGTATTGCTCACTTTAAAGGCTTGCAAACTAGCTGGCTTAACTCCTTCGTTGAGGTTGATCAAAGGCATGCCACCTTGTACATAGACTGGGTATTCTGGTTCGGCATTGACGATGATCAGATTGCCATTGATGATGTATTTGACTTGTTGATAAAGAGTGGATGGGACTGCTTCTGCCACATGAATCCACAGTCTTCCCAACAGCAGATTATATCATATGGTGATATTCAACACTTGAAAGGATATGTAAAAGGTATATGGACCAATCTTTAATAGCAGTTTGATTTCGCCTACAACATTTCGTCGAGACCCGTCAAAGGCTCTTATGACTATGTGGCTGCTTCAGATTCGATTTGGATTGGTTTTCATTCTTTCCAAAGTGTCGTAGGGAAAATGTTCAAGGAAGATCCTCCATCTACCAATACTCATTCTATCACATACCTAGAGGATATCACTGCTATATGTAATGACTTGCAATGACCAGTTCCTTCCACTGGTATGTCGTCATCAGTGAAAGATATCACATTACTGTTGAAAATGTGATCTATATAGTGACGAAATTTTTTTGTATCCATAGCCTTAGGCAGATGTGCTTTTTCCAGTATTTGTGTTAAGATTTTGCAATGATCTTCAAAAGAAATTACCAAATGCAAAATGGATATTTGTTGAGGTGCCTCCCTTAATCTATGCACTATCTTGGCTTCATTATGCCCCATTTTGCTGAGGAATTCTTTAATTTTCTCCTCGGGAACTCTCCCCTTGGTTTTAATGACTAGATTTATCACTCGTTGAGGTAGATATAGTGGGTTTTCCATTGATATAGCCACCGTATAATTTGGGGTCGATCCCTTATTCTCCCCATAGTTCCATGGGACTCTTTTCAAATTGATGAGGGGATACTGCGGCCTGAATGGCAACATCATGGGTTCTAGTGCCGCCATTTTCAAAGGATTCTCTCCTCCTTTGTCCCCCTTTCCTTCAATTACTAGAAGTGATGCAGATAAGTCTCTTTCAGAGGATATGAGTGATGTAACTTCCCTCCATCTCTGTGTTCCAAGGGGAAATATCTCCTCTGTAACGCCCGAGAAAATTGGTTTTTTATGACAATTAAATTTTTATTTGATTATGTGAATTAAATGAATTTAATTGATTTATTTTGTGAGTAAGCTATGTGAAGGTCGTTCTATAACCTAGAATGTGTTTATATGGTTAGTAATATGGCTATGTGCTAGAATTAATTGTGTAGAATTTTCGAGACGAAAATAAATGATTTCTGAGAAATTTTCGTAAAAATACTATTCATCCGTTTCTGTTCGGGGAATTATTTTGAAATTCTGAGAAACGCTTAATGATAGAATATCGAGATAAGATGAAATATCTGATAATATTTCATTTATGACAAACAAAGTTTTCGCCTGCGGACTTAAAACCTAAGGGTTGAGTATATTGATTTTCGAGAAGGAAATGATATGCGTAGAAGGAATTGAGTTATGGTTAAAGCGTGTGTTATACAAGTTTGATACTATTTAGTATCTATGTATAATACGATGAGTTAATACGAAGTACAATACGATTATTGTATGGGTATTATACGGAAGGAATACGTGAATTGTACGTATAAAATACGATTCGAATTATAGAATTAAGTTAAGACTTAAGGTTAATTCATTTGAGTTGGGTTATATTTAGTCCAACCAATTGAAGGAGTAAGCCCAATGGATTAATGGGTTAAGCCCAAGTTAAGGCCTAATGATAGATTGCTTAAGCCCAATGCATGAGAACCGAACCGTGGATCGAACTGGTGGGTCACCGAATGGGTAAAACCCATGGGGCAACCCATGGGGATGACCCATGGAAAAGGGTGGGCCGACCCCTTAGTGTGCAAGCCAAGCATAATGCTTGGTCACCAAGCATTTTACTTGGTGACCAAGTGTGAATAGTAAGGAGGTGGGGAGGTGTAATGTCTAGATTGCCCTCCATTTCAATTGCCTATAAATAGAAAGCAAGAGTTGGTCTTTTGTGAGTTTTTCAATTGCCAACCTAGATTATTTGAGAGAGAAAGAGAGCTAGACTCAACCAAATCATACACTTTGAAAGCTTTGACTTAGAGTTTTCCAAGAGATTATTTAAGAGTTCTTAAAGGTAATATTCCTTAATTCTACTTTCATCTCTTTTGGTTTTCTTTTATCATGGAGAATCATAGATGGGTGGGGTATGGCTTGTATGGTGGAATAAGAGTGACTTACCATAGATTCAATCTCTATAAGTCATGTAATCATAGAAATCATAAGGTTTGATATAGTTTTAAACCATGAAAATATTGATTGTTGATAAACAATTGAACTCCATCAATACATTAATATGTGCATCTTGTTTAGTTAGGATGTAGATATGAATTCCATGGAGTATTCCATATGATTTGGCTTAGAGAACATTAGTAACGAAGTTATGGCGAATTTCAAGGAAATAGACGTTAAACGTCAAAAACGTTGAAATTCCAGATTATTAGACGAAAGTTGCCGTGAGACTTAAAAACATTGTTTTTCAATGTCAACACGTTAGATAGGGTAATTAAGAGTTGTGGGTTCGAGAATCGTCGAATTCTAACTTAAAACGAAGATAACGAGCATTGAATGCTTATTAACGTTTACGAACGCTTAGAAAATGAACTCAATAGTGAATTTTGAGTTAACGGATTCAAAAGTGTCGAATTCTTATATGAATGCGTAGAGTATGCCATTTATGACGTGTAGGCTTTTGAACGGATCAAATCGGGTTTGTAACGAAGAAGTTACGGCCCCGAGAATTTCATAAAATTTTCAAAACTGCTGAGAATTCTGGTACTGAGGTCTGGCACCACGGTACCAGACATAGTGTTAAATGACACGCCTCAGCGCCGGCACAGTAAAGTTGGCCACTGCTAAATGGCACCGCAGCGCCACTGTTAGTATTAAGTCTCGCATCGCAGTGCCGAGACCGGAACCCAGACACTGCTAACTGGCGCCGCAGCGCCAGTCTAGTACTAAGAAGCCCACGTCGCGGCGCGAGTTCAGGGCTTGTGATAGAAAACTTAAGTTTTAAACTTCAGTTGTTCCGAGACCTACATGAGTTGAGTTTATATACTCAATAAATGTACTAAGACTAATCCTATACTACATATACTAATGTATATGGTATGGAACTTAGGAATTGAATGCATGTTAATAAGTTATGAATGATGAACAAAGTTGGTACCTTATCAACAATGTTAGAGTCCGGTTAATAACATAAGTTGATTAATAAACCGGGACGAATGGTAATAAGTCGAGTTGACTTTATTAATGATATTAAGTTAACAAAGACATAGAAGAGAAAGAAGTTGGTAGGAATAATGTGAATAGTTATTTGATAGCTAATTATAGTGTGCTATGTGAATATATCATGTAGATTCTGCAAAGGCTGTGGTCAGTCGATTAAGTTATTTGAAGACGCTGAAAGGCAATTTTTCTTAACGCTTGTCTGACTTTCAAGTTAGCCAAGTTTTATGTGATTCATTATACTAAATTACACGACTGGTTTTAAAGAAAGGGTCAATGCCAGATTTATTTTGGCTAGACTGCTCGTAAGATATAGATTGATTGATATTCATATCTTTCTATATAGAAATGTTAACGCTATCCTATGCTAAGAAATTGGTACGGACGTGAAGGTAAGGTTTGTCTATGAACAAACAAAAGTATTTTTCATCGATATTACGATGGGCACGCGAGTTTGCCAAAATGTTAAACGTAAATACGTTTAACGAATGAGTGTTGATCAATATAGAGTACTATAGGCTGATCACCTAGAAGTGCTCGTAAGTAATGCGGATGTACAGCCTTAGGGCTGTGATATCCTTTTCAAGTATGAAAACTGAAAGTTACTGTTCATAGTCTATTGACCGGTTCAGAATTCCTAATCTACTCTATACATTGGAAATTGATGATATGAAATGTTAAAGTATTATTGTTTCATAATACTTCATAACTATTTATTCAGTTATATAAGAATTGTTATATAATTCACGAATGTGGTATTACTGTTATCCTTTGTTAAACTTGCTGAACTGTTATGCTCACTTCTTGCGTGAATTATATAATTGCAGTTAAGGATGAACGTACTGAGAAAGCTAAGAGAGATAAGGGCAAGGCTAAGATGGATACTTAACCATCGTGTAACAGACTAGTATGTTTGTATGTATTACACATTATGAACAACGAATGATGTAATCGATTTATGAACATGGGAAGGATTATACTTTGATTGTGATAAGAAGATAGTAATTACATTCATTTTGTTGTATTTCAATGGAATAATTGTATGAATGTTAGTACAGTGGAGCACCATATGTCGGGTTGGAAGATACCCGAATTTAGGGGCGTCACATCCTCTTCTTTAGGTGAGGTATTGCCACTATTTACCATTTGCAGGTCACCGTTATCAATCATATTTTGAATCAAGTAAAGAAGTGCCCAACAACTTTCTGTGTCGTGACCATGAGTGTTAGAGTGGTATTGACATATCCTGATAGCATCAAATCTCTTGGAACGGAGATTGATTGGGGGTAATAGTTATGTGATCTTCCCTTCATTGATCAACATTTGTAGGATCTCCTCCATTGGTTGACCCAAAGGAGTAAACTTTCTTTTATCCACATACTCTCGACGAGCTTGGGATCTAGCTTTCCTTATAAGTTTTTCTTCCCAAGTTTCATTCTCTTGGAGTCGTTGTTGATCCCTTGTTACAATGGAGAAGAAATTTGTTTGCCCTTGACAGATCAGTTGTCGAGTTACTTGGTGCAGATGTACCATCAGTTCGACCAGTTGACTAATTTGTTCTTTGATAGACTTTATTTCATGCTTTTGGAATAACTCAACGCTGTCGGGATACCTTCATTTTCTTGTGAAGTTTCCCCAATGTATTGAAAGTATTTGGAAGTTTGCCCTCCTCCAATATTGATCATGTTAACTCCAATTTCATTGTGTTGAGGCAGATGGTTATCTTGAACATGTGGTTGCTCTGGTGTTTTTACCACGATCTCACCACTGTCTATCATAACTTGGATCTTGTGCTTCAAAGACCAACATTATTGGGTATCATGGTCTGGAGCCCCAAAATGATAAGCACATTTCTTGCTTGGGTCAAAATTCTTCGCACTTAGATTGGCTAGTGGAAGGAGCTGAGCAATTTTCTTTTGTCCTGTCAGAAGCTTAAGAATATTCTCAAGTGAGTCCCCTAAGGGTGTAATGTCCTTCGATGTTTAGCCTCTCCCATTCTTTGGAAGATAGGATTTGAGGGCTGTACAGATGTTTGGAAAGGGGAATAATTCTTTCTTTGAATGGGAAAATTTTGGTTTTGAATGCCTCTCTGAGTTTGACCTTGTAGTACCAAGGATATATCCTCTTCTTTCTTCTTATGAACTCTTCGAGGATTATTCCCATAATTTCCAGCCTGAATGTGCTTGGCTACGGCTTCTAAAGCAATAAGTTCTTTAATCTTTCCAGACTTCAACCCCATCTTAGCCATTTCTCCGTGTTTGATCATTTCTGAGAATGGTATTCTTATGCCTGGTAGGACTCTCTTATAGAATGGAGCTTCTTGTATGTCGATGAATGTCATTACCATCTCAGTTTCTGTCATTGATGGAATAACTTGAGCAGTCAGACATCTCCATCTTTGGGCATGTTCTACGAATGACTCAGTATTCTACTTTTTAACTTTGGTAATTTAATATCTATCTAGATTCATTTGTGATTGGAAGTTGTATTGATTTAGGAAGGCATGGGCTAGCTCTTCCCAGCTGTGGATTTTGGAATTGTCCAGTCGGGCATACCAAACTCTGGCCTCTCCGGTCAGACTTTTCTAAAATAGCTGCATTCTTAGCTTTTCATCTTTTGCATAGGATCCGAGTTCTCCAATGAACACTTTCAAGTAAGTGTAAGGATCTCCCAATTCGTCATATTTCTCAAAATTAGGAATTTTGAACTTGTTTGGATATCGGGGCCCTGGAAAGATGCAGAGGACTGAGTAGTTAACACTCTCATATGCTTCAGTCCCTTTGATTGACCGGATTATTTCTTCCATTTGCTGGACTTTCTTCCGGATGTCACCGGTATCTCTATCTTCTTTGAGATTGATGATTTTAGGGGTTTTATTGGTTTTTTTCATTATTTTGAGGTTCCAGAATCTGAGGTTCCTTTTTTTTATCAGTACCCTGATTGCCACCTTGTTCGGAGGACTCTGGTTGAGTGGGTATTTGTTTACCCTGAGTACTTGTGCTCTGTTCTTTTAAGAAGAAAACCAATTCTGCTATCTGATTTCTGAGTCCCTCAAATTCTTCTCGAGACATAAAACTTGACCCCTATTGGCCACTTTCTTCTATTTTAATGGGTAGGCTTTTTGCCTTCTTAGATATGGATCATTAATGGGACCAATCTTGCCTACAATAACAGTAGGGAGTTTAGTCTTGATAAACTAGAATAGTATTTATGCTCATACAATGTGTCAGTTTTTTAGGGGTTTTAATGCTTTCCTGCAAAATAGATGTCAGTTGTTTTGATGACAGGATATCATGACATGATTTGATATTTAACAATAAATTTAAAAGAACTGATATTTAATATCTTACGAGAATTGGCATTTAATAGTTGACATGGAATTGAAAGGGAAAGGTATGAAGAGCCTTCCCTTCACGTTTGGTTTATCAAAGGCTGACCTATCTTAGGTTTACTCTCACTGGTTTTTCGGCACGGAGGTTCCCAGATCATCATAATCTACTAGATGGAAAGTTAATCCGATCTTTTAAATGCAGCGGATCTGAGTGGTACCTTTCCTGAGCCTCACTTGGACTTAATCGCTACTAGAGTCCAGTAATCAATGACCTACAGGTTCACCTCCTGGTGGAGGAATCACACAACATACATTCATCGCGTTTCACCGCATGAAAAATGATGACATTGTGAGAAGCACTAATATAAAGCATGGTAAAGAGACATTCACATCCATTCAATGTAAAGAAATCATTTCACACTCATGCACCAAGAAGAGAATAAAAAAGATTGAAATGCGGCTTAAGCCCTCTACTGTCCCCAACAGAGTCGCCACTTGTCGACGCCGGAGAAGATTTTATCTCCCTCTTCCTATGTGTTTCTTACCCTTTATGTTTTCTATGTGAATTTGTTTAATCTTAAGGGTGAGATTTTCAAGGAAAAGTGAAAGTAGTATGCATACAAGCCAATTATGTATGATGATAAAGCATGTACTTTGTAATCAATATTATTTATTTATTAATAAAAGAATTATTTATTAAAGGCATTTATTATCTACATGGTGTTGTTTTAATAATATGTGATAAACCCATAGTTTTAAGTAATGCTTTTAGAATCATGATGAGATCATGCTAATGAGATCTAAATTCTTATATAGCTTAAAACTAAAATGATCTCAATTAATGGATTACTAAAAAGGGGATTAGTGAATCTGGATAGATTGATACATATGTTGCTTGCTCATTGGATGAGAATGATTGTTCTCATGATCATTTGTGTGGAGACACTAAAGCAAGTATGTAAGTGCTTATTGGAGAATAAGTTCACTGAACGTGACTCGCTAAGGAATACCTAATGGAGTTTTACTTGCCTGTCAATAGGAATTCCTATAGTGATAGTAGTACAAATGATCCTTAGACTTGAGGTTATCATAATATCTTATATAAAATGAATTACACTTTGACTTATTCCTTAAGACTCTTAAAGTATATCAAAGGGTATGTTTGGTTGTAATAAGTTATATATGGAGATAATGAATGATTAATAAAGAATCTACCACTTTTAGTAAAAGAAGAGAAATGTCATATGTGATTCGATAAATGACAACCCAGTAATCATTGGCCAAGGTGGAATGAAATTAGAAAGTAGTTTCTAATTTGCATTTAGGAATCGAAATACATATAATTAAATAAAATAAGACTTGACAGTAATTCCATGTCTTATATTTAATTGAGACATTGTATAGTGGAAGGATTGAATTGTACGGTAACTATTTACTCAAATGTTCTTTTATGATTAATGTTGAAATTTATATTATCTGGAAAGTCGTTGATCACTAGGGAGGCTTATCCCTATTGTAGAATAAATATTTAATTTATTTATTTAAATAAGATTAGAATTGTTCTAATTGATTTATTCACAACCGGTTTAATATAGAGAACCTAAAGGGTCACACCTTAAAAAGAAGAATAATTATTTAAGAATTTAATGGCATAATCTTAATAATATGTTAAGTATATTTAATTTAATCTATGGTGATAAAATAAATTAAATAGCTTAACATTTATTATTTAATATTTTGAAAATATTAAATATAAATTAATAAGAGGAGTCTTATTAATATTATAACAATTATTATTTTTTTAATTTTTAAAAGAGTTTAGGAATTAATTTAATATAAGTACTCTCATTTATTCCTAATAGGATTAGGAGGCAAAATTAGTTAAAGGAGTTTAATTAATTATCCTTAATAAAATTAGGGAGCCCAATTAATTAAAGGAGTTTAATTAAATAAATAATACCTTATTTTAATTAAATAGGGTTACCTGATATCTTTATAAGATGAGTCTTATATCAGACATCAGATATATGTAATTCCAATAGTTGGAGAGTACGCCCCTTTTCTATAGAGATAGAAAAAACTAGGGTTTGAGCCAATACACCATTTTTCTTGAAAATTCTTCTTCCTTGGTGGATCACCTCTAGAGGCCATTGTCGACGTCGGGATTTTTATTTGTCCCTTTTCTGTTCTTTTTCTTTTGTGTTCTCATGTTAGGTGAGATTTGTTTGAAAAAATAAGTTGTGAAAAGGTCCGACATTTATATGTCGACGATTGGACTATAAGAGTCGCCAGTTGATTTTTTAACTGGTTGTACCAACACAACCAAGCAAAGGTTTACACATTGACCTAGTGATGTGACACTGCTAAACGGGTCTGTGAAATCGAGATTCATTAGGGTCCGGGGACTTGCTTATGCGGAGGGAAGGTGTTAAGCACCCCCCGACATTCGTATTGCCATGGCAACCGCCACTTTTCAAGAAATTGTTATATGAATGTATGTGTGTGTGTGGTCAATGTGCAGTTATTTAGAAGTAATGCGAGGCCTCATTCGCACCTATATACAAAAGGTTTGAATTTATGTAAAAATTCAGTTTTAAACAAGATATAGCAGTGAAGTTTTGTAAAAGAGGTTTTTTCAAACCCTATTGCTCAATAGTAATTGAGACCATTGGCACTTCCATTTTATTATTAGGTGTTCGGCTTGATTGCTTTTATTTTCGAGATGCGAAGCATCTTCGAGAAAATAATGTACAATGCAGTGCCGGATTCCTCATGGGCATGAAAACCATCTGAGGAAATCCAAACACCGTAAATAATTTACAAGTTGCTTACAGCTGAAAATGTGCATCACGGGAACCGAATCTAGATTCAGTAGACTGAATTTGTGATCACATGATTCCTAGGCTCACATGATAACGCAGTTTGTATGAAAGCTGTAAGCAGTTATATATATACAGACATGATCAACCACCACGAAGCACCTCCATGAGGGATCGAAAATGTAAATATATAAAAGCGGTATATATATATATATATATATATATATATATATATATATATATATATATATATATATATATATATATCCAGGCTTATCGAACATAGTTCGACACACAGTTCATATATATATCCGGAGCGTTTACTTGCTTTTTTATATATATATATATATATATATATATATATATATATATATATATATATATATATATATATATCACACACACACACACACACACACACACACACACAGTAATTAAACGCTCCAGACATAAGTCTAGGCTCAATCGAGGTATAACTCGATAATGTTAGTCCATATATAAATATATATATAAATATGTATATAATATATACAACAAAAATAAAAACCACGGATCGAAGTTCGGGTAAACACACGCAACACAATTCTCAACGTGAAGAATGGTGTGTGCAAAGATGAAGAGAAAGACTTTAAAGTGTGTAAGAAAGCTTACAGTGGGCTGTTGGTTGTTTTACCGATCAATATCTGTGTGCAAGTATACACGGTCAACAAGTAATAAAGAGTAAGTAAAGTATCGTTCCCATGGAGAATTAACTAATAAAGTTCACCAAGCACTAACCCATAACCATTTCAGTCTTATTTAAATGAATGATATTATATTTTATATTTAAACTATTAAATTAAATAAGCCTAACTATTCCTAAGTGAGACTAGATAATGAAGACCTGCGATCATAATTTCATCTATTGACTCATTCAAATCCACACATTTCATGTTAAGCTAAATTAATTATACCGAATTGTTAGTCGAGAACACGAAAGTGAAATATAGCCATCTCTCGATGTACCATACTCATATCACATATAATCCACAATTGATAGAATACACAGGAACACCCACATTACCTAAACCACTATATGTCTATGTGATTTACAAATAAATAGGGTTTAAGCCCAAGTTCTCAATTAACTACGAGTGGTGCTTCGGTATATGTCTATCCTAAGCACAAATCATACATTCCATCACAATGTAGAACATATAATCACAAGCTAATAAGATCATATCTAAACCCATACGTCGTCTCTCGAGTTCATATGGGTTATCACAGTAATTGATGGCCAATCAACTAAGCAAATAGCATGAATCTAATTAGACAATCCCATAGCAATTAATATGGCTAACAATGCAATATATCAGAAATAACTACTCTATAGAATCCATTGTAATCTCAGAATAGAAGTTAAATCATAATTGATTCAATTCTACCATCCACATATTGAATAAACATCATAAGATACAATTAGGAATCAAAGAGAGAGTAAGAATAGAGAATGGTAGTGCAAATCTATTCTCTTGCTCCAAGGTTGAATCTCCAATGCTTTCCAATCGCTTCAAGTCTTCAATCTAATCCACTCGAGAAATCACTACTCTAATCTACTTATTCAAAGTTGAAGAAAGAAAACAACAGTAGCTTGAGCCCCTAAGGGGTGGAATGTTTTCTTGCATACTGAAAATATGTCTAATATATAAAACCTAATTCCACTCCCTCTCAGTTACGCAAATTAAAATAAAGTCAGAAACTTCAGTCAACGTAGCGCGCGGCCGCGCGTTTCCCCTTTATATTCCTCGCGCGGGCGCGCAACTTGCAGTGTGTAATGTTATCTAGCCTGGTGCTCGCGCGGGAGCGCGTCCCCAAGCTTGTCATGCTGCGTGGCTTCTGTAACTTTGAGTTCTGGTTCTGCTACTTCAACTAATCTGTTCCGCTGCTCCTTCCTTTGTCCATCCATGCTTAGTCTTCTACTCCACTTAATCCTCATGCCACACATATCCCAGCTTGTGCCTCGCTTCATGCGTCCATTCGCCTCGTGCCTTCTAATTCCACCAAATTAGACCGTTTCCTGCACTTTTTCACCAAAAGGAGTTTTAAGTATATGCAATGCAAAATAACATGAAATGCAACTAAAAACACACTAAAATATACTTGAGATGGGCATAGTTCGCGTGAATTGGTATTCAATAAGTAGGTATAAAACTCACTTATCATGGGCTGCCAAAGAACACTTCAATAACTTGAAAGGGATGAACACTCAGCTCCCCCCGATAAAAAAGTAGCTATATATGAGCTTAAAAGTGTTTAAAATGAGAAAGTACTCGGTTTAGGGTGTGTACAGAGCAAATTGGACAGAGCTTTCTCACCTTTTCTCTTGCAAATATGGCCATCCCAAGCCCTTTATTTATAAAGGGGGGAGTTGCAGGTGTACCTGCGGCTGCCCGGGGTGTCTTGGGTTATGCGGGTCCTGCTGTCTCAAAGTACGTGCACTTAGACAACGCGATGTTCGCTTGAACCTTCATAACTTTTAATTCGGGAGTCCGATGGAAGCGTGCCATACCATTCCATAAAGATATTTCTGAGAGCTATGAAATGATATAGGATTTACCCTTTTTTGATTCCAGGAAAATGGGTCCATAACCAAAATTGCATTTACGAGTTTTTGTCAGGTAGTCCGTTGAGCCGTTTAGCGTAGTTTGCGCTCTGAAGTTAAGATATGGTTCTTGTGGGACTTCTTTTGAAGCAATTTGATTTGAAGTTACATTGGCAAAATTACCATTTTGTCCCTCCCTGGGTTATCTCCAATTTTTGCATAGTTGTAGCGGGTTTTTCCCAAGGCTATTTCTGAGATTGTCATTTTGTTGACTATCAATGTCCTCAGGGTTATCTCTGAGGTTGGCTTGATCATCCGGGGTTGACTCCGGGCATTTAAACTTGATATCCTGGGGTTATCTCCGGGGTTGGAACTGACTTTCCCGGAGTTATCTCCAGGGTTAGAAATTGATTTCTCAGGATTATCTTCAGGGTTGGAAACTGGATCTCCTAGGGCTATCTCCGGGGTTGGAATTGATATTGTGGTCTTCCAGGGTCACCTCTGGAGTGTGAAAGAAACACTTTTACCCTCCTGATGCCTGTTTGATGAAGAAAAATTGAGATGTTTTCTACATCTCTACTGGGGATGACGTTCTGAAATCACTGGACCTTCCTGATGTATACACTGGTAGTTTACAATGGTGCCTACCCTGATTGTAGTTTAATAATGAATCCTACCCTACTGGTAGTTAAATACGCTGACATCGCCCGACTGTTTTGGTTCCCACTCGAACGGAGGTATACAAAGCTTTCATTGTTGAACTGTCTTGATGTTACGCTGAATTGATGCAAATGGTTTTGAATACTGGATCTTTCGATACCTTCGCTGAAGTAATATTCAAAGGTTTGCTTCACCAGACTCTGCCTGATGTTACGCTTGATAGAGATGTACGTTGATGTAGCACCTTTGCATATGTGCAGATCATGCATGATGTGATGATCTAGATTTATCCTTAGGAGTCAATTATCCTAGGTTGATGCATGTTATAAATTGGCTGGAATATAATTTTACCTCACCCTTTTTGAGGTGATTTGGAGTTTCCTTTCGCTGTTGGGTGCTTGTGCCCTATTTCCTTGAGCATTTGATTTGTAACCCAGCTGAACTGATGATCTGAATGCCGCTGATATCCCTGGAGGGTGTAGTCCATTCTTTCGTTGTCGAACTTTGAACTTTAGTGTAGAGGCCTCAACTTATGAGGATTTGACGCAGGTTAGCATGTTTATTGTCGTAGATTTCATTCGCCAAACCTTTTATCATTAGGCCTTTGCTTTTAAGTTAATAACTTTTTTGAGAATTTTCCCCCTTCTTATGTAGGGGCAAGTTGATATCGCCGTGATAGGAGTTCTCCCCTTTCTTTTGATGAGAAGCTTGATCCTACTTTAAACTCCTTCCCTTTCTTGGAATTCGAAAATGCCCCAGTCCTTTCGCATGTTGATGTCGGGTAGTCATATGAGAAACTCTCTTTGTTGTCCCAATCGCGAGTGAGCAATATTCGAATCGTCAGTGAGATGATATGAGGGAAGCTTTGATGATGATGGACCATGCTGATGGTGCTGACTGGTGCATGCCCCAGTGTTGAGTTATCGCTATTTTCGAGATCGACCTAGTCTTGCTGTAAGGTTTCTAATATCGAGTTGTCACTAATTTTGAAATTTCCCCAACATTGCTTGTGGTCTGAGATAGTTGCTTTGACAGTTGGGCTGCTAAGATACCAAGATTGCAAGAGACTTTTACCTCTGTACCAGATGCTAAACAAGTATAGGACTTGTGCTTTGATGCCTTCAATCATTGTTCCTGACTTGTTGTCGCAATCGGCCTTGATGGTTTTCTTCTGATTTGATGAAAACTTGTGATTGAGGGTGTCGACTCTTTGAAGGTCCTTGTTGCTGGTTGTCTTAGTGTATCATTATTTCTTCCTTTCTGGGATTTATGCCAGATTCTATGGAATGACATTGAAGTATTGTTGGGTTTTCTCGACATGGGTCACTGACTTGGAAGGTTGTCCTTAGGATTGATGTTTGGGTTTGGATATTTTTTTTGAGGGTCAGACCGCACCACTGATGGTTGCCTACGTACTCCTGTATGTGAGGGAGATCAGGTCTGCGTAGTTCCCGCTGGTGAGCTGAACAGTTTGAGAAGTGTTTGTTTGGGTTTTTTGGGTTATTGTTTGGTTTGACCGCACCATAAATGGCTGCCTACGTACTCCCATTGATGAGGAGAGATCAGGTCTTTCGTAGTTCAGGTTACTTGCTGAAACCTGACTGATTTGATTTTTGATTTTTTTTTCTTTCTTTCTTCTTTTTTTTTTTTTTTTTTTCTTTTTTCTTTTCTTCTCTTTTTTCTTTTTTTTCTTTTTTTTTTGTTTTTTATCTTTTTTTCTTTATTTACATGCATGGAAAATAAATGGCATACTACGAAGAAAGTGATATCGTCCCAACATCTTCTGGAACACGCAACTTTTTCCCCTGTATCTACATCTTCTTGGCTAGTTGAGGCCTAATAATCTAGTTGTCAGTGGTTATGTTGCCTTCAAGGTTCGCGATAGAGGTTACCTCTTGGTTATGAATATCTTCACTTATGGCCATAACTTGATCGATTCCTGATTCAGTACATTCCTCAGGGACGCTTGAACTGGATCCATCGTACAAAGGTATGAACTCCTAATTCTTTGATGGGTTGGCTTCCCCGATAATCTCACCACCTTTTTCTTCATCTGTTCCTTTGCCTTTTTCATGGGTTTGAGATGATTCGACCATGAAATCTCCCTCGAACTGTTGTTGCATTTCTCGCAAGGAACTTTCCTTTTTCTTCTTTGGAAAGGATTAGTATTTCTTCCGCATCATCCAAGGTTATAAAATTAGGAACGTGGTTGTTATCTTTGGACCACAGGATGTCTGATGTGGGCAGAGGAATCTCTTTTGGGGATTCCCTTATCTCCTCTGTCACTCCTTGGATTAGGATCAGTCCATCTTGTGTTCTGCCATAATTATCACTGAACTTCCTGTCTCGAGTGGACATCTTAAGCATTTTGTTTCCTTTTCGCCTTTTTTGGTCATGGGGAATTCTATCTCCAGCTCTCCATTTTCAATGAGATCCTGGATTTTATGTCGCAAAGACCAGCATTCCTCAGTCATATGCCCAAGTGAGTTAGAATGGTAGAGACATATCTTGGTGGAATCATAACTCTTCATCTTGGGATTTATAGGAGGCAGCAACTCAGTAATCCTTCCTTCGCTTATTAGTAAGTGTAGCATTTCTTCATTGAATTTTCTTAGAGGGGTGAATTTTCGGACACTTGTGGAAGTTATTTGATCTTTCTTCTTTGAGAATTCGCATTCTCCCGAGCAATTTTTTTGTTGGCGAGATCTTCTAGCAATTTCATCATCCCTCTTTTCTTGGCCTTCTGATAGTTGAGTGAAAAACTGCCTCGTATCCAGATGTTGGCGCACTATCAGCTTAGCTAGCAAATTTACTTGGTTCTGGATCGTCTTTAATTTTTGCATTACTATCATACCCTCCTCCGAGTTTTCCCACTTTAGGACATTTATTCGGTGCCTTTGGGGGTATTCCTCAATCCTTCATATGCACTTATGAATTGGATATGTTTCAGCGTTTCCTGACCCGATCATGTTTACTTCCCCCCTTATCATGCTGCAATGGAAGGTTGGTGTTGACATTTTGTTGATCAGGTTGTTGGACCACAATACTGCCACTTTTGATTAGATTTTGAATTTTATGCTTTAAAGACCAACAATCTTGTATATCGTGTCCAGGAGACCTTGAGTGGTAAGCACATCTTTGGCTAGGATTGTATCTTTTGCTCCCTGGTTCCAGAGGTGGGGCCAATTCGATAATTTTCTTGTGATCCATTAATATTGCCAATTCATTTTCAAGGGAATCGCCAAGTGGAGTGAACACCTGATTTTTCGTTCTTTCAGAATTTCTTTTCCTGCCTGGGCATTGGTTGAATGCAGCATGTTGTTGAGATGGCAGATTGTCTTGTATTTTCCAAATGGGGGGACTGTAGGTTGGTCTCCTAGCTTGCCCCTATACAACAAGGGATACATCTTCAATGCCTTTATCGGGTACACCTTTGGGATCCCTTGCATACTTGTCAGTCTGTATATGCTTGGCGACTGCTTCCAAGGCAGTGAAGTTTTTAATCTTGTCTGCCTTCAGGCCCATCTCTGCCATTTCGCCGTGTTTGATCATTTTTGAGATTGGCTTTCCTATGCTTGCTAGGATCATCTCATTGTGACGCCCCCAAAATAGGTATATATCACCCATCTTGGGTCGCCAAATACATGGTACAGAATACAAATACAAACTTAATTATACAACAAGAGTTGAGAGTTTTTACATGAATATTGTCTCATAGACAATATCCAAACTCAAATTCAATCCTCATTACATTTATTATCACACTAAATAGTGAGGATTACTAAAACAACCATCTCGAATGATCACTCTGTTCCCCGACTAGTCCCGGCTATGTTCTCATTTCCTGAAGAGAATAATGAAAGAAAAAGGGTGAGCTCAACTAGCCCAGTAAAAAATATTATGACTAAGATAATGCAGAATAAGTTATCGTTAGCCTTCAACAATGTTAAACTGATAGAATACAATAGACAACAAGTTTAACTGTAGCGGAACAAGCAATCCATTAGAAGAGTCAATTAGAGCATGATATCTACTATCTTCTATGACTTAAAAAGGTTTTCATCAACTTTATCGCTGAGACTCAGCTTAATAAATAAACCACATCATCGAATCATCCCTGCACTACGGGCCAAGGATATTCATGTAATCATCAATGGTCATGATTATACGGAATAATCCCTGATCATAATCATACCAACCACTGTCCCTCAATGCACTACAGGCCAATGAGGACTTTTACCACATCATTTGTAACATTACGGGTCATGATTATACCGAATGATCCCTGGTCATAATCATACTAATCAACAGTCCATCTATGCACGTAAGCCAAATATGACTTTCATCACAATATAAGCATGATGATGATGACAATGATATAAGAATTTAATTAAAATAAAACACATGATAAATTTTAAAGATTTATAATTTAATTTATCCAGAATTAAATAATGTCCAAATTGTCAACATGATACTACTTTGTGGAGTAAAATTCAAGAATAATATCTATGTATCAAAAATAATTTGGACAGAAAAGAAATTAATTTTTCGAAGAATAGTACCCCGTGAATAGTACTTCGTGAATAGTATCCCGACATGAAAAGTGTCTCGAATACCCGAATAAATAATATTTGAGTGAATAGTAATTGGGTGAATAGTAACCCGTAAATAGTAACTCGTGAATAGTACCCCGGCATGAAAAGTGCCCCGAATACCCGAGTGAATAATATTTTAGTGAATAGTAACCCGTGAATAGTACCCCAGGTGAAAATATTGATATTTAATAAGAAAGTTCATATCAATATTCCAATGAAACGATACTGGATTAAGCGCAAAACTTCAAGGATATCCCACTAATTTTAGGGATTATAGAAGCAATACTTACCATAGTAAGTTTAGATTTAAGAATATGAAAAGAAATAACATACGAAACTGTAAATGGATTTTCACCTGTCATACTGTATATAATCTGCGTAGACAGGTTATTCCGACATATTAAAGGATGAATACGAAAAAGATTGTATTCCTTATGAATACGAAAGAAATAATACCCCTTACCATACGAAAATAACATCCATTACGAATACAACAAATAATATCCCTTACCTTAGTAGAAGACTGGATACTACAATAGTGAAGTAGCAAAATACTCTTCTTCTTTCTCTCTATTGTTTCTCTCTCTATAGCTTCTCTTGTGAGTCTTAGTGAATTGGTGAGAATGAAAGAAGAATTAAGCTTCCATTTATAGAAAAATGGACTAAATAGTAACTAATTCACAGACGGTTCATATTGATTTACTATTAAAACGGACGGTCCATATTGATTACTATTAAAACCACAACCGACAGTCCATATTGATTTACTATTAAAACCACCACCGACGGTCCAGATTGATTTACTATTAAAACCACCATCAACGGTCCATAAAATTAGTAAATCTTCCTATGGAATACTAAGCCAAACTTACAGCAAACGCCTCATAACAAATCCCTATGTTCATAACAAAAATTGAATAAATTTCTACCATAAATCATTTATCTTTAATAAACACATGTTTAATATTTCAACAATTATTCATCATTAACATTATAACTCACAATATTTATTAACCAGATCGTTTCCAGGAAAGAGGGGACTTTCCGATAAGGATTTTTCCCTATTGGCGCGCAATTAGGTGACCAAACCTCTCCTCAATAGAACTTTCTAGACATCGTCAGTATTTCAAATAATAATATGAATAACTTTGTCGTCTCAATTATTAATTTAATAATAATAAATATTATGCAGATGATACTGTGACAATAATTTAGTCAATAATATAAGATACTATGCAACAATTACTATTGCAATATTTGAGTATAACTGAGTGACTTCTCACGTAAGCATAAAAAACTAATACCGTGTGCTACTATGCAACCACGGGTATTACTATACTTTTATCACCGGGTATTTCAATAGTTAACGGTAAAATTTTCGCTGTTATTTTTATAAAAAGATATTTCTGTCGTTTCCTAACTCCGACAATAATTTTGTTGTGGGGTCCACTAATGATTGTGTCGTCGTACGAATATTTTCTGTTTAAAATAAATATTCCTCGTCCAATTGAATATTTTATAACAACTTGTATACTTTGCAAAATTTATAAATATTACCCACAACTATAACATTATATCAAAACAAAACCATATTATTCAAAAATATATTTCGAGAAAAATTAATCTTTATTTATGAAAGTTGGGGTCTTACACTCGTAGTACGGAGCCTCTTGGATATCAATAAACGTCATTACCATCTCAGTTTCTATCATTGATGGAATGACTTGTGCTACAAGATGTCTCCACCTTTGGGCATATTCTCAGAAAGATTCAGTACTTTGCTTTTTGACTTTAGTAACTTGGTATCGATCCAGTGCCATTTGTGATTGAAAATTGTACTGATTTAGAAAGGTGTGGGCCACTTCTTCCCAGTTATGGATTTTGGCATTGTCAAGTCGGGCATACTAGGCTTTAGCCTCTCCAGTGAGACTCTTTTGAAAAAGTTGAATTCTGAGGCTTTCATCTTTTGCATAAGACCCCAGTTCGCCAATGTACACTTTTAGGTGCGTATAGGGATTGCCTGCCCCATTGTACTTTTCAAACTCTAGGACTTTGAATTTGGTAGGATATTGAGCCCCTGGGAAAATGCAGAGATCTGAATAGGTGACACTCCCATAATTTCCAGTCCCTTTGATTGACCGGATGGTCTCCTCAATTTGTTGGAATTTTTTTCTTATATCCCCAGTTTCTCCATCATCCCTGAGATTTGTGATTTCTTTATTGGAATGAGGTTTAGGTATCTAGGTTTCCATCTTTTTGCCAATACCCTGACTGCCCCCTAGTGTGGATGACTCTAGTTGAGTTGGCATTGTTTGGCCCCGGATTTCTATATATGCAGAGGATTTTGTGTGGAGGGGTATTTGTGGACCCTGAGTAGATTGGTGTAGTTCCTTGAACATAACAGACAACTCTATAATTTGATAACTTAATCTTTCGAACTCCTCGCGAGAGACAGGAGTAGGATCAGGCTGGGCACTTTTATCCATGTCTGACTGTGGGCTTAATGCCCTTTTATACTTTGAACGGGAAATAGGATCAATTGCTTCCCAAAAAGACTTACGTTATTTAGTCTTAGGGAATGAATAAATGTTACATGCTATGTGATGTATCCATTTTAGGACTATTATCCTACAAAACAGATGTTTAGTTGTTTATAAGATAAGATAGCATATCAGGTTTTGATATAAAAGGGAATGCATGTACACATATATCTTTATTCTTTCCATTACATTGAGATTGATATGGAAATGAAATTACAAGTAATTGAAATTACAAGTAATTTGAAATGGGAAGGTATGAAGAGACTTCCCTTCGTGTTTGATTTATCATAGGCTGACCTATCTTAGGCTACTCTCGTGACTTTTTGGCATGAAGGTTCCCAAATCATCGTAATTTACTTGACGGGAAGTTAATCCGGCCTTTCGAATGGAGCAAATTTGGGTGGTGCCTTTCCTGAGCCTCATTGGAATTAGTCTTCCTACGAGTTCAGTAATCAAACACCGATAGGATAGCCTCCTGGTGGAGGAACCACACAATATACATTCACATACAACGTGTCTTCCTATGGAATACTAAGTCAAACTTATAACAAACGCCTCATAACAAATCCCTATATTCATAACAAAAATTGAATAATTATCTACCACAAATCATTTATCTTTAATAAACACATATTTAATATTTCAACAATTATTCATCATTAATATTATAACTCACAATATTTAATAACCAGATCATTCCCAGGAAAGAGATGGCTTTCCGATAAAGATTTCTCCCTATTGGCACGCAATTAGGTGACCAAACCTCTCCTCGACAGAACTTTTTAGACATCGTCAATATTACAAATAATAATATGAATAACTTTGTCGTCTCAATTATTAATTTAATAATAATAAATATTATGCAGATGATACTGTGACAATAATTGAATCAATAATATGAGATACTATGCAACAATTACTGTTGAAATACTGAGTGACTTCTCACGTAAGCATCAATAACCAATACCGTGTGCTACTATGAAACCACGCATATTACTATACTTTTATCACCGGATATTTCAACAGTTAACGGTAAAAATTTCGCCGTTATTTTTATAAAAAGATATTTTTGTCATTTTCTAACTCCGACAATAATTTTGTTGTGGGGTCCACCAATGATTGTGTCGGCGTACGAATATTTTTTGTTTAAAACGAATATTCCCCGACCAATCGAATATTTTATAAGAACTTGCATACTTTACAAAATTTATAAATATTACCCACAATTATAACATTATATCAAAACCACACCATAATATTCAAAAATATATTTCGAGAAAAATTAATCTTTATTTATGAAAGTCGGGGTCTTACAACCTCCCCTTCTTATGAAATTTCGTCCTCAAAATTAGGGTACATATCTGGTATGTCGAAGAGGTGAGGATACTTTGATTTCATTTCAGATTCTAACTCCCAGGTCATTTCCTCAACATCGTGGTTTCTCCATAAAACTTTAACTTGAGGTATAACCTTGGAGCGTAGAATATGCTCCTTCTTATCTAAGATTTTAACAGGTACCTCTTCATACGTTAAATCTTCTGCTATCTCATCCGATTTTAATTCAATAATATGGTTTGGATCTTCCACATATTTACGTAACATAGATATGTGAAAAACATTATGAACACGAGACATACTTGGCGGTAAGGTGAGTCTATAAGCTACAGTTCCTACTCGATCGAGGATTTTGAATGGTCTAATGAATCGAGAATTGAGCTTTCCTCTCTTTCTAAATCTTGTAACTCCTTTCCATGGAGCAACACGTAACAACACATGTTCTCCAACATTAAATTCCACATCCTTCCGATAAAGATCAACATAACTCTTTTGTCGATCTTGTGATATTTTTATACGTTGTCGGATCATTTGAATCTTTTCTGTAGTCATACGTACCAACTCTGGTCCTAATAACATTGCTTCACCCACTTCGTCCCAACATACTAGAGAACTACACTTGCGTCCATACAACGCCTCAAATGGAGCCATGACAATACTTGCTTGATAATTATTGTTGTAGGAGAATTCTACTATTGGCAAGAACTTGTCCCAACTTCCTTTGAAGTCAAGGACACAGAGTCTTAATAAATTCTCAAGAGTTTGAATAGTCCTCTCCGATTGCCCGTCCGTTTGAGGATGATATGCCGAACTAAATCGTAAATCCGTGCCCATAGCTTTTTGCAAACTAACCCAAAATCGTGAAGTGAATCTTAGGTCTCGATCAGAAACTATGGATACTGGCATGCCATGCAGTCTTATAATATCATTTATGTACATACAACCAAGATGTTTAAGTGAATAAGTTTCTCGTATAGGTAAGAAATGAGCAGACTTGATCAATCTATCAACAATGACCCAAATTACATCTATATCTTGAGAAACCTTGGGAAGACCAGTAACGAAATCCATGGTAATGTTCTCCCACTTCCATTCTGGAATTTTAAGTAGTTGCAATGGACCTTTTGGCACTTGATGCTCCGCCTTGACTAGTTGACAAGTTAGACACCTTGAGATAAACTCCGCTACCTCTCTCTTCATATTTCTCCACCAAAATGTATGTCAAAGATCACGATACATTTTGATACTCCCAGGATGGATTACAAACGGTGTTTTGTTCGCCTCCATCATGATCTTATACTTTAAAAAGGGTCGTTCGGAACACAAAGTCTGGAGTTGACTCATAGTATTCTCTCTTCATCGATTCTTGCTTCCAAAATATCACCTTCTTGCACTTTCTTCTTCATACGCATCAGCTCCAGGTCCGTAGCTTGATCAGCTTTAACTTTATTGATTAAAGTCGGTTCTACTCGTATATTTGCCATCATCACGTGGGTCCCTGGAGTCTTTATCTCTATCTCCAACCTTTGCAAGTCATACAAAATGGGCCTTTGCGTTGACAATATCGCACTCGTACCCGCATACGATCTTCTACTCAACGTGTTAGCTACCACGTTTGTTTTTCCACGATGATATTGAATGGTATGGTCGTAATCTTCAACAGCTCGAGCCAACGTCTTCGTCGCATGCTACATTCATTTTGGATGAAGAAGTATTTGAGGATTTTGTACCGGGTTTAAGGTCGATACAAAATTCAATTTCAAGCTCTAGGGGTAAGCCAGGAAGTTCTTCAGGACAATGGAAATATCATTCAAATCTGACGTATTTTTGTTTAAATCTGTGGCATGGGCTAAGAAAGCTTGACATCCATTTTTCAATAAACGAATAGCTTTATGGCTTGATATGACAGTGATTGACTTTAGTGGTTTGGTTGCTTAAATTCGCATAATAGGTTGGTTAGGAATATGAAAGCTAACAGCCTTACGAAAATAATCAATTTTTGCATGATGAGTAGTTAACCAATCAATCCCTAAAATTACATTGAATGCAAGTATTTTCAAAGAGATAAGATCGACAGGTAACGTGCAGTTACCGATTTGAATCAAACAAGACTTATAAACAGTGGATGTAATAAAGGTTTCTCTCAACGGAGTTTCAACCGATAAGTCAAAGTCTAATTTCTCCGGAATCAAAATTAAATGTTGAGCGCAAGTAGAAGAAATAAAAGAATGGGTAGAACCGGTATTAAATAAGGTATAAACTTCGCTAGAGTTTATGATTAGATTATCCGTGATCACGTCGTTCGGATTCCTCGCTTTTTGGGAGGTTACGACAAGCGCTCTCCCTTAAACTACCGGTTTTATCTTGTCTGGGACGGCCTTTGATTCCTCCATCCCAGCTGAACTTGACTTTGGTGCACGACAAAATCGGGCTAGGTGACCTTCTCTTCAACAATTGTAACATGCTTTAGACTACTGCGTACAGTTTCGACTGATATGTCCCTCCCTTCCGCATTAGTAACATACGACTGGCGGTCGTTCTCCTTCCTTAACAACAGGTGCTGGTCCTGACGTCTTTCCATCATTATTGAATCTCCTCTTCTTAAAATTTCCACTTCTATTATCTTGGCCATGATTACCACCGGAGTGGTTACCATTTCTGGCATGTTGATTCCCTCCACGTTTGTTGTCACTGCGTCTATGACTGCTACCACTAGTATTATCGACTTGCTGGCTACTCTCTCTCTTGGTTGGGTCGAATCATTATCTCGCTCTAATAACTGAGCCCTATTTACAACATCTTAATACAAACACAGTTTGTGAGAAATTAGGTATTGACATATCTCGGGTTTCAAACCTCTTAGAAACATCTGCGTCATTCTCTCCTCATTATCAACCAAGTGGGGCGCAAACCGGGACAACTCAGCAAACTTAGCTTCATACTGCAACACGGTCATATTATTTTGCTCCAACTTGATAAACTCCACTTCCTTCATGTGGCGAATACTTTCGGAAAAGTACTTGTCGTTGAACAGTTCTTGGAACTTCTCCCAAGATATTTTGAGTGCGACAGGCTGAGTACACTTTACTGATTCCCACCAGTAATCTGCCTCTCCTCTTAACATGAAGGTGGCAAAGGGAACCTTTTGCTCCTCGGAGCATCCCAAGACTTCGAATATCTTGGTGATCTGCTTTATCCACGTCTCTGCCTTAAGTGGTTCTGGCTTTCCCCAAAACTCCAATGGTCCCAGTTCCTTGAATTGCTTAGCGGTGACCATATGTGAGTTTCCAGCGTTTCCACCTGTATTTTGAACACGAGCCGCTCTCGCCTAATGTTGCATGAATTGAATAAAGCCTCTGAATATCCCATCACTCATCATTTGATCGGTGTTGTTGTTTACCTGAGGATTATTGTCTTCCTGTTGCACATTATCCTGGGTATTGATAGTTGGTGACTCAACGGTCGTATGTGCTTCATTGTTGATCTCAACATCTTTAGATGCCATTTTCAAACACTGCCACAAAACAAGGGTTAATTGACATGTCACATATTATCCCTATACTCTGACCGACCAATTAAATACCAAATAAACTTAGGTAGGTCATACTAGCGAAGGAATTCTCCGTCTCTACCCTCCTAGTTCTTGTCTCACATCTCAGCCAGGGATCATATCCCTAAGCTTTGAAACCAACTGTGATGCCCCCAAAATAGGTATACATAACCCATCTTGGGTCGCCAAATACATGGTACAGAATACAAATACAAACTTAATTATATAACAAGAGCTGAGAGTTTTTACACGAATATTGTATCATAGACAATACCCAAACTCAAAATCAATCCTTGTTACATTTATTATCACACTAAATAGTGAGGATTACTAAAACAGCCATCTCAGACGATCACTCCGTTCCTCGACTAGTCCCGGCTATGTTCTCAT
The DNA here is from genome assembly GCA_016801055.1 of Panax notoginseng. Lineage (NCBI taxonomy): Eukaryota > Viridiplantae > Streptophyta > Magnoliopsida > Apiales > Araliaceae > Panax > Panax notoginseng. The sequence goes on from CM029014.1 coordinate 193,308,689, forward strand.
TTCCTGAAGAGAATAATGAAAGCAAAAAGGTGAGCTCAACTAGCCCAGTAAGAAATATTATGACTAAGATAATGCAGAATAAGTTATCGTTAACCTTCAACAATGTTAAACTGATAGAATGCAATAGACAACAAGTTTAACTGCAGTGGAACAAGCAATCTATTAGAAGAGTCAAGTAGAGCATGATATCTACTATCTTCTATGATTTAAAAAAAATTTTCATCAACTTTATCGCTGAGACTCAGCTTAATAAATAAACCACATCATCGAATAATCCCTGCACTATGGACCAAGGCTATTCATGTAATTATCAATGGTCATGATTATACCGAATAATTGCTGGTCATAATCATACTAACCACTGTCCCTCAATGCACTATAGGCCAATGAAAACTTTTACCACATCATTTATAACATTACGGGTCATGATTATACCGAATGATTCCTGGTCATAATCATACTAATCAACAGTCCATCTATGCACGTAAGCCAAAGATGACTTTCATCACAATATAAGCATGATGATGATGACAATGATATAAGAATTCAATAAAAATAAAGCACAAGATAAATTTTAAAGATTTATAATTTAATTTATCCAGAATTCAATAATGTCCAAATTGTCAACATGATACTGCTTTGTGGAGTAAAATTCAAGAATAATATCCATGTATCAAAAATAATTTGGACAGAAAAGAAATAAATTTTTTTATGAATAGTACTTCCGGAATAGTATCCCGTGAATAGTATCCCGACATGAAAAGTGTCCCGAATACCCGAATAAATAATATTTGAGTGAATAGTAATTGGTTGAATAGTAACTTGTGAATAGTAACTCGTGAATAGTACCCCAGCATGAAAAGTGCCACGAATACCGAGTGAATAATATTTTAGTGAATAGTAATTGGGTGAATAGTAACCCATGAATAGTACCCCGGGTGAAAATATTAATATTTAATAAGAAAGTTCAGATCAATATTTCAATGAAACGATACTGGATTAAGCACAAAACTTCAAGGATATCCCACTAATTTCAGGGATTATAGAAGCAATACTTACCATAGTAAGTTTAGATTCAAAAATATGAAAAGAAATAACATACGAAACAGCAAATGGATTTTCTGTAACGACCCCAAAATTCATACAATTTAATTCTCGACTTCGGTCGTTAATAATACATTCAACCTCTAATTTTACATCATTAAACGATAATACAACCATTGAAATTTGCGGAATAATTAAAATTTTCTATTACAAACTATCCTCGTTCCCAAAACCTTCAACCTTTATATCTAAATATCTCAGAATCATTTTAATACTACAATAGTTTGCATTCGCAAAATAATATTACAATTCAACATTAATACATTATTCAAAACCTTAAACATGGTTCAAATAATAACACAACCAAAGTATATAAATCTTCAAGTATCACATCTGATTCATGTCTTTCAAGTAACGCATAACTTTACCTTGAATCTTGAACCTGCAAAAGTGGTTATTTGCAAGGTTGAGCTCGACAGCCCAGCAAATTTAACAGTCTATTATGTTTCACATAGCACACAATTCATGCATTCTATATTTCTAATTTATCGAGTTACATTATACAACATGCATGTGCTATCACATATCACATATAAATTGAGTTCCATAACCCAATTAACTTGGTCATATTTTGACCTTAACAATTCATAAAGCATGGTATGTAACTCACCACATAATCACATTTAGTCCACAAACATAATAGAACTGAAAAACTTGCCTTGGATGTTGTTTAATGTTTATAACTTATCTGCGCTGTGATGATCCTACACAAATTGAGGATACATACATGTACATATTAGTTTCACATACAAAATTCACGTACTCAATGTAAACTAATTTTATTTAACTATAATATTTTGTTCTTGTCTTAAAACCATTCTATGTTTCTTTAGAAACTTTTGTCCGTTATAACCTTTTTACGCCCAAAAGATTCTCTCATGGATTTAGTATGTAAATACTTTACGTATCAAAACATAAACCATTTATATCCCCTTCGTTTTATATTACTAGGTTCAATATAATTTCATAAGGCAGCAGCCCCTCACCTTTGACACCCATTTCGCGGTTTAATAGCTTGCAATTTACTTATCTAATCGTAAGGCATTTTTTTTAGTATGTTTTTCATGGCATACAAGACTATTTTTAAGAAATACTAACCTCTCATTTCGGGTTTGTTAAGTAGTCTAAAAAGCGTGCCAAAAATTGACGTTCATAGCAGTCTTCAATTTTTTTTCCCAGCTTTACCCTCTTTCGCTAAAACAGTCATAACTAATTCGTTTCAAAACATTTTTGAGCGATTCTTGAGCCCACGCGAAGCTAACTTCCGACGCTACAACTTTCATTCTTTGACCATTTCCAAATTCAAAACACAGAATTCCGAAAAATTCGTTCAAGGTGACTGCCCCGAGTTGGTTAGACAGTTTTGACGCGACTACTTTGAATCATAACTCTTTGCTCCGATGTTGGAATTAGTCCGTTCCGGAGTCTATGGAAAGCTAATTCAGTGTACTATAACATATCAAAAGCCCAGAAGTTTGTGGAAATATTAATTGATTGAAACAGTGTCCCAAATAGCACATCCCGCTGCTGACTTTCAGTTTGACAAATTCGACACATTTCTTTCCAATCACCGTAACTCCCTCATCCGAGGTCGGAATGAGGTCATTCCAAAGCCTATGGCTTCCTAACTCAGTTCACTACAACTACCCAGAAACTCAGAATTTTTCAGGCAACATAGCTATAACATAATTTGACACTATAGTCACTGTTCATTCAATTTTCATTTCTAGACATGGTTTACTAAAATCTTCACCACGGATTCATTTTAACTCCGTTTTGGTTCATTCAAGTTAGGAAATCTTTAGAACTTAGAAGGATATAACATACAATCATCAAATTATGCTTTTAAACATAAATCAAAAGCACAAAGGGTCCTCAAGCTCAGTCCCAAAAATTGCCCAACAAGGTTCTTTGTAAATCTTTTATTTTGTGAGTTTTGGTTACACTTGGATGATGTTAAGGTTTCATATCTCTAATTACAATCATTATAACTCATTTACATAATCAATTACAAGCCAAAATAAACATAGTAAACTAACTACTTTTCTAACAAAACTAACTAAACTTCCAAAATACAAACTTTAACTAGCAAACTAAATACAATATTTAAAATAATAACATTACCAAAAATTAAATAAGAAACATACCCGAAAATACAAATTTCACAAACTGAATACGTACTCGACTAAAATTTAACTAAGAGAAGATCTTTATAAAAAGTCCTCCCACAACAAAGCCTTTCTAAAAATTAGAGGCCTTATTGTTGGTGAATGAAACAAAGGATCAAGCCCTTCTATTTATAGGTTTAGCAAAGGGTAAAGTTCTCAATTTAGTTGATGTGGGACTTGGTTTAACTAATTCTAATTTGTTTATACTAATTTTTCCTATTTTCAACATACTGAGTGTATTCATTCATCAAGAATTCGTTTCTTAACCAATTCGATCCGTTCAAGTTGCGTTATTTTCGTTTTATAGAGGAGAACAACAATCATCTTTCAATTTAAAGTTTTCTTCATGAATTCATCAACTTTAGTCCCAAAGTACACCAAAACAAACATTACAATCAAAACCCAAATTCCTCTTCTTTAGTATAAATACACGAATTTGATTTCTGAAAATTTGTTTCTAGATGACCACTATCAAATTATAAATATCTAATAACATATATAACATCGTAACCCACAAATTCATTAATCAAAACTCTAATTTTAAAAGAAACTCAAGAACACATAAACTAGAAATATAAACTAGATTATGTACCTTTAATTCCTTAAAAAATAAAATTAACCTTATTAGTAAAATTATAATTTCTATTCAACAATTATAATCATAACATTATTTAACAAATTCTCACTCCTCTAATTTAATTTTTTAATTAAATTAGAATATTACAATTATACTCGCGTAATAAAATACGTATAAATCTCATCTATTTTATCACACTTAAATAAACTATCTCATACCAATTTTCATCAAATATTTATTTAATATCATAAATATTCATCTAATTCCATAAAGTTTCCAACTAAAATATTAAATGTACTTAATAAATATTTTACTCGCATTATATTAATATTTATATTTTCATGCAATATATTACCTTCTCACTTTATTAAATCAATTATACTTGTATTAATTCACTATTTTAATTAAGTGAATTATTCACACTATTTATGAAACTTAACTCATAATAATTTCCATTGCCCACAAGGCATAATAATTAAAATTATATTATCTCATAACATAATTTCAACTTAATTAAATTAACTAATATTATTTAATTTCTTTAATAGTTTAATTACCTATTAAATCTCACATTCTCCAACATATGAATATATAATTTTCTTCACACCAAATCATATAATTCAAAATATATACACCTCATAATAAGAATTTTAATTATTAAATTCTTATTTTAATAACTTATAAAAATTCGAGTTGTCACATCCTTCCCTCCTTATAAGGATTCCGTCCTTGGAATCAAAGAAACCTCCCTTACTCGGTTTTCACCAAATTTTTTTTCAAAATTTACTCAGAATATTACATTCACTTTTTCTTCTAAGAATTTCGTCCTCGAAATTTTATCTATTAATATTTATTCATTCAATCTATCAAAATAGACTTTACGTTAATAATTTATTCAATCATTGAGTTCTATAATCACTTTCTTTCCACAAAGATCTTTCTACAATTATTAACTTTTCTATTAAAAGTTTTACATTATTCTTTGATAACTCATCTCCTTCTCATATCAACACTTCTTTTCTCACTTATTCAATATATTCATCATTCAGTGTCGCATTCTACGACTTACTTCTTTCTAAGGAATATCATCCTTACCACATTCGCCTTTAAGAATAGCAAGAATCTTCCATAATTGCTCAATAATTAGGAAGTAGTATGAATAACTCAGGAATTTAAAAGATTCAAATCATGTTGAGGGGTCACAAGACCATGAACTCTATTCTCGGTTTACTAGTGCTTCAACTCAATCCTTCACACTGCAAACCAGAGTGTTTATCAATCACAAAGACTGAAAACACTCTCCTTACGTACACTAGGTGGCCAGCATATTGTACCACTACGTTGGGCCGCAACGTAGTGTTTTGTAACGATTATATGCGTTACGCTCGGAACCATTGTCCCCGAAAACATGTCCCCTTATAGGGTTGTTCACCTCAACTTTTCAACATCTGAATCCGCACCAAAACAATTTGGTTTGGCATAACTTTTCAATAAACACTTGAATTTCATGAACATCTTTCAATATTCGTCTAGCTGAATCAAATAGCATAGACCTCTACAATAATTCGAACATCAACCGAAATATACATATACATACATACATATGAATTCTCATATCTCAAAGAAATCTCAAAAATCTTTTTATGACGTCATGATACCGCACTGTATTTACAGTCCGTTGAGGATTCCATCATTTGGTGATAAATTAGAAATGTAGAATGCATGAATAGTGTGCTATGTGAAACATGATAGACTGTTAAATTTGCTGGGCTGTCGAGCTCAACCTTGCAAATAACCACTTTTGCAGGTTCAAGATTCAAGGTAAAGTTATGCGTTACTTGAAAGACATGAATCAGATGTGATACTTGAAGATTTATATACTTTGGTTGTGTTATTATTTGAACCATGTTTAAGGTTTCGAATAATGTATTAATGTTGAATTGTAATATTATTTTGCGAATGCAAACTATTGTAGTATTAAAATGATTCTGAGATATTTAGATATAAAGGTTGAAGGTTTTGGGAACGAGGATAGTTTGTAATAGAAAATTTTAATTATTCCACAAATTTTAATAGTTGTATTATCGTTTAATGATGTAAAATTAGAGGTTGAATGTATTATTAACGACCGAAGTCGAGAATTAAATTGTATGAATTTTGGGGTCGTTACAGTTGGTATCAAAGCTGTAGGTTATAAACCTTAGGTAGGGGTACCTTAGGCTATAACCTTAGGGAAGGAAGGTGAAGATAATGAAAGAATAAGCTCAAATAGAGTTTGAACAATACGAAGTAATGTAAGAAACGTATAAAGAAGGGATAAAACTTGCGTGAAATGATTCAAAGAAGAATCTCGCAGAGTTATAAAGAATATGAATGTGAGGTTACCCAACTCCAATAATAAGGATGTAAGGTGATAACAAATAGACAATGTCTATAAGAAGAGAATGGTAAGAAAGTTAAGAATAGAGAGTTATAGTTAAGTATGGTACAATTGTACTCTTTAGTAGTTGGTGTATGGTATCTGGGCTAAACGATTCCTTCATAGAGCGGAGGTATATACGAACTAGTAACTCGGAACCTAGTTTGTTGGTTGTTTATGGGAAACCACTCAGCGTACCATATTGAAACTGTTAGAGACTCGATGTGTACCAAGTGTAGAAATAGATACGTATGATGAAAGTGTAGAACTCGAATGAAATTTTGAGCGATGTAAATGATGTTAGAAATTCTTAAATGAAATTTTTTTTCTTTATATAAACAAGAAGATTCAAAGAAGAATCTAAGAGATATAAAGATAAGAAATGAGAGTTTCCTAACTCCAAAAGCCAGAATAACGAGTAATGTAGTAAATGATGAAAAAGAGAAAGAAAGAGGATCGTAAAACAAAACGATCACGAGTTAAGAAAAGAATTTTAAGGGAGATGATTATATAATAAGATCACGACGTGGTCTGTTTAAGTTATAAAAGAAAGATGGTCTATAATATTTGAATAATTATAGCTTAATGCTATGAAGATGGAGTACTATGAAATAGTACGAGATAACTCACAAGAAGTTATAGATAACTCACAAGTTATAAGCAAGATAGAGTTAGGTGGGATTTCAATTGAGGTCTCATGTGATGGCTGAGTTGTACAAACCTTTGTATGGGCGAGGGTTTTGTGCTTGCACTCAGTTTATCACATTGATAATCATTGGAATATTTGTGTCGCGCTATTTGTTATATGTTTGTTGAGAAGGTGATTCTTTTCTCATGTGTATAATGATAGGTAGAGTATAGTTAGTGAATATTATAAGGTTAAGTGCGAGTTCTTAAAACTCATACTTATGGTAGATTCATGACTCATAATTATATGGTATGATTTTGAACCCCTCAGCGAATGGACGCCTATGGTCTGACTAGGATAAGTTCTTAAACTCATATGATTGTGGAAAGTTCCTGAACTCATAACGTGTGGTAAGTTTGACGAACTGGGTATAGATAAGTGTAAATGGAGTATTGAGGATGATAGGAATAGATAGACCTATTAAGCAATGGATCAATATAGAAAGTGAAGTTGATGGTGGAAGCATAGGTAATCTAAATCTACTAGCTATGCTAGACTTTCGAAATTTATTGACTTCGTGCTGATGTTTACACTTCTATTTTCTTGAAAAACATTGGATCAAATGATGAAACCAGTGAGTTTTAACAACAATACTGTTATTCGTATGTCTATGCTAATTGCTTCGGCTAGACAAAAATTATTTACAATATATCAAAATGTATTTTATATCATTAATGCATCATGTAACCTGGTGCAAGGATGATAAAAACGATGAAGTCATCAATGCAGTATTACCTAGTGTTGGATGTGATCTAAGGATCGTCAGCCCACTATGGTATGATGTAGTATGAATTTTGGGGTCGTTACATTTTCACCGGTCATACGGTATGTAATCCGCGTAGACAGGTTATTTCGACATATTAAAGGATGAATACGAAAAAGATAGTATTCCTTATGAATACGAAAGAAATAATATTCATTACCATACAAAAATAATATCCCTTACGAATACAACAAATAATATCTCCTAACTTAGTAAAAGACTGGTTACTGCAATAGTGAAGTAGCAGAATACTTTTCTTCTTTCTCTCTATTGTTTCTCTCTCTATTGCTTCTCTTGTGAGTCTTAGTGAATTAGTGAGAATGAAAGAAGAATTAAACTTCTATTTATAGGAAAAGGGACTAAATAGTAACTAATTCACGGACGGTCCAGATTGATTTACTATTAAAACGGACGGTCCATATTGATTACTATTAAAACCACAACCGACGGTCCATATTGATTTACTATTAAAATCACAACCGACGGTCCAGATTGATTTATTAAAAGCACCACCTGCGGTCCAGATTAATTTAATATTAAAACCACCACCGACAGTCCAGATTGATTTACTATTAAAACCACCACCGACGGTCCAGATTAATTTACTATTAAAACTACCACCGATGGTCCAGATTAATTTACTATTAAAACCACCATCGACGAACCATAAAATTAGTAAATCTTCCTATGAAATACTAAGTCAAACTTACAACAAACGCCTCATAACAAATCCCTACATTCATAACAAAAATTGAATAAATATCTACCAGATCAGTCCCAGGAAAGAGGGGGCTTTCTGATAAGGATTTCTCCCTATTGGCCCGCAATTAGGCGACCAAACCTCTCATCGACAGAACTTTCTAGACATCGTCAATATTGTAAATAATAATATGAATAACTTTGTCGTCTCAATTATTGATTCAACAATAATAAATATTATGCAGATGATACTGTGACAATAATTGAATCAATAATATGAGATACTATGCAACAATTACTGTTACAATATTTGAGTATAACTGAGTGACTTCTCACGTAAGTATCAATAACCAATACCGTGTGCTACTATGTAATCACGTGTATTACTATACTTTTATCACCGGGTATTTTAACAGTTAACAGTAAAACTTTGGCCATTATTTTTATAAAAAGATATTTCTGTCATTTTCTAACTCCGACAATAATTTCTTTGTGGGGTCCACCAATGATTGTGTCATCGTACGAATATTTTCTGTTTAAAATGAATATTCCCCGTCCAATCGAATATTTTATAACAACTTGTATACTTTGCAAAATTTATAAATATTACCCACAACTATAACATTATATCAAAACGGCACCATAATATTCAAAAATATATTTCGAGAAAAATTAATCTTTTTTTATGAAAGTTGGGGTCTTACACTCGTAGTACGGAGCCTCTTGGATATCAATAAACGTCATTACCATCTCAGTTTCTGTCATTGATGGAATGACTTGCACTGCTAGATGTCTCCACCTTTGGGCATATTCTCAGAAAGATTCAGTACTTTACTTTTTGACTTTAGTCACTTGGTATCGATCCGGTGCCATTTGTGATTAAAAACTGTACTTATTTAGAAAGGCGTGGGCCACTTCTTCCCAGTTATGGATTTTAGCATTGTCAAGTCGGGCATACAAGGCTTTAGCCTCTCCAGTGAGACTCTTTTGAAAAAGTTGCATTCTGAGGCTTTCATCTTCAGCATAAGACCCCAGTTCGCCAATGTACACTTTTAGGAGCGTATAGGGATTCCATGCCCTATTATATTTTTTAAACTCAGGGACTTTGAATTTGGTAGGATATCGAGCCCCTGGGAATATGCAGAGATCTGAATAGGTAACACTCCCATAATTTCCAGTCCCTTTGATTGACCGGATGGTCTCTTCCATTTGTTGGACTTTTTTTCTTATATCCCCAGTTTCTCGATCATCCCTGAAATTTGTGATTTCTTTATTGAAATGAGGTTTAGATATCTGGGTTTCCATCTTTTTGCCAATACCCTGACTGCCCCCTGGTATGGATGACTCTGGTTGAGTAGGCATTGTTTGACCCCGGATTTCTCCATGTGTAGAGGATTTTATGTGGAGGGGTATTTGTGGACCCTAAGTAGATTGGTGTAGTTCCTTGAACATAACAACCAACTCTATAATTTGATAGCTTAATCTTTTAAACTCCTCACGAGAGACAGTAGTAGGATCAGGCTGGGCACTTTTATCCATGTCTGACTGTGGGCTTAATGCCCTTTTATACTTTGAACGGGAAATAGGATCAATTGCTTCCCAAAAAGACTTACGTAGTTTAGTCTTAGGGAATGTATAAATGTTACATGCTATGTGATGTATCCATTTTAGGACTATTATCCTGCAAAACAGATGTTTAGTTGTTTATAAGACAAGATAGCATGTCAGGTTTTGATATAAAAGGGAATGCATGTACACATATTCCTTTATTCTTTCCATTACATTGAGATTGACATGAAAATGAAATTACAAGTAATTTGAAATGGGAAGGTATGAAGAGACTTCCCTCCGCGTTTGGTTTATCAGAGGCTGACCTATCTTAGGCTACTCTCGCGGCTTTTTGGCATGAAGGTTCCCAAATCATCGCAATTTACTTGACGGGAAGTTAATCCGGCCTTTCAAATGGACCAAATTTGGGTGGTGCCTTTCTTGAGCCTCGTTGGAATTAGTCTTCCTACGAGTCCAGTAATCAAACACCGATAGGATAGCCTCCTGGTGGAGGAACCACACAACATGCATTCACATACAACGTGTCTCACCGTTTTATGGAAACGATAACATGTGCGAAGCACTAATATCACAAGCAGATATAGTGTAAAGCATTAAGTGCAGTAAATATATGTATTCGTACACATTCATCATAAATGTAAATGTAACATTCACACACAAGCATATAACAGTTTTGAAAAGATTATAATACCGGCTTAAGTCCTCTTACTGGTGTCCCCAGCAGAGTCGTCACCTGTCGACGTCAGGATTTTTATTTGTCCCTTTTCTGTTATTGTTCTTTTGTGTTCTAATGTTAGGTGAGATTTGTTTGAAAAAATAAGTTGTAAAAAGGTTCAACATTTATATGTCGACAATTGGACCATAAGAGTCGCCAGTTGGTTTTTTAACTGGTTGTACCAACACAACTAAGAAAAGGTTTGTACTTTGACCCAGTGATGTGACACTGCTAAACGGGTTTATGAAACCGAGATTCATTAGGGTCCGGGGACTTGCTTATGCAGAAAGAAGGTGTTAGGCACCCCCGGACATCCGTGTTGCCACGGTAACCGCCACATTTCAAGAAATTGTTATATGAATGTGTGTGTGTATGGGTCAATGTGCAGTTATTTGGAAGTAATGTGAGGCCTCGTTTGCACCTATATACAAAAGGTTTGAATTTATGTAAAAATTCTGTTTTAAACAAGATATAGCAGTGAAGTTTTTTAAAAGAGGTTTTTTCAAACCCTGATGCTCAATAGTAATTGAGACCTTTGACACTTTCATTTTATTATTAGGTATTCGGCTTGATTGCTTTTATTTTCGAGATGCAAAGCATCTTCGCAAAAATAATGTACAAAGTAGTGCCGAATTCCTCATGGGTATGAAAACCATATGAGGAAATCCAAACACCGTAAATAATTTACAAGCTGCTTACAGCTAAAAATGTACATCACGGGAACCGAATCTAGATTCTGTAGACTGAATCTGTGATCACATGATTCCTAGGCTCACATTGTGACGAACGAGAATTTTGTAAATTATTTTAAATATTTATTGAAGTAAATAAATATTTTTCGACGATTTAATTATTAGATTAAATAATCAATTGATGCAATTGTGGTAGAATAATTTAATTATATGTGTTACATTTATTAAATTAATGTAGAGAATTTTTATGATCAAAGTTTGTAATTATGTGAGCTTAATGAATTAAATGAATTATTTAATTAAGCATGATGTTACTTTAATTAATTTAATTATTAATTAGAGATTTAATAAATTGACATTATTTATTAATGAAATAATTAATTATATGACTATGTGAAATTATGAGAAGTTATTATATTTTATTTATAATAAATAAAATATATAAATTATTGTGCAAGTGGGTGTGACATGATTTAAACTATAGTATAAGAGGTTTATTTAATTAAATGACTTTTAAAACCTTTTCTAACTAGCCAAACATGGCACTATGGGAAGTTGATGGCAGTTACCCATGACTGGGTAACTGACCACCAACGCGTCAGTTGATTTCTATATTATACGCCTTCCTTTCCTTTTCTTTCAATTTTTTTCTTCTAAGACTAATATTAAGCAGAGAGAGTTGAGAAAATTAGAGTAAAGTGTAGGAGAAACTCTGTGGTTGAGACAGGGAGGAAGTTATTATCTTTACATTCTACGCTTGGGTAATCTTCTCAAACCTAATTTCTATTTTACGTCATTTAGTTTTTATAAAATGGCTTTCAAAGTTTGGTTTAACGTCTGTAATTGGGATAGGAATAATGATTATGGGTTTTGTTTATGTTATGGCATATCAAATCGTATTTTATTACATTTAGTTTGCAAGCCATAACATCAGTATTGTGAAAACATGTCGTACATATGTTATTTCAAAATAAACAGAGTACGTGATATGGCCATATGGCCTTATACGTGAGATTTTAGGTATTGATCATATATTATCCCTAAATTTTACACTTGTAAGTTGTTATGTACGTTAACACGAAGAGATTAAGCCTTAAACAAACGGATTCGGTGTTATAACGAATCCGTAGTGTTAAATTATATATTTTATATTCAAAAACCACCAAGAACATCAAAGTCAGTGAATTCACATGTTTTAATTATTTGATTATGTGTTTTAATTGGTTAAAACTACTCTACAGATGTTGGGTAATGATTATATGGAAGTATTAACATGTGGGTATATGTGATTTGGTGAAATAAGTGTTAAAAATGTGTTGTTTTCGCTGAACTCTGTGTTCTTCGCGAACTGAGAAACAGTTTCTGGAGTCTCGCGCCGCGGCGCCAACTCCAGAACTGAAGTCCCGCGCCGCAGCGCCACTGCGCCGCAGCGCCAAGACCCAAGCCACAGCGCCATAGCGCCGCAGCGCCAAGGGCCCGGCCACAGCGCCACCGCGCCGCAGCGCGACTCCTTAGTACATTAGTGGCGCCGCAGCGCCACTCTCCAGAAAATGTCAGAAATGTATTTTTAAAATGTTAAAGTCTAACAAGTGTTAGTGGATTGATGTAATGAACATGTAATCATGTTAGAGGTATTATGAGATGATAAAATAGTTGTTTAACATGTAATAAAATATTATATGTGAATTAAATTATTAAATACATAATTAGTTTGATAATTCATGAAGTATAAATTATGTGACAACGTGATAATTTGACTAAGTTTAGTCAATAATTAAAGTAGACAACGAGAATGAGTTTATATTGATTAGTTAATTTATAATTAACTGGTATTGTGTATATGAATGGTATGTAGGATTTAATTCAAAGAACGTGCTTAGTTAAAGTGTAATCTACGCACGAGGCAAGTATCCTATCCCTAACTCCATTCTATTGAGCAAGTTTATTTAAACTTAAACGTTACTTTTATGTTGAGCAAGTTTCCCTAACCCTACTTGTCATTATTGTTCAAGTTTATTATTTACCTTGAATAAATTATCCTTGTTATTATTCAAGTTCAAGCATGATATTAAAGATTAATTATCTTTTCAAAGCATGATTCAGTTATACAATAATTGTCCTATTGTATACTTTTGAGGTTATTATTCAAATCGAATATCAATTATTGTTGAACCTTATTAGACTAGTGAACCTTATTGATTCAACTAGTCCATAGTTGATGAGCGTTCTAAATTTCAGAACCCTTGATGAATTATCCAAACCAAACTTCCTTTGGTGCGGACTCGAATGTCAAACTGAGATGAACAACCCTGTATAGGGGATTATTTACGCTTTAGCGTTAAGATATTGTGCACAGTATGGTACTAAGGGCTGATCCCCCTAAGTACGAGAAGAAGGTCCATAGTCTTATGACTGTTAAAGGTTTCAAGTATAATCCTTGATAACCTAGGACATAGTTCAAGGTCTTATGACCCTCAGTATTCTTTGATTCATGTTATTTATTCTTGATTCAAAAGTTGAGCTTTATTCAGATGTTGTTGATTATTCGCATGTTATTATACTGTTATTTCATTATTATACTTGTGGACATTTGTGCTCACTCTTGCTTAATAATAACATTGCAGTTAAGAATGAAAGAAGCGATGAACCCTCCACTAGTAAAGGCAAGGGCAAAGTTAGCAAGTGATGAAGACTTGTTATTTTAATTGATGATGTATTTATGTTTAAGACTTATGTTGTTGTTTAAGACTTATTTGTTTAGAATTCCGCACAGATGTTTTAAGGTTAGAGTAACCTGGGATTTATTTATGATTCAGTTGATGTAACCCTTAAGGGAAGAGATTTATTTATGATTTCTATCTATTGTATGGTTTGATATTATTTATGGGTAGATAGATTGATGATGCTTGTACAGTGAACACCAAATCCCGTGGAATCGAAGTACCCAGATTTTGGGGTGTCACAGGTTGGTATCAGAGCTGTAGGTTATGAACCTTAGGTGGGGGAAACAACCTTAGGTAGTAGCCTTATAGAAGAAGATAGAAATTGAAAACTCTTATCGAGTTCTAAGTAATGAATTTTTGGTAATTCATTGAAGATAATAAAATACATTATGTGTCTATGTGTTAATTTATGTGCTCGTTAGTACAACTTAGTAACTAAAACTCAAAATTTTGTTGCCAGGATGACGAATGTTGGTGAAGCTAGTCAAGCTGGGGAGGAAGAACCCCGATTACCTATAGTACCTACAGAGGAGGAGACCCGAGACATACATGTTGTTAGGGAACAGTTAGTTCAGAGGGAGTCATCTCCATTGATCACCGTTCATGAACCTGAGATTGATCCTGAGGAGGATCCTGAGGAGGAGTTTGATGAGGAGGAAGAAGAAGAGGATCTACCACGGTACACTGTTGATGCTGAGATGTATGACACACTATATGATTGTAACGTGGAGTTACAAGATGAGGTTCAAGAATTGACTGAGCGAGCGACTGTTCAGCAGTCTACTTTAGAGGAGAAGGATAGAGAGATTGTGACCCTTCATACACGTTTAGGAAACGTGGAGTGAGATCTGGTTCATGAGAAGGGTCAAATCGAAGATAAGACCGAGGAGATAGAGAAGCTGAAGAAGGAACTGATGGAAACCTCCGGAAAACTGAAAATAGCAGAGGAAGGATGGGTAAGAGAATCACATCGAGCAGATCGTGCAGAAAATGATAGTCGTGCAAAGAAGGCAAAGCTTGAAGACACGTACGCCACACTTAATCATGCGATGGATGAGGTTCAAGAGCGAGTGTTAAGGTACCCCATCCAGTTTGAAGGACTTCCATCGTATATGTTGGATCGCAGGACGATGTCTCGTATCATGAATGAGGAGCGTGGCAAGGCTATTGAGCACCTTGGAAGACAGGAAATGAATCTGTTTATTTATGTGAAAGACTTATATAGTTTTATGTAAATTCCGATGTGTTTATGAACTAAGAAATATGTTAATATTTGAATGTTTTAAATCCTGTGGATTCTTTATTCCAGGATAGATGATGTAAATAGCAGTATGCTATAGTTTAATGTTAAAACTTTTTAATTGAATGAAAAGATATCAAGTTGTTTGAGATGATGTGTTAAGTGATATGTTAAATTGTTGAGTAATGTCTTAACTATGTAGAGAAATAAATAAAGTTCTAAAAAACGTTTATTTAACAGAAAAATGCCGCCAAGGAGAAGACAACAACGTCAACCGACTCAGGAAGGGTCAACCAATAATAACAATAATGCCAACGTTAATCCAGTTCAACAGCTAGTTAATTTACTAACTGGAGTCATGAATAACCAACCGCAAGCTCCACCTAGCACAACGTTTAAAGATTTTAAGGCAGTGGGACCGCCAGAGTTCAAAGGTTCCAGAAACCCGATCGAGGCTCAAACGTGGGTGATGGAAATGGAGAAGGTTTTCGACGTTGCTAGGGTTCGAGAAGATCAGAAGACCGTTTTTACGACATTCATGCTGAAGTCTGAGGCTAGCTACTGGTGGCAGGCAAACAAGATGCGAGGAGGTGAAGGTGTAATTACGTGGGAGATATTCAAAGAGATGTTTTTCAAAATGTATTTTCCAGCTAGTTCGCAGAATCAGATGGAGGTGCAATTTCTGGAACTAAAACAGGGAAACATGAGCGTGCCTGAATACGCGGCTAAATTCGATGAGTTGGCAAGGTTTGCCCCGTATCAAGTACACACTGACGAGAGGAAAGCCAGACGATTCAAACAAGGACTGAAGCCTTGGGTATACAGCAAGGTATCAATGTTTCAACTTAACATGTTTGCGGGAGTTTTGGAAAAGGCCATTCTCGCGGAAGGAGGAAGTGATGCAGTGACTAAGTACAACCAAGAACAGAAAAAGAAAAAGAGTGAGAATGAAGGTAATAACAAGACTGGTGGAAGTAATACTGGGAATAATAATAATCAGAAGAGGAAGTGGACGGATAACTCGACAGCTGGAAGTCAACACGGAGGGCAAAAAAAGAAGATAGAAGCATGTCCGACTTGCGGCAAGGCACATCTAGGAGTTTGTTTGAAGGGAAAGAGAGTGTGCTACAATTGTGGTCAGGAAGGCCACATAGCACCAAATTGTCCAAACCCAAAGAAGGGTGCTTGTTTCGACTGTGGATCGAAAGATCATTTAGCAAGAGACTGTTCCAAGAAGGGATCGGGAGGATCAGGACAAGGAGGAAACCGGGGAAATAGCAGTGGAAATACCTTAACCATCACCGGACCACCTGCAACAAACCGACCAACCGCCAGAACTTTCAATATGACGGTGCAGGATGCAATCCAGTCTCGTGATGTGGTGTCAGGTATCATTCCGATCAATGAAATTAATGCTTACGTTTTATTTGATTCGGGTGCTACTTGTTCCTTTATATCCGATGACTTTGCTAATAGTTTAGATTTACTTAAGGATGAATTGGAATATCCCATGATTATAGAAATTGCGAATAGAGAGATAATTCCTGTTAAGCATGTGTATAAGAATTGTAGAGTGGATATTAAGGGTAATATCATGAACGTAGATCTTATCCCTATTCGATTGGGGGAATTCGACGTTATATTGGGTATGGATTGGCTATCCAATTATGGGGCTGTAATTGACTGCCAAAAGAAGCGTATTAACCTTATGACTCCGTCAAAGGTTGTGTTTTATGGTAGCAAGTCGCCTAGACAAGCGAGTTGTCTGACGATGTTGCAGACCAGGAAGTTATTAAGACAAGGCTGTGTAGGATACTTAGCTTACATAGTCGACAGTCGAAAAGAGAACCCGAAGGTAGAGGAGATACCGATTGTGAGGGACTTCGTCGATGTATTTCCAGACGATTTGCCAGGACTTCCTCCAGATAGAGAAGTAGACTTTGTGATTGATTTGGCGCCCGGGACTGCTCCAATATCGAAGGCACCATACCGAATGGCGCCAGTAGAGATGAAGAAATTAATGGTACAACTACATGAATTGTTGGACAAAAAGTACATTCAACCGAGCGTATCGCTGTGGGGAGTGCCGGTGTTGTTTGTGAAAAAGAAGGACGGATCGATGAGGCTCTGCATTGACTACAGAGAATTAAATAAGGTCACGATTAAGAACAGATATCCATTACCGAGGATCGATGATCTGTTTGATCAATTGAAGGGAGCAAAATACTTTTCCAAGATTGACTTGAGGAGTGGTTATCACCAACTGAAGGTGAGGTCAGAGGATGTACCGAAGACAGCGTTCCGAACGCGATATGGTCATTATGAGTTTTTAGTAATGTCGTTTGGTCTTACGAATGCTCCTGCAGCATTTATGGGACTAATGAATGGTGTATTCAAGCCGTTTTTGGACAAATTCGTGGTGGTATTTATAGACGACATTTTGGTATATTCCAAAACCAAAGAGGAACATGAAGAACACTTGAGGTTAACATTGGAAGTATTGAGAAGGGAGAAGTTGTATGCTAAATTTTTGAAATGCGAATTCTGGATCGAGAGAGTACAATTTCTTGGTCACGTAATCGATAAAGATGGAATTTCGGTAGATCCATCCAAAGTAGAAGCTGTGATTAACTGGGATCAGCCGAGAACGCCGTCAGAAGTAAGAAGTTTTCTTGGATTAGCAGGATATTATAGAAGATTCATACAAGATTTTTCTAAGATCGCAACTCCGTTAACGAATTTAACTCGAAAAGCTGTGAAATTTGTTTGGACGGAGAAGTGTGAGGAGAGTTTTCAAGAATTAAAGAAGAGGTTGAGTACATCGCCTGTGTTATCTCTTCCGAATGATACAGGAAATTTTGTTGTTTTTAGCGATGCGTCGCATAAAGGACTTGGCTGTGTGCTGATGCAAAACGGCAAAGTCATTGCGTATGCATCACGGTAGTTGAAGGATTACGAGAAGGGTTACCCAACCCATGATTTGGAGTTAGCTGCAGTTATTTTTGCTTTGAAAATTTGGAGGCACTATCTATACGGGGAGAAGTGTGAAATATATACGGACCACAAGTCTGAAATATATTTTTACACAGAAAGATTTGAATATGCGTCAAAGAAGATGGTTGGAATTAATCAAGGATTATGACTGTGAGATTTTATACCATCCGGGTAAGGCTAATGTGGTTGCCGACGCCTTAAGTAGAAAGGGTCGTGAGAAATTGATGATGTTGACTGCTCAGCAGGAGCTAATTGCAGATATAGAGAAACTGGAGTTAGAAGTGAAGTATCCTATGGAGATTGATGAGAAGCTATTTCAGATGCAATCTGGTACAACTCTACTAGATAGAGTGAAGGAGGCTCAGCTTCAGGATGATGAATGCAAAAAGGTAACAACGAAGATATCTGAAGGAACCGAACCAAGATTTACGATGGATAAGGAAGGAATATTGAGATTTGAAAGCAGAATTTGGGTTCCGCCAGTACAAGAAATTAAGGAAGAAATTTTGAGTGAGGCTCATAGTTCAAGATATTCGATTCACCCTGGTAGTACAAAAATGTACCATGATCTTCGACAACATTTCTGGTGGCCGAATTTGAAACGTAATGTTGCAGAATGTGTTACCAAATGCCTGACATGTTAGAAAGTTAAAGCAGAACATCAGAGACCGAGTGGATTGCTACAACTGTTGGAGATCCCAGAATGGAAATGGGAACATATTACGATGGACTTCGTGGTTGGCCTTCCGACGACTCAGAAAGGCTACGACGCAGTATGGGTTATCGTTGACCGACTGACAAAATCCGCGTACTTCCTTCTTATCAAAATTAGATTTAACTTAGATCAGTTGGCAAGATTATATGTGAAAGAGATTGTTTCGAGGCACGGAGTGCCGGTGTCTATTATTTCCGATAGGGATCCACGCTTCACATCAAATTTCTGGAAACGTCTTCATGAATGCATGGGTACACAACTGCGAATGAGTACAGCTTACCACCCTCAAACAGACGGACAGAGCGAACGAACGATTCAAACACTGGAAGATATGTTACGAGCCTGTGTAATGGACTTCAAAGGAAATTGGGATGATCACCTACCGTTAGTAGAGTTCGGCTACAACAACAGTTACCACGCTAGTATTGGTATGCCACCTTACGAAGCGTTATACGGCAGAAAGTGCAGAACTCCTCTTTATTGGGATGAAGTTGGTGAAAGACAATTGCTAGGGCCAGAATTGGTTCAGCAGACGGCAGAAATAGTCAAAGTGATTCGAGCACGACTGGTAGCAGCTCAAGATCGACAGAAGAAATACGCTGATCTACATCGTAAAAATATCGAGTTTGAATCAGGTAGTTATGTTTTCTTGAAGGTCTCTCCCTGGAAGGGAAAGATCAGGTTCGGAAAGAAAGGAAAATTGAGCCCAAGATTTATTGGACCCTTTGAGGTACTGCGAAGAATTGGAGAAGTTGCGTACGAGGTAGCCTTACCTCCAGCACTCGAGAATATCCACAACGTCTTCCATGTTTCTGTGTTACGACCTTACAAACCTGATTACAAGCATGTAATTGAATACGAACCCCTGCATTTTGAGAAAGACTTATCTTATGAAGAAATTCCTGTCCAAATTGTCGACCGAAAAGAACAAGTTCTGAGAAATAAAGTTATACATTCTGTTAAGGTAATTTGGAGGAACCACAATGCTGAAGAAGCTACGTGGGAACTCGAAGAGAATATAATGAAGAATTATCTTCATTTATTTACTTAATTATGTGTATGCGATTCTGGGGACAGAATCTTTGTAAGGGGGGAGAATGTAACGGGTCGAAATTATTGAGTCGTGATTCTGGGGACAGAATCCTTTTAAGGGGGGAAAGATGTGACGAACGAGAATTTTGTAAATTATTTTAAATATTTATTGAAGTAAATAAATATTTTTCGACGATTTAATTATTAGATTAAATAATCAATTGATGCAATTGTGGTAGAATAATTTAATTATATGTGTTACATTTATTAAATTAATATAGAGAATTTTTATGATCAAAGTTTGTAATTATGTGAGCTTAATGAATTAAATGAATTATTTAATTAAGCATGATGTTACTTTAATTAATTTAATTATTAATTAGAGATTTAATAAATTGACATTATTTATTAATGAAATAATTAATTATATGACTATGTGAAATTATGAGAAGTTATTATATTTTATTTATATTAAATAAAATATATAAATTATTGTGCAAGTGGGTGTGACATGATTTAAACTATAGTATAAGAGGTTTATTTAATTAAATGACTTTCAAAACCTTTTCTAACTAGCCAAACATGGCACTATGGGAAGTTGATGGCAGTTACCCATGACTGGGTAACTGACCACCAACGCGTCAGTTGATTTCTATATTATACGTCTTCCTTTCCTTTTCTTTCAATTTTTTTCTTCTAAGACTAATATTAAGCAGAGAGAGTTGAGAAAATTAGAGTAAAGTGTAGGAGAAACTCTGTGGTTGAGACAGGGAGGAAGTTATTATCTTTACATTCTACGCTTGGGTAATCTTCTCAAACCTAATTTCTATTTTACGTCATTTAGTTTTTATAAAATGGCTTTCAAAGTTTGGTTTAACGTTTGTAATTGGGATAGGAATAATGATTATGGGTTTTGTTTATGTTATGGCATATCAAATCGTATTTTATTACATTTAGTTTGCAAACCATAACATCAGTATTGTGAAAACATGTCGTACATATGTTATTTCAAAATAAACAGAGTACATGATATGGCCATATGGCCTTATACGTGAGATTTTAGGTATTGATCATATATTATCCCTAAATTTTACACTTGTAAGTTGTTATGTACGTTAACACGAAGAGATTAAGCCTTAAACAAACGGATTCGGTGTTATAACGAATCCGTAGTGTTAAATTATATATTTTATATTCAAAAACCACCAAGAACATCAAAGTCAGTGAATTCACATGTTTTAATTATGTGATTATGTGTTTTAATTGGTTAAAACTACTCTACAGATGTTGGGTAATGATTATATGGAAGTATTAACATGTGGGTATATGTGATTTGGTGAAATTAGTGTTAAAAATGTGTTGTTTTCGCTGAACTCTGTGTTCTTCGCGAACTGAGAAACAGTTTCTGGAGTCTCGCGCCGCGGCGCCAACTCCAGAACTGAAGTCCCGCGCCGCAGCGCCACTGCGCTGCAGTTCCAAGACCCCGGCCACGGCGCCATAGCGCCGCAGCGCGACTCCTTAGTACATTAGTGGCGCCGCAGCGCCACTCTCCAGAAAATGTCAGAAATATATTTTTAAAATTTTAAAGTCTAACAAGTGTTAGTGGATTGATGTAATGAACATGTAATCATGTTAGAGGTATTATGAGATGATAAAATAGTTGTTTAACATGTAATAAAATATTATATGTGAATTGAATTATTAAATACATAATTAGTTTGATAATTCATGAAGTATAAATTATGTGACAACGTGATAATTTGACTAAGTTTAGTCAATAATTAAAGTAGACAACAAGAATGAGTTTATATTGATTAGTTAATTTATAATTAACTGGTATTGTGTATATGAATGGTATGTAGGATTTAATTCAAAGAACGTGCTTAGTTAAAGTGTAATCTACGCACGAGGCAAGTATCCTATCCCTAACTCCATTTTATTGAGCAAGTTTATTTAAACTTAAACGTTACTTTTATGTTGAGCAAGTTTCCCTAACCCTACTTGTCATTATTGTTCAAGTTTATTATTTACCTTGAATAAATTATCCTTGTTATTATTCAAGTTCAAGCATGATATTAAAGATTAATTATCTTTTCAAAGCATGATTCAGTTATACAATAATTGTCCTATTGTATACTTTTGAGGTTATTATTCAAATCGAATATCAATTATTGTTGAACCTTATTAGACTAGTGAACCTTATTGATTCAACTAGTCCATAGTTGATGAGCGTTCTAAATTTCAGAACCCTTGATGAATTATCCAAACCAAACTTCCTTTGGTGCGGACTCGAATGTCAAACTGAGATGAACAACCCTGTATAGGGGATTATTTACACTTTAGCGTTAAGATATTGTGCACAGTATGGTACTAAGGGCTGATCCCCCTAAGTACGAGAAGAAGGTCCATAGTCTTATGACTGTTAAAAGTTTCAAGTATAATCCTTGATAACCTAGGACATAGTTCAAGGTCTTATGACCCTCAGTATTCTTTGATTCATGTTATTTATTCTTGATTCAAAAGTTGAACTTTATTCAGATGTCGTTGATTATTCGCATGTTATTATACTGTTATTTCATTATTATACTTGTGGGCATTTGTGCTCACTCTTGCTTAATAATAACATTGCAGTTAAGAATGAAAGAAGCGATGAACCCTCCACTAGTAAAGGCAAGGGCAAAGTTAGCAAGTGATGAAGACTTGTTATTTTAATTGATGATGTATTTATGTTTAAGACTTATGTTGTTGTTTAAGACTTATTTGTTTAGAATTCCGCACAGATATTTTAAGGTTAGAGTAACCTGGGATTTATTTATGATTCAGTTGATGTAACCCTTAAGGGAAGAGATTTATTTATGATTTCTATCTATTGTATGGTTTGATATTATTTATGGGTAGATAGATTGATGATGCTTGTACAGTGAACACCAAATCCCGTGGAATCGAAGTACCCGGATTTGGGGGTGTCACACACATAATAACGCAGTTTGTATGAAAGCTGTAAGCAGTTATATATATAAAGGCAGTAAATATATATATATATACAGGCATGATCAACCACCACGAAGCACCTCCATGGGGGATCAGAAATGTAAAGAAAACTGTAAAAACGATCAACCGCCACAGAGTAAACTCCAGGCGGGACAAAACATAAAGAAAGCAGTAAAAACGGTCAACTGCCACGAAGTAAACTCCAGGCGGGACGAAATGTATATATATATATATATATATATATATATATATATATATATATATATAAGCAAGTAAACGCTCCAGATGTAAATCCAGGCTCATCGAACATAGTTTGACACACAGTTTATATATATAAATATCTATATATACGAAAGCAATTAAACGCTCTAGACGTGAGTCTAGGCTCATCGAACAGAGTTCGACACACAGTTCATATATATAAGTATATATATATATATATATATATATATATATATATAATATAAATAGAAATAAAAACCACGGACCGAAGTCCGGGCAAACACACGCAACACGACTCTCAACGTGAAGAACGGTATGTACAAAGATGAAGAGAAAGACTTTAAAGTGTGTAAGAAGGCTTACAGTGGGCTGCCAAAGAAGACTTTAATAACTTGAAAGGGATGAACACTTGAACACTCGGCTCCCACCGGTAAAAAAAGTAGCTATATATGAGCTTACAAGTGTTTAAAATGAGAAAGCACTCGATTTAGGGTTTGTACAGAGAAAATTGGATAGGGTTTTCTCGCCTTTTCTGTGAAACCTCAAATTTTATGAAATAAAAGTATTCAATTTTTCTATTTTGGTAAATAGTTAAATTGATAAAAGTTTAAAGTTAAGGGTAATATGTGAATTTTTTTTTTTTGCAAAGTAAGCAAGTTGATATAAAATATTCGTTGTGTCGGGGAATATTCGATTATTCGGGGAATATTCTTTTTGTCGGGAAATATTCGTACGACGATACAATCATTGGTGGACTCCACAACGGAATTATTGTCGGATTGAGAAAACGACAAAAATATTTTTATAAATATAACGGCAGAAGTTTTACTGTTAACTGTTGAAACACCCGGTGTTAAAAGTACAGTAATACGCGTGGTTGCATAGTAGCACACGATATTGATTATTGATGTTTACGTGAGAAGTCACTCAGTTTTGTTTTATTAGTATTATTAATGTAATAAAACAGAAAAGCTTTTTATATAAAACAGAAAACTTTTATAAAGTTATTCGTTTTATTAGGCTAATAGTAAAATCTTTTTATATAAAACAGAATACTTTTATAAAGTTATCTATTTTATTAGACAATAATTAGAATATATTATATTTTATTATGCATAGTGTTTACATAGTACCTGTATAGTGTTTGTATAGTAAAATCTTTTATAAAGTTATTCGTTTTATTAAATTATAAATAGAATATATTATATTTTATTTAAAAGATTTTGCTTTAAATATGGACCGTCCGATTAAAAGTAAATCAATCTGGACCGTTCATGAATTAGTTACTATGCAGTCCATTCTTCTATAAATAGAAGCTCATTCCTTCATTATTTCTTACGAATTTACTGAAACTCTAGAGAGATAAACTATAGAGAGAGTTTTTCTTCTATAATCTTGAGCATATTTATTTAGAGTTTAAGAAAGCTTTGAGCGTAGTGCAAGTTTTTTTCGAGTATATCCTCACCCTACCAGTCGAAATACTCTTCTTTCAAATGTAAGGGATATTATTTGTGGTGCCCGTAAGGGGTATTATTTCTTTTGTATTCATGAAGAGAACTTCTGTTATTCCATTCTTTATTATTCTGTTGGAATAACTTATATACGCGGACTACCCTATACTTGGTGAAATTATTCTATTATTCCATTCTTTATTATTATGTTGGAATAACCTGTTTATGCAAAGTATCGCATACATGGTGAAATTCTTCTATTATTCTGTTCTTTATTATTCTGTTGGTGCGTACTACGCCTAACCTGGTTCCATTAATTATTATTCTGTTGGAATAACCTGTATGTGCGGTCTATCGCATGCATGGTGATTTCTGTTGTTATTCCATTCTTTAATATTTTGTTGGAATATCCTGTCGGTGCGAATTTCGCCTGACCTAGTTCTGTTCTTTATTATTCTGTCGGAATATCCTGTCTGTGCGTTTACGCATGATCTGGTTCCATTCTTTATTATTCTGTTGGGAATAACATGTCTGTGCAGTCTATCGCAGGCATGGTGAATCCTTCTGTTATTCCATTCCTTATTATTCTGTTGGAATAACTTGTCTATGTGGATTACCACATGCATGGTGAATGATCCTTTGTATTCATTCCTTATTAAATTGTGGAAATGATCTGTATATGTGGATTACCGCATGGTGGACGAAAATCCATTTACAGTTTTATATATTCTATTATACTCAGTTGGTTAAAGTTTTAGCTTCTATACTCCATGAAATTAGTGGAATATCCTTGATATTTGCGTTTCATCCAGTATCTTTTCATGGAAATATTTTTCTGAGCATTCTTAAATTTTACTCTACAAATAAGTATCATGTTGACAATTTGGACGTTATTGGTTCCTGGATAAATTAATTCTTGAACTTGTTTTATTGAATTATTATGTCATTGTCATCATCTTCATGTTTATATTATGTTGAAAGTCATCTGTGGCCTGTAGTGCATAGATGGACTTGGTATGATTATGACCAGGGATTATTCGATATAATCATGACCGTAATGTTACAAATGATGTGGCAAAAGTCATCTTTGGCCCGTAGTGCATAGATGGACTTGGTGTGATTATGACCAGGGATTATTCGGTATAATCATGACCGTAATGTGATGAATGATGTGGTAAAAAAATCCTCATTGGCCATAGTGCATTGATGGACAGTTTTTGGTATGATTATGGCTATGGATTCTCTTCGGCCAATGGTGCAAAGATGAATTGTTTTATGGCATGATCAGGACCGTTGATGAAAATAGGATTATCTTTGGCCCGTAGTGCATGGATAATTCGTGGTCGTGATACTAATGAATCTCCTTGGCCTGTAGTGCAGGGATGATTCGATGATGTGGATTAATTATTGAGTTGAGTCTCAGCGATGAAATATTAATTCATGGATGTGATAATAATGAATATCTTTGGTCGTAGTGCATAGATAATTCATGGATGTGATACTAATGAATATCCTTGGCTGTAGTGCATGGATAATTCAAAGGTGTGGATTATTTATTAAGCAGAGTCTCAGCGATAAAATATTAGTTATACACTTTTAATTTGTAGAAGATAGTAGATATCATGCTCTACTTGACTCTTCTAAAATACAGTTGTATGTCTTTGGCTGTAGTGAAAAGATGAATTTATTAGTATGATAATGAACAAGAATTGTGATTTGGTATAATCATGATTTTTGATGTTTCAGGTGAATATAGGTGATAAAAATTATCTTCGTCCTCGGTGCGAAGAGGAATTTAGAATCACAATTATGATTATGAGTTATTCATATGATTGTGAACAGGAATTGTTGATTGATGTTACAGGGATAAAACATTATTGGTAGACTTTTAACATGGAGAAGATAATAGACCTAATGGTCTATTTGACTCTTCTAATGGATTGCTCGTTTCGCTGCAACTATGGTTGAAAACTTTTATCAGCTACCATATGTTCTAAATCTCTGATTTATTAATGATGAAGGCTATTGATGACGTAAATTAGCTTTAATTACGATATTCTTTATTGGGCTAGTTGAGCTCACCATTTTGCTTTCATTGTTCTCTTCAGGAAGTGAGAAAGCAACAGGGACTAGTCGAAAAACGGAGTGACGGTCCAGATGATATCATTTGTAGTCCTCACTATTCTATGAAATAGTGTGATAGCTGTGGAGGTTCTTCCTAAACAGTATAGAAAAGTGTGTTGTATTCTATACATCATTTAGTAGTTATATTTGGTGAATCAAATAGGGTGAGGCGAACCCAACTTTAGAAGTGTGTTTTGTCACTATCATACAAGATGTCTAATGACATACAACCTCGTGTTCTCATAAGACATGGTTGTGCACATTCACTTGCTGAATATATCTACGAGCACTATCTATATGATCTTAGAGTTTATTTGAAATATAATTTTCACTTGGAGACAACGGAGATATTTATATGTTAAGAGAAGACTCACCGTTGGAAAGAAGATGATAGTAATCTTCTTGTTTTTCTTTGCGGACTTTTGGGACAACCAAGGATAATTCTGTGGACATATGATATCTATCATAACCTAGACGTATGGCCTCCCATGTACGAAGGTTTTCTTGAGCACTTCCCAAAGATTTTAATTTCTAAAACAGTTTTTGACTATACTTTTATGTAAAGTATTATTGTAAGGTTGTGGTCAAGGTACCATGAGAGTTACATACATTTGTATTAAAACTCATAGTTAACTGTGGTCGTATTCTATACGACAGCTGTAAGACCCCAAATTTTATGAAATAAAAGTATTCAATTTTTCTTATAATTACAATTCAGTAAATGGTTAAATTGATAAAAGTTTAAAGTTATGGGTGAAATATGATTTTTTTTCAAAATAAGGAAGTGGTTATAAAATAATCATTGTTGTCGGGGAATATTCGTTTGGTCGTGGAATATTCTTTCTGTCGGGGAATATTCGTACGACGGCGCAGCTATTTGTGGGCCCCATAATAGAAAGCGATTGGATGAAGATAACGACAAAAATTGAGTTTTTATAATTAACGGCGTAGTTGTTATCGTTAACACTGTTGGAATACCCGGTGGTTAAAATACAGTAATACGCGTTATTGCACAGTAGCACACGGTATTGCACAGTATTTTTGAAATTATTGATTCTTACGTAAGAAGGCACTACTCAATAATTGTTACAGTAATTACTGTTCAATATTTTATTTTATTGATTCAATAATTGCTACGTTAAAATTTTATATTATTGTTGTTCAATAATTGTCACTGCATAGTATTTTTCATTATCAGATCAATAATTCATATTATTTGAATAATATTATTAGATAACATTATTGGCAATGTCTAGAAAGTTCTGTCTAAGGAGAGGTTTGGTCACCTAATTGCGCGCCAATAAGGATAAATCCTTATTGGAAAGCTCCCTCTTTCCTGGGAACGGCCTGGTTGTCATAATTGTGATTCTGTAATATTATTTGTGAATAATTAATTATTGATTCATATGATAAGGAAATATTTATTTTATGTGGATATAAATGAGGGATATATTTTTGTGGTTAAAAATGAAGGAGTTAATGTTGAGGTGCTTTATCTGTATTTTTGTCGAAACGGAGGTATTGAAAATCAAATTAGGATTTTTAAGATATTTTGCGGGGGTTATAATTTTTAATCCGACCGTTAGATCGTGGTAATTTTTGGATATGTTATACATATATAAGTTGAGTATATGTCCACAAATTTTGAATCGTTAAAAATGAACGTATGATTTATTATGAATTTTACGAGATGACTGGTTCAGAAATTGTTGAAGTTTCAGAATTTATCATTTTGGTGGAAAATTCTAGAATTGGTGGGCCCCACTCTTGGTTGGAAAAGAAATGTGTTGAGATTTTTATTCAAATGTGGTGGGTGAGAATAGTAGCAGGTAAAGCCATCAGGTTGCAGGTTAAGTCTGCTTCGGCGTGCTAACATTTTTCTATAAATAGAGGGCTAAGTTAGAATTGAAAAACACACCAGAAACATAAGCTTTCTCTCTTTCTCTCTCTATATTATGAATCATATTTTGTGAGTATTTAGATACTTTGAGAGTTGCTATTCAGTGCAAGTTTCCTTCGGCTTTGCATTCCGATCAGAAATACTGCACTTTTGAGGTAAGAGATAGTAAGGGATAGTAAGGGATATTAATGGATGCTATATTCTTCATAATGATGTTATTCTTTCAATATCATTATACTGAAATATTGGTATGGATTTTATTGTGAGATTTTTACCTTTTTGAGTCGGGATTACTATTCACGTATACATCACTATTCACGTATACGGCACTATTCATGTATATGATACTTTTACGTATATGATATTATTTACGTATACGGTACTATGTACGAATACGGAGTACTATTCATGAGTTACTATTCACGAGTTACTATTCACGGGTACTATTCACGACAAAAATTAGTTTTTTTTTTCTAACCAAATTATCGTTGATTTATGATTATTACTCTGGAGATTAAAACTATATATTGATTATATTGATTTTATTATCATATATAACATTTTTATAACCCTGATGTTGAATTTCTCTTTCACTTGAGTGTAAAGATGGGTAAATTATTGGTATGATCGTGACTGAGGAATATCTTTGGCCTGTAGTGCAAAGATGAATTGTTAACTGGTATGATCATGACCATTGAATTTATAATTGAATATCTTTAGCTTAAGTGTAAAGATGAATTGATTAACATGGTTATAATTATTGTTTATATAAATTCTGAAGTGATTATATATTTCTTTGAGATATTAATATATTTGGCCTGTAGTGCAAATATGAACTGTTGATGAATATATTTGGCATGTAGTGCAAATATGGACTGTTGAGGAATATCTTTGGCCTGTAGTGCAAAGATGACCTGTTGATGAATATCTTTGGCCTGTAGTGCAAAGATGGTCTGTTGATGAATATCTTTAGCCCGTAGTGCAAAGATGAAATTGTTAGTATGATTATAAACAAGAACTGTGATTTGGTATAACCATGATCTATGATGTTTCAGGTAAAGACATGTGATGAAAATTATCTTCGTTCTGGATGTGAAGAGGAATTTAGAATCACAATTATGATTATGAGTTATTCATATGTTTGT
The DNA here is from genome assembly GCA_016801055.1 of Panax notoginseng. Classification (NCBI taxonomy): domain Eukaryota; kingdom Viridiplantae; phylum Streptophyta; class Magnoliopsida; order Apiales; family Araliaceae; genus Panax; species Panax notoginseng. The sequence goes on from CM029014.1 coordinate 193,338,620, forward strand.
GGACCAGAACTGTTGATTGATGTTACAAGGATAAAATATTGTTGGTGAATTTTTAACATGGAGAAGATAATAGATTTTATGGTCTATTTGACTCTTCTAATGGTTTGCTTGTTCCGCTGTAACTATGGTTGAAATTTTTTATCATCTACCACATGTTCTAAATCTCTGATTTATTACTGATGAAGGCTATTGATAATTTATTTATCTTTAGTCATGATACTCTTTACTGAGCTAGTTGTGCTCACCCTTTTGCTTCACAATTCTTTTCAGGTAATACGAGTGTAGCTGGGTCGAGCGGGGGTAACAAGGGAATAGAATGGTGGTCTCTAGCTGTGGAGTCCTCCCTAAGCAGTATAGAAAAGTTCATTTAGTAGTTATATTTGGTGAATCCAATAGGGTGAGGCGAACTTAACGTTGGAAGGGTGTTTGGCCACTATCATACAAGATGTCTAATGACATACAACCTCGTGTCATCATAAGACATGATTGTGCTCATCCACTTACTGAGTATATTTACAAGTACTACCTATATAATCTTGGTATTTGTTTGGAGTTTAATTTCCAATTAGAGACGGTGGAGATAATGATATGTCAAGAGAAAACTCACCATTGGGAAGAATACGATAGTAATTTTCTTGTTTTTCTTTGGGGTCTATTGGGTCAACCAAGGATAATTCTATGGCCATATGATATCTACCATAACCTAGAAGCATGGTCACCCATGTACGAAGGTTTCCTTGAGCACTTTCCAAAGATTCTAATTTCTAAAATAGTTTTCGACTATACCTTTATGTAAGGTGTCATTATGAGGTGCTGTCCACGGTTGGGACATGAGTCACAGTTGGTATATTTTAGTATCAAAACTCACAACATATGTGTTGTTGTATTTTGCACGACAATTGTTATAATAAAGTTGTAGTTATTTTCTGTACCATGTATTTGGCGACTCAGAATGGGTTGGATGGAATGGACCTATTTTGGGGGCGTCACAGTTGGTATCAGAGCTTAGGGATATGATCTCTGACGGAGATCGGGGAATAGAACTAGGAGGGGAGAGATGAGTAAATCATTCGCTAGTGTGCCATACCTAAGCTTATTTGTTGGTCAGTCATAATATCGGGATATTATGTGATATGTTAATTTGTTCAATTAACCTTGGTTTTGAAGCTGTATTCTAGAATGATATCTGAAATACAGGAGATGAGCAATGGAGAAATCATGAGGACAGGGAAGATGAAATATGAAATGAAAGCAAGGTATTCTCAACTCTTCGAAATACCAGGTATGTAAATTTCGGGGACGAAATTTCATAAGGAGGGGAGATTGTAAGACCCCGAATTTTATGAAATAAAAGTATTCAATTTTTCTTATAATTACAATTCAGTAAATGGTTAAATTGATAAAAAGTTTAAAGTTATGGGTGAAATATGATTTTTTTTCAAAATAAGCAAGTGGTTATAAAATAATCATTATTGTCGAGGAATATTCGTTTGGTCGTGGAATATTCTTTCTGTCAGGGAATATTCGTACGACGGCGCAGCTATTTGTGGGGCCCATAATAGAAAGCGATTAGATGAAGATAACGACAAAAATTGAGTTTTTATAATTAACGGCGTAGTTGTTATCGTTAACACTGTTGAAATACCCGGTGGTTAAAATACAGTAATACGCGTTATTGCACAGTAGCACACGGTATTGCACATTATTTTTGAAATTATTGATTCTTACGTAAGAAGGCACTACTCAATAATTGTTACAGTAATTACTGTTCAATATTTTATTTTATTGATTCAATAATTGCTACGTTAAAATTTTATATTATTGTTGTTCAATAATTGTCACTGCATAGTATTTTTCATTATCAGATCAATAATTCATATTATTTGAATAATATTATTAGATAACATTATTGGCAATGTCTAGAAAGTTCTGTCTAAGGAGAGGTTTGGTCACCTAATTGCGCGCCAATAAGGATAAATCCTTATTGGAAAGCTCCCTCTTTCCTGGGAACGGCCTGGTTTTCATAAATGTGATTCTGTAATATTATTTGTGAATAATTAATTATTGATTCATATGATAAGGAAATATTTATTTTATGTGGATATAAATGAGGGATATATTTTTGTGGTTAAAAATGAAGGAGTTAATGTTGAGGTGCTTTATCTGTATTTTTGTCGAAACGGAGGTATTGAAAATCAAATTAGGATTTTTAAGATATTTTGCGGGGGTTATAATTTTTAATCCGACCGTTAGATCGTGGTAATTTTTGGATATGTTATACATATATAAGTTGAGTATATGTCCACAAATTTTGAACCGTTAAAAATGAACGTATGATTTATTATGAATTTTACGAGATGACTGGTTCAGAAATTGTTGAAGTTTCAGAATTTATCATTTTGGTGGAAAATTCTAGAATTGGTGGGCCCCACTCTTGGTTGGTGAAGAAATGTGCTGAGATTTTTATTCAAATGTGGTGGGTGAGAATAGTAGCAGGTAAAGCCATCAGGTTGCAGGTTAAGTCTGTTTCGGCGTGCTAACATTTTTCTATAAATAGAGGGCTAAGTTAGAATTGAAAAACACACCAGAAACATAAGCTTTCTCTCTTTCTCTCTCTATATTATGAATCATATTTTGTGAGTATTTAGATACTTTGAGAGTTGCTATTCAGTGCAAGTTTCCTTCGGCTTTGCATTCCGGTCAGAAATACTGTACTTTTGAGGTACGGGATAGCAAGGGATATTAAGGGATGTTATATTCTTCATAATGATGTTATTCTTTCAATATCATTATACTGAAATATTGGTATGGATTTTATTGTGGGATTTTTACCTTTTTGAGTCGGGATTACTATTCACGTATACGGCACTATTCACGTATACGACACTATTCATGTATATGGTACTTTTACGTAAATGACATTATTTACGTATACGGTACTATGTACGAATACGGAGTACTATTCATGAGTTACTATTCATGAGTTACTATTCACGAGTTACTATTCACGGGTACTATTCACGACAAAAATTAGTTTTTTTTTCTAACCAAATTATCGTTGATTTATGATTGTTACTCTGGAGATTAAAACTATATATTGATTATATTGATTTTATTATCATATATAATATTTTTATAACCCTGATGTTGAATTTCTCTTTCACTTGAGTGTAAAGATGGGTAAATTATTGGTATGATCGTGACTGAGGAATATCTTTGGCCTGTAGTGCAAAGATGAATTGTTAACTGGTATGATCATGACCATTGAATTTATAATTGAATTTCTTTAGCTTAAGTGTAAAGATGAATTGATTAACATGGTTATAATTATTGTTTATATAAATTCTGAAGTGATTATATATTTCTTTGAGATATTAATATATTTGGCCTGTAGTGCAAATATGAACTGTTGATGAATATATTTGGCATGTAGTGCAAATATGGACTGTTGAGGAATATCTTTGGCCTGTAGTGCAAAGATGACCTGTTGATGAATATCTTTGGCCTGTAGTGCAAAGATGGTTTGTTGATGAATATCTTTAGCCCGTAGTGCAAAGATGAAATTGTTAGTATGATTATAAACAAGAACTGTGATTTGGTATAACCATGATCTTTGATGTTTCAGGTAAAGACATGTGATGAAAATTATCTTCGTTCTGGATGTGAAGAGGAATTTAGAATCACAATTATGATTATGAGTTATTCATATGTTTGTGGACCAGAACTGTTGATTGATGTTACAGGGATAAAATATTGTTGGTGAATTTTTAACATGGAGAAGATAATAGATTTTATGGTCTATTTGACTCTTCTAATGGTTTGCTTGTTCCGCTGTAACTATGGTTGAAATTTTTTATCATCTACCATATGTTCTAAATCTCTGATTTATTACTGATGAAGGCTATTGATAATTTATTTATCTTTAGTCATGATACTCTTTACTGAGCTAGTTGTGCTCACCCTTTTGCTTCACAATTCCTTTCAGGTAATACGAGTGTAGCTGGGTCGAGCGGGGGTAACAAGGGAATAGAACGGTGGTCTCTAGCTGTGGAGTCCTCCCTAAGCAGTATAGAAAAGTTCATTTAGTAGTTATATTTGGTGAATCCAATAGGGTGAGGCGAACTTAACGTTGGAAGGGTGTTTGGCCACTATCATACAAGATGTCTAATGACATACAACCTCGTGTCATCATAAGACATGATTGTGCTCATCCACTTACTGAGTATATTTACAAGTACTACCTATATAATCTTGGTATTTGTTTGGAGTTTAATTTCCAATTAGAGACGGTGGAGATAATGATATGTCAAGAGAAGACTCACTATTGGGAAGAATACGATAGTAATTTTCTTGTTTTTCTTTGGGGTCTATTGGGTCAACCAAGGATAATTCTGTGGCCATATGATATCTACCATAACCTAGAAGCATGGTCACCCATGTACGAAGGTTTCCTTGAGCACTTTCCAAAGATTCTAATTTCTAAAACAGTTTTCGACTATACCTTTATGTAAGGTGTCATTATGAGGTGTTGTCCACGGTTGGGACATGAGTCACAGTTGGTATATTTTAGTATCAAAACTCACAACATATGTGTTGTTGTATTTTGCACGACAATTGTTGTAATAAAGTTGTAGTTATTTTCTGTACCATGTATTTGGTGACTCAGAATGGGTTGGATGGAATGGGCCTATTTTGGGGGCGTCACAACAGCTCAACAGTTGTATAAATGAAGTTGTATTTGAATTTTGTACCATGTATCTGGCTACTCAGAATGGGTGATGTATACCTAATTTTGGGGGCGTCATATTTTCTCTTATAAATATGGCCACCCCAAGCCCTCTATTTTTAGTGGGGGGAGCTACAACTGTACTTACGGCTTCCCGAGGTGTCCCGGGCAATGTGGGTCCCGCTGTCTCGAAGTACGTGCACTCGGACAATGCACTATTTGCTCAAACCTTCGTAACTTTCTATCCGGGAGTCCAATGGAAGTGTGCCATACCATTTTGGAAAGATCTTTCCGACAGCTACACAATGACATAAGATTTGCCCTTTTTGATTTTGAGAAGATGGGTCCTTGACCGAAATTACATTTTCGGGTTTCCGTCAAGTTGTCCGTTAAGCCGTTTTGCGTAGTTTGCACTATGAAGTTAAGATACGATTCTTGTGGGACTTCTTTTGAAGCAATTTGAGTTGAAATGAGTGTATTTGATTTAATTTAAAGTTGCATAGTAAAAATGACCGTTTTGCCCCTCCCGGGGTTATCTCCAGTTTTTGCACAGTGTTAGCTGGTTTTTTCCAAGGCTATTTTTGAGATTGTCATTTTGTTGACTCTCAATGTCCTCAGGGTTATCTCTGAGGTTGGCTTGACCTTTCGGGGTTAACTCCGGGCATTTGAACTTGATCTCCCGGGGTTATCTCCGGGGTTAGAACTGACTTTCCCGACATTATCTCCAGGGCTAAAAACTGATTTCTCGAGATTATCTCCGGGGTTTGAAATTGGATCTCCCGGGGCTATCTACGGGGTTGGAATTGATGTTGTGGTCCTCCAAGGTCACCTCTGGAATGTGAAACATACGTTTTTGCCCTCCTGCATAGTTAGTAACAGAAAAAGAAATGTTCTAGTGTCTACAGATGCACCTCTTTATCATGTTCATACAATGCAATGGAATGGACATGATAAAGATTAGTAGACACTTGAAATATAACAAGGTATTTTTAATGATGCAAATCGCAATGTAATGAATGTTATGATGAATGTTTAAAATATTTTCACAAATCGCAGTTCACAAATCGCACATCGTATTTCGCACTTTGCATTTCGCATTTGGCCAATCGCACTTCGCAAATCGCACATCGCATTTTACATATCGCAAATCGTAATGTAATGAATGTTATGATGAATGTTAAAATGTTTTCGCAAATCGCTTTACCTTTATCGGTGATTATTGATGCCTATACTGGTGTTGACTACAACGGTTTGGCTTTTTGTCGATGTCGCTGATGCTTGTTTGATGAAGAGAAATTGAGATATTTTCTACATCTCTAATGGGGATGCCATTCTGAAATCACTGGAACTTCCCGATGTATACGCCGGTAGTTTACAATGGTGCCTACCCTGATGGTAGTTTGACAACAGATCGTACCCTGCTGGTAGTTGAATACACTAACATCACCCAACTATTTTGATTCCCACTCGAATGGTGGTATACAAAGCTTTCATCGTTGAACTGTCTTGATGGTGTGCTAAATTTATGCCAATGGTTTTGAATACTAGATCTTTCGATACCTTCGTTGAAGTAATATTCAAAGGTTTGCTTCACCAGACTCTGCCTTATGTTACGCTTGATAGAGATGTACATTGATGTAGCGCCTTTGCATATGTGTAGATCATGCATGATGTGATGATCTAGATTTATCCTTAGGAGTCTATTGTCCTAGGTTGATGCATGTTGTAAATTGGCTGGAAGAGAATTTTACCTCACCCATTTTGAGGTGATATGGAGTTTCCTTTCGCTGTTGGGTGCTTGTGCCCCATTTCCTTGAGCATTTGATTTACAACCCGGTTGAACTGATGATCTGAATGCCGCTGATATCCCTGGAGGGTGCAGTCTATTCTTTTGTTGCCGAACTTTGAACTTTAGTGTAGAGGCCTCAACTTATGAGGATTTGACGCAGGTTAACATGTTTGATGGCATAGATTTCATTTGCCAAACCTTTTGTCGTTGGGCCTTTGCTTTTGAGTTAATACCTTTTTTGAGAATTCTCCCTCTTCTTATGTAGGGGCAAGCTGATATCGCCGTGATAGGAGTTCTCCCCTTTCTTTTGATGAGAAGCTTGATCTTGCTTTAAACTCCTTCCTTTTCTTGGAATCGAAAAATGCCCCAGTATTTTCGCATGTTGATGTCGGGTAGTTATATGAGAAACTCTCTTTGTTGACCCAATCGTGAGTGAGCAATATCTGAATTGCCAGTGAGATGATATGAGGGAAGCTCTGATGATGATGAACCATACTGATGGTGCTGAGTGGTGCATGCCCCAGTGTTGAGTTATCGCTATTTCTGAGATCGCCCCAGTCTTGCTGTAAGGTTTCCAATATTGGGTTGTCGCCAATTTTAAAATTTCCCCAATGTTGCTTGTGGTATGAGATAGTTGCTTTGACAGTTGGGCTGATAAGATACCAAGATCGCAAGAGACTTTTACTTTTGTACCAAATGCTGAACAAGTATAGGACTTGTGCTTTGATGCCTTCAATCATTGTTCCTGACTTGTTGTCGCAATCAGCCTTGATGGTTTTCTTTTGATTTAATGAAGACTTGTGATTGATGGTGTCGACTCTTTGAAGGTCCTTGTTGCTGGTTGTCTTAGTGTATCGTTGTTTCTTCCTTTCTGGGATTTGTGCCAGATTCGATGGAATGACATTGAAGTGTTGTTGGGTCTTCTCGATATGGGTCGCTGACTTGGAAGGTTGTCCTTGGGATTGATGTTTGGGTTTGGATGTTTCTTTTGAGGGTCAGACCGCACCACTGATGGTTGCCTACATAATCCTGTATGTGAGGGAGATCAGGTCTGCGTAGTTCCCGCTGGTGAGCTGAACAGTTTGAGAAGCATTTGCTTGTGATGTGTTTGTTTAGGTTTTTTGGGTTTTTGTTTGGTTTGACCGTACCATAAATGGTTGCATACGTACTCCCATTGATGAGGGGAGATCATGTCTTTTGTAGTTCAGGCTACTTGCTAAAACCTAATTGATTTTATTTTTGATTTTTTTTCTTTCTTTCTTTCTTCTTTTTTTTTCTTTCGTCTTTTTTTTTTCTTTCTTCTCTCTTTTTTTCTTTTTTTCTTTATTTTTCTTATTTTTTCTTTTTTGTTCTTTTTTTTCTTTTTTTCTTTATTTACATGCATGGAAAACAAAATGCATACTACGAAGAAAGTGATACCGTCCCAACATCTTCTGGAACTCGCAACTTTATCCCCTATATCTACATCTTCTTGGCTAGTTGAGGTCTGATAGTCCAGTTGTCAATGGTTATGTTGCCTTCAAAGCTTGCGATAGAGGTTACCTCTTGGTTATGAATATCTTCACTTATGGCCATAACTTGATCGCTTCCTGACTCAGTACATTCCCTAGGGACGCTTGAATTGGACCCAGTACACAAAGGTATGAACTCCTAATTCTTTGATGGGTTGGCTTCCCCGATAATCTCACTTTAGGACATTTATTCGGTGCCTTTGGGGGTATTCCTCAATCCTTCGTATGCACTTACAAAATGGATATATTTCAGCACTTCTTGACCCGATCATGTTTACTTCCCCTGTATCATGCTACAACGAAAAGTTGGTGTTGACATTTTGTTGATCAGGTTGTTGGACCACAATACTGCCACTTTCGATCAGATTTTGAATTTTATGCTTTAAAGACTAATAATCTTATGTATCGTGTCCTAGAGACCCTGAGTGGTAAGCACATCTTTGGCTTGAATTGTATCTTTTGGTCCCTGGTTCTAGAGGTGGGGCCAATTCGATAATTTTCTTGTGATCCATTAATATTGCCAATACATTTTCAAGGAAATCGCCAAGTGGGGTGAACACCCGATTTTCTGTTCTTTCAAATTTTCTTTTCCTATCTGGGCATTGGTTGAATGCAGCCTGTTGTTGAGATGGCAGAATGTCTTGCATTTTCCTAATGGGGGGACTGTAGATTGGTCTCCTAGCTTGCCCCTATACAACAAGGGATACATCTTCAATGCCCTTATTGGGTACACCCTTGGGATCGCTCGCATACTTGCCAGTCTGTATATGCTTGGCGACTGCTTCCCAGGCCGTGAAGTCTTTAAACTTGCCTGCCTTCTGGCCCATCTCTGCCATTTCGTCATGTTTGATCATTTTTGAGAATGGCTTTCCTGTGCCTGCTAGGATCCTCTCGTAGTACGAAGCCTCTTGGATATCAATACACGTCATTACCATCTCAGTGTCTGTCATTGATGGAATGACTTGCGCTGCTAGATGTTTCCACCTTTGGGCATATTCTCAAAAAGATTTAGTACTTTGCTTTTTGACTTTAGTCACTTGGTATCGATCCGGTGCCATTTGTGACTAAAAACTGTACTGATTTAGAAAGGCGTGTGCCAATTCTTCCTAGTTATAGATTTTGGCATTGTCAAGTCGGGCATACCAGGCTTTTGCCTCTCCAGTGAGACTCTTTTGAAAAAGTTGCATTCTGAGGCGTTCATCTTCAGCATAAGACCCTAGTTTGCCAATGTACACTTTTAGGGGCGTATAGGGATCGCATGCCCCATTGCACTTTTTAAACTCTGGGACTTTGAATTTTGTAGGATATCGAGCCCTTGGGAATATGCAGAGATCTGAATAGGTGACACTTCCATAATTTCCAGTCCCTTTGATTGACCAGATGGTCTCCTCCAATTGTTGTACTTCTTTTCTTATATCCCCAGTTTCTCGATCATCCCTGAGATTTGTGATTTCTTTATTGTAATGAGGTTTAGGTATCTGGGTTTCCATCTTTTTGGCAATACCCTGATTGCCCACTGGTATGAATGACTCTGGTTGAGTAGGCATTGTTTGGCCCCAAATTTCTCCATGTGCAGAGGATTCTATGTGGAGGGGTATTTGTGGACCCTGAGTAGATTGGTGTAGTTCCTTGAACATAACAGCCAACTCTGTAATTTGATAGCTTAATCTTTTGAACTCCTCACGAAAGACAGGAGTAGGATCAGGTTGGGCACTTTTATCCATGTCTGGCTGTGGGCTTAATGCCCTTTTGTACTTTGAACGGGAAATAGGATAAATTGCTTCCCAAAAAGACTTACGTAGTTTATTCTTAGGGAATGTATAAATGTTACATGCTATGTGATGTATCCGTTTTAGGACTATTATCCTGCAAAATGGATGTTAAGTTGTTTATAAGATAAGATAGCATGTCAGGTTTTGATATAAAAGGGAATGCATGTACACATATTCCTTTATTCTTTCCATTACATTGAGATTGACATGGAAATGAAATTACAAGTAATTGAAATTACAAGTAATTTGAAATGGGAAGGTACGAAGAGACTTCCCTCCGCGTTTGGTTTATCAGAGGCTGACCTATCTTAGGCTACTCTCGCGGCTTTTTGGCATGAAGGTTCCCAAATCATTACAATTTACTTGACGGGAAGTTAATTCGGCCTTTCAAATGGAGCGAATTTGGGTGGTGTCTTTCTTGAGCCTCGTTGGAATTAGTCTTCCTACGAGTCCAGTAATCAAACACCGACAGAATAGCCTCCTTGTGACGACCCAGAAATTCAGGTTGTCCAGAATTTAAGTTTAAAGAATTAGTTATTAATAAAAGGAATTTTTATTAATAATATTATGTGCTATGTTCTTATTAATCGTTCTAGAACCTAGGGTGATTATAAGTCGGAAGGATTCTGGCTACGAGCTAGATTGAACGAGTAAGAATTTTCAAAACGAAAATTAAATTTTTTCGGGAACAAAAATATTTTTGGGAAAAAGACGAAATAGACACTATTCATCCATTTCTGTTCGGAGATTGAGTTTGAATTTCTGAGAAACGTGTAATGATAGAATTCTAAGACGTAATGGAATATTCAATAATATTTCAGTTATGGCAAAAACGAAGTTTTTGCCTACGGACTTAAAACCTTAGGTTAGGAAAATGAGTTCCGAGAATTTAATGATTTCATATAATGATTAGGGTTATTATGCATAAGAAATACGAGTGTAATACTAGTTATTATACGAGTATAGTTCGAAGATTATTACGACGTATAATACGAATATCATACGAACTATATACGAAGAGAATACGAGAATGAGATGCATAGAATACGATTAGTCTTAATGGCTAAGTAAAGGATAAGTTAAGTAATGACTAAGTAAACTTAATAGCTAAGTAAAGTGCTTATAAATGATGAGTAAGTAAACTTAAGGGCTAAGTAAACTTAAGGGCTAAGTAGACTTAATGGCTAAGTAAATGTGGAGGCCAAGTAAACTTAGTGCTTACGACTTGAATAGTAAGGAGGTTTGGGGGGGCGAAATGACTAAAACGCCCTAGCCTTGGTTTTCTATAAATAGGAAGCTTAGTTTATTATTTTGGGATTTTGAAAATCCTACACATTGAGAGAGAGAGAGAGAGAGAGTTCGGATGGGAGAAGGAAGAGGAAGAGGAAGAGGAAAAGCTTGCTCGTGAGCAATCTTTGTCCGACGAAAAAAGATTAAAAGAGAAAGGTAATCTGAAACCTAATCTCTTATAATTTTCTTTAAGTTTTTATGTTTAAAAGCATAACTTAATGAAGATAAGAAGTAGATAAGGTTAGAGATGATTTCATATGGTTGAAATCATGAGAAAAGAAGAAATAAGAAATTTGAAGTTTAGTAAATAAATTTCTAAAGGAAGTATAAGATTCATAATGAATTAGAACAATCCGAGTGGATTATATGAAAAAGTAGGTGAAATAAGTAAGGAATGATTTTCTATAACATCAAATTCCAATAAAAAGTGAAATCGTAATCCAAAATATTGATTAAAAATGAAGAACGAACGAAGAACACGCGAAGAACACGAAGAACGTTGTTGATGGACAAATTTAAAACCATCGTAGTGTAATTGTTATTGATGGACAAGTTTAAACCCTTCGCGTATAAGTTAGTTACTTATTGCTTGGTTAGGAACGGCAGAAACGTTCATGAAGAACGGATTAAAACTTAGCTATAACGAAGTTATGGCAAAAATTTTGTAAAAGACGAACGAGAGTTAGAAAGTTAGTAAATGAACCAGAATGTGTAGGGTTTCATAAGGAAGTAAGAGAATGTAGAAAATGTGAGTCGTGGACTCAAGAATGAACAAGTTCCGAGTTCGAATGACCGAATTACGGACGAACAAACGAAGAACGTTAAAAATGTAAAAATGAACGAAGGGTGAAGATCAAGCCAATCGAATGGCACGTTAACAAATTCAAAACAAAGTTATGTCTGATGGGTATTGAAGTACGTAAGATAAGGAAGAGAATGGCTTTAGAACAACCTCGTTCTGAGTTATAACGAATAAGTTACAAAATTTTGAAGTAAGCGATTCAAGCTTATAAAAGACTAAGAAAATTTTTCTAGGTTTTGTGCTCGGCGCCGCAGTGCCAGCTGTGCCTTAGGAGGTGGCGCCGCAGCGTGAGATCGAGCCATCCGCTACTGACGAGTGGCGCCGCAGTGTGAGAAAGAAAGAGGGGCTTGGTACCGCAGCGCCAGACCGGGAAAGAAGGTGATATAGGCTCGAGCCGCAGCGTGAGAGGAAAGGAAGAGAGTGGCGCCGCAGCGCTAGTGTAGGGAAAAAGCCAGAGATGAGCTTTTAACTACTTAGCTCTTGGGGAAAACGTAAGGGAAGATAAAGAACATAATGTTCAACTAATGTAACATTTAATTAAGTGTTTTAAACCTTTAATGAAGGTTGAACGAAAAGATTAAATGAGAGTAAACAACAAAGATTTTAGGTGCGGGTTACGTAACCGATATCTGGGGACCGTAGTCGTGATAAACGAACGTGGGGGATTGCTATGATTATGATTCCTTAGACGTTGAATGACGAGAGTATTGAATAACATTTTGATGTTATGTTGTGGTAATGAGAGATAAGTGTAAAGTGTATAGACGCCAACGCTGTTGCGATGAACAATCGGTCTTAGCGTACAACGAACGATATGGCTTCGACATTAAGAAAGAATAATGAACATGGGGTTCATGAGATGGATAACATTGAAAGCGATTAAAACCTTGAGTAAAGGTTGAATGAGAGATTAAGAGACAAGCAATGTGAACGTTGAATACGTAAACGATCCTCGTGAATCGTATTCACGTCAAACGAACGTTCTAAGTATACCCTGGTTGTATGACTTAGACGTTGATGAAAGTAGTAAGTAAGATATGAATTATCAAGAAAGCGACAATGAACGGTAATAATATTAATGAAAGCCGAGCGTGAGTCGGATAAAGAATGAATCTTGAGGTATGACATTTCGTTGCCAGAAAGTCGTAAGGAATAAGAAATTGACTTAACGGACGTTATATTTAATGGTTCGGATAAGTTACGATAAGTTAGGTTGTGGTACAATCGTAACCTTTGATGGTTGACATATGGGAGCTGAGCTAAACAATTCCTTCAAAGAGCGAAGGTATATACAAAACTGGCAACTGATTTAACTCACTGTGATGGCAGTGTAGATGAGACGGGAACTTATTTGTTAGTTGTTTGTGGGAAACCACTCAGAGTACCATATGGACTACTAGCAGAGACGCAATGTGTGCTGAGTCCTAGAGAAGTTATAAAAAGAAGATAAGAATGCAAATCATCAAAGATGATGAACGTTTTGAGTAGGACATCTCCGTATGTCATGAAGCCGTAAACTGGTAAAAGAAGTTAGTCACGTAAACTTATGTTGCAAGAACGCGAACCCTAAGAAGTAAAGTTAAGTAAACCAATGCGTAAGTCCAATATATGACTAATTAGTGTTTATGTTTTCTCCTTATGTATTATATAGGAATTGGAATGAGCAGTTCAGCGTAAGCTGTAGGTGTGCGTAAGGCAAGTTTCCTAACTTCATTCATATTCTAAACGAATGCTAGTTTCTTAAACTTCTCAGATGTTGAACTTGAAAAGTTCTGTCTATGTGCGAATGTGCGATATTTGTATAAGGTGGTAGAATGTATGAGGCCTTGAGCCACAATGTGAACACTTTGGTGTTTCTATGATATGAACTGTTATGTGATTGAGCTATTCAATACAAGTATGTTCTGTTTATACATGACATGTTATTGTTAAGTCTGTGCTAATGATTCTAGCCAGACGGGATGTGTATGAAAAAGGTAGAGGAATGAAAGTATTTCAAAGTGAAAGTGATTGATGTTTTAAGATGATAGGAATCGAGACTATTCCTATTATTCAAGCTGCTCATAACCTTTGTTTGGTTATCGAAGTTCTAAAGGAACGTTTAAACTCTTGAAGTTATGTGTTCATCTGTTATGACTTGCTGGGCAATTGAATGCTCACACTTATTTTAAATGAAAAACATTTTCAGCGAACGAGGTTAGAAGAACTTAAGGATCCCATAAAGATCAAGCTGACGGTATCCAGATGAAGTGCCATTGAGAATGTGAATGAGCGAGAAGATCAAGTGAAGACTTGTAATATAGAAAGATGAAATTGAACTATAGACTAGTTTAAGGAACTATTATGTATCCTTGGTGGCGGATAAAAGTCACTCTTATAAGATGAAATGAATAATGTAGTTATCATTATTTATAATGAAAAAGGTAATAAGGTTTTTTAGAACCTGCGATTTGAGAGTGTATGTTGTTATATCTCAGTATATAATGATGTATGTTTAGATGAATGATGTACTCATGATGTACGAAATCCGGGTGTAAAGATAGACCGAATTTTGGGTCATTACAAGTTGGTATAAAAGCTGATAGGTTATAAACCTTAGGTAGGAGTACCTAAGACTATAATCGTAGAGAGAAGGGTAAGAAGATCACCACGTGATCATAGTGATTTGTAGTAACAGATGAGTTGTTAAATGATGAATGATTTATAGCTAATGTTATGAATGAAGGGTACTATGAAGTAGTACAGGAAGAAGAACTCAAATTAAGTTGTGAAGGATATTATATGAATTAATGAAAATTTGTATTAAGTAAAGAGAGATTTAGAAGTTGTAAAATTTAAATTGAGGACTCATGTGATAGCTGAGTTGTATGAACCTTTATTATGGGCAGAGGTTTGTGCTTGGTGTAACAACTGCTTAGCTTATTACAGTGATAATCATTGGGATTGGTCGCACTATCAATATGTATATGGTGAGAAGGTGAATCTTTTCTCATGTATATACTTGATAGGTAGAGAACGATAAGGTAGGTGCGAGTTCTTGAAACTCATACTTATGGTAAGTTCGTGACTCATAATAATATGGTATGTTTTCGAACGTCTTAGCGAATGGAAGCCTATGGTCTGACTGGATAGTTCTTAAACTCATATTATTGTGAAAAGTTCCGAAACTCATAATGTGTGGTAAGTTGATGGACCGTACTAAGATATAGGAAGGTTTAGACTGAAAATAAGTTATTTTTAGTAGGCTTAGTATTGAAGGTACTAGAGAAGATTAAGTATTGTCACAAGTAGGACAATGAAGGAAGATGGAGAATAGGATATTCCATTTCATCTAGCTACGCTAGATTTTGAACTTTATTTAAATCGTGCTTACGTGTGCGTTTGAAAAACGAAAGAATTGGTTCAACTTTTTAGAATCAATAGATTTTTAAAAAGAACTATTCTTGATATGTCTATGCTAATTATATATATATGAACTATATGTCGAACTTTCTTCGATGAGCCTGAATTTTACATCCGGTGTGTTTACTGCTTTAATATATATATACTTATATATATTAACTGTTGTTGGACTTTGTCCGATGAGCCTGAATTTTATATCTGGTGCATTTACCACTTATATATATATATATATACTAGCGATAACCCGTGCCTGAAGGCACAGCAAAACGAAAAATTAGATTAAAATTCGAAAAAGTACTACATTACCTAAAAACTC